>NW_010583392.1:114197-213673 GCF_000705375.1 Tinamus guttatus | reverse complement strand
TTCTGTTTTACTGCTGGCATTGTCTCCAAAACAGTCGTATGTCATAATGACATTCCATTTATTTAACTGCTTCTCTCATTAAAAACACTGCCCTGGTGGTACTGATTGCTCAACTTGACTCTCTAGATTGTGCAGATCTGCCTGTTCTGAAAGACCCTAGGCAGAGAAGGGAAGTTCCTTGCTAAGAGTTTATCTGGTTAAGGAACCATGTGCATTGCCTGATGCACTTAGTATCCAGGAAGTTACTCATCACTGTTAGTTACTGAAAATACTAAAAAAATAAAATTCCAGTACTTCATCCAAGAAACTGTGTCCTTCAGCTGCACATGGATCCAGCATTATTAAACTGCATGGTTCTGCACATAGGAATTCTGCAACTCAAGTTAAATGGAACAGCTGGTGAGGTGTCTTCCATGCCATTTCATTTTATTTAGCTAGAGGGTAGCTTGTACCTGGCCCCTGAGCAACTATTACAATGCACTCCAGACGAGTCCAGACTTTGAAACCTTAAATCCTTGTGTTTCCTCTCTTTGTATAGGTGAAATAACTGAGGCTTTCTCCTGTGAGGACAGGCACCTAAGCTAAGAAAACACAGGAAAAAAATGCTATAGTTTTCTTAAGCTCCTTGTTTAAAGAAGCTGTTTGAGCACTCCTCTTGTATCTCCCTGGAGCTATGAGTACGCGGTTGACCTGGGGCTTACTGGGCAAAAAAAGGTGCCGTCAGCTCCCCTTCGGACGTGTTCCGAGCATGTTGAATAGGCCCCGGGAATTGCCTCCTCTCTGCTGCATTTTGCAGATGTGCATCCCGAGGAAGGCATGCTCAGCAAAGCACTCCTCAACGCCGAGCACTCGGTGCATGTCTGGCTTCTTCATTCTGGCTTCAGGAGGCTCTGCTGCGTTACACAAGACCAGATGTTACGTGACACAAGATTACAGCATTGCTCTGTGAAACTGTCTGCTGACAATATAAAAAAAACTTAAAAGAGTGAATTAAGAAACAGAGATTATAGATTAACATGGATCATTCTCTATGTTGTTCGTGGATCACTAGTGTGCAAAGACCAAAATTAAAATCTGACTCAATAGGTTGCTATTTTGTCTCACTAATGTGTGGACCAGAAAGACATGAATTACTCTCAGAAATCGGCACAATGTAATGCAATCGTGTCAGTGATGTACCAGGTGTTGCCTGAAAGCACCAGCTTTCAGACGAGGCTTTCCGCACTTAGCATCTGAGCTCTAGTGTTCTGAAGATAAATGATCACATTGCACTTTTGAAAGGAGCACAGGGACAATCCCACATTTCTAACTAACATTCACTTTCTTAGCACATAATATAATATGTGGGGCTGTTACTGACTGAAGCTTGGCTGTTAATGTTTGCCTACATAGTCTCTATATTTACCAGCACCTAATTCATCTGCAAGTGGTCTTCAGGATTCTGAGAGAGACATTAAATAAAACTAAATTACATTTTTTTCCATTCTGTCTCACATATAAATCTCTATAAACATAAACCAATCCTGTGTGTGCAGTTTCCACATAAGCTTTGCTACTGACTTGTTTTAAATAAGAGTTCTTCACATCCTTATTTAGATGCAGTATAATTTCTCCCCTCAATGATAATAACATACTGAAAGGGGCTGGAAGTTTTGCAAAAATTAAAGCCCAACACACAGGTACATAATAAATCCTGCTTCTCTTACAGCACTTTCCTCAATGCATGTGTTTGTGTGCAAAGCAAAATTCATTCTTCAGCAGAGCTTTTGATACCTGTACTCCCAGTTTGTTATCACCAGTCCTAAATGTTACTTCTGCAAGCAACAGCTAACAAGCAGTGGCCTAATTCCATTGGAGCCTGCAGGCTGTTCCCTGCGGAATGCAATCTCTCATTAGGACTTAATTATTTTAAGAGTCTGGACAACAAAAAGACCTTGAAAGGAAGATAAGTATGAGCTCAGGAAACTGCGGGTCACGGTCCAAGTCACTTCCCTCTCCTGAGCATGGATTTGGTGAAAACCAGATTTAATATCTGTGTGTGAGAAGATCTGACAGATTCCTCTGAATGCAAAATCAAAGGAAGTTTGCTGAAAAAATGAATATAAATTAATGAGTGAAACAAATGCTTATGCAAAAGTGCAGCAGTGTACAGAATGGTGTAAGAGAGACTGCTCTAAAAGAGGTGATTTCCATATATCCAACCGTATATCAGGGGGGGGATTTCATTTTGTTATGTTGTCTCCCCATTTGTTCTCCTGAAAAAAATCCAAATCATGCACATCATATAAATGTACACAATATACAGAATGATCATTAACTGCAAATGTAACTTGTGCAAAATTTTATGGGTCAGTAGATTTTAATCACACCCATGTCTTCCTAATAGAAATAAAAATCTAATGAAGATAAACATTTAGTACAAATACAGTACATTATAAAAGCTCAGCCTTTTTTTTCCCACACGGGAATATATTAAGCGTGGTGTTTCAATGTTGAACTTTCTTTGAACAATTGCAGGAGATAAAGATGGGAAGAAACTAGTATCAAATGCATCTGCAGTCTAAAATCTCGGATTATTTTTGGTAGTAACTTAAAGTTTAGGGTTAAAAATAAAAAAGAGAAATTCATAGGAGCTTGATTGATTTTTCTGGGAAAATAGAATATATATATAAATTATATAATAAAAATAATAAATTATATAAAAATAGACTGGTTATAAATCACTTATCTGAATGTAGAAATCTGTAGAATTTTCTGATAAATTACTTCTAAATATTGCAAACTTTTCAAAAAGATGACTTCCTACATGAGAAAAGTTCGAAGTAACTAAATTCTTAAAGAGATGAAAAAGAACAAAGAGATTCTGTAGAAACAATGGACCAAATATATCTCCAGGATAACCCCACTGAGATCAGTGGAATTACACTAGGGATATACTTGGCCCAATGACTCCAGAAATGATGTTAATGAGGAACCTTAACACTACTGCTAGAGAAATCTCTATTTAAACCATGCTGTGGCAGTTCATGTGAAAAAGTAAATGGGACCTTCACACGAACTGCACAGCATGCGAGTGTGAATCAACAGGCTATAATAAATTGGTTTGCTTTCCTTCTCCCAGACTTAAGCAAATGTATTATATTGTTGCATTGGAGATGTTATAATGAAGGCTGTGTCATTGTTCCATTACATTTAAAAAGGCCTGGCATTGTTAAAAAAAAAAAAAAAAAAAGGAAAAAGGGAAAAAAAAAGGCCTAATGATGAAAAATATTTCTCAGTTCTTACAACAAAAAGAATCTCTGGATCAAATTTAGTAAGTGATAAACCCCTGTTAAAAATCTTCCATTTATCTAAAACTTCATATGGTAGATGGCAATAAGCTCTAAATGAGGAAACAATTTTGCACAATAGGGCCTTATTTTTTTTAAGGGAAAATAAACCTGAATGGAATGGATTTCTAACAAACTTTTGCTTTCTTACAGAAAGAACAATGATTTTAAAAGTGTTAAGGGATGTCAGATCTGACATTTCATGACATGATAACGCTCTCAAACTACTTAAAAATATGAGACTTCAGCTACTATGGAAAGAAATGACCTTTTCAACTTTAAAATTCCGATGGTAAAACAAACATCAACAACAACAACAAAACAAGACTGAAGTTGACTCATATATAAAGAAAAAGAGGATAAAATAATCACACGCAAGAGAAGCTGTTTTCCTCTGGCCTCCCTGAGACTGGAAGTAAGTCAACTTTGCAGTTGTTATTCCTAGGAAAGTTGGGAAATGGATGTGCAGAAAGCAGAGGTGGCCAGCCTCACTGAGCCAGCCCTTGGTGGGACCAGGACCACACCACATGCCAGGCCTGCAACAATATCCCCACCAAAAGTCCACTCTGAAAATTATCACCCATCCTGGGGGTCCTTTCCTTGGCTTGAGGCATCAGCCTTCACCAAAGAGAAAAACGTGGTTTCTTAATGTAGTTCCTGCTTTTAGCAAAGTATTCAAACTTTGCAAAAAGAGGGCTGCAAACATGTGAAAGAGATTACAAAGATGCAGCGCTTGTGCACTGGGCTGAACTCACTGCACTTGGCGCCGTGACCCTGGAGGTCACTCCCAGTCCTCTAGCCCTATAAACAAGAAAACTGTGTTTGATTTCATTCCAGAGATCGCTGGCAAAGAAATGCAGCATTTCACAGATTTCATCTTGCACATTCAAAATGGCCATGTCCTGATACTTGAGCTGTTGAAAAGAACCAGTATTTACTACCTAGCATGAAAAAGACCAGAAGACTAAAATGCATAACAAAGTAAAGCCATGATATGAGACAGATGAACTCATTTAGATAAAATAAGACTCAACCTTCATCTGAACTTCACATTGAAACTGGGTAAGAGCTTTCACTGAAAGAAGATAAAAAGTTAGCTAATTTATTTATTTTCCAGTTCTGCTTTTTTACTTAAGAGAATGTTGTTGAAGGGCTAGCTGAGACTGGGGGGAGAGCCAGCCTTCTCTTCCTACAAGCTTCCCGAGTTACATAGAACAAATCACTTACTTGGACTCTCTTGCCTCACTTTCCATTCATATTTTGATAGTCCTCCTCCTTCTCCTAAAGTGTACTTTAAACACAAAATTTAGCCTTTTTATGTGATTAAGCTGTGTCTAAGGTCCTTGTTTCAGACATTGTGTCCAGTGTGTTTGCTGTACAAATGATATCGATGAAAATATTTTTCTCTACATATCGCCTAGTGTCACCTAGATGTTTTTACTAAAGATGAATCCTTTGTGTGGTGTCTCTTTGGTTTAACATTCTGAAGATAGTTTATTTGAATTTAAAAAGAACTAGGAGAAGACAGAAACGTTGCATAGGATATTTTCCTGTATTGAATGGACCCTATGGCATTACCATGCCTTCAGTTAAAAGTTAGAAGCAAGCAAATGCATTGCCTCCATTTTAGTCTAAATGTGATGATGGGCAATTCTCACTCTACTATGTGTCATTTCCCTCTATAATCTTACAATAATGCTCTGTATTTTTTCATGAATCCTTTGGTTATAAATATCCCACAAAACATAATGGAAAATATTTTTGTAGAAGAAAATGTTATACAACCCAGCATGATCCCACTCCTCATCATTTGTTCTAAGATTACTCAGGAATGTTAATTTCTCTAGCTGGATTTCATAAATAGCTCAAACATCCCCAACTGAATATAAAAAATACTTATGCCTGATGGAAACTCATTTTGGATATTTTAATCGCTGTTTCCAAGTTGGTTATTTCAGTCTTGTTTTGATTTACCACATATATGACAAAAAGGAGTTGAAGAAACACCTCCTCTATTACTAGAAGTCTATTACCTTACCATTATGTCTCCCATTTCTCAGACATTCAAGAAAATCCACTTATATCTTCTGTTCTTGGCTCTTTCAAAAGACACTAGTCTGGTCAGCAGACATAGAAATGGCTTAATAACTTCAGAAAACATTCAGGAGTACTGCAAATCCCTGCAAGCATACAATGCATTACAAAATTTAAACCTTTTTGCAGAATCCTCATTCCAGAAAAAATAATGCACAAAGTGAGCAAATTACCTAGCACTGTTAAAGGGATAGTACACGACTAGAATCACATCCCTTCAATGCCACTCCCATTCCCTTTTAGTAAACAATTTGTGAATCAAGCAAGGTACACAGCTGAATTTACTTCATGTCAGCCACTATATGGTTGACATATAGTTTATACTAGTTTGAACTGATTGAAACTAATTTAAAAATATATCTAAAGATGACTGAAAAGTGAGTAGATCAGTCACGGTCACGCACTGAAATGCAGGAAATACATTAATGCAATAGACGACAGTTTTTTCTCCAACATGCAGGCAGAGAAGTATATAAATCACTTCGTCATAGGATGTGAAACATTACATAACTCCATCTCAGCTCTAAAAACAGGCTGCAGGACAGTTATTTACTGATAACTACAATTATTGCTATTATGACATTTGAACTTTGTTATATTTATTTCCTTAGAAACACTCCTCCAAATTATATATATTTCAAAATTCTCTTCTTATAAAATAGCTCCCCTTGACCTGTTTTATTAGGACTCAGCTCTAATTCTCTGTCACTCCTTCATTTATATATAGTTATGGGCAAATTAGCCCTCACCTCTTACAAGCCTTCATCCTATTTAATTAAAACAGCAAACTCAATTTCTACTATAACAATATTAGAATTGTTTAATTTCAATTTCTGCGACATTCTAAGGCATGTTTTGCTTGATTTTATTTCCTGATGGGTGACTGAGTGATGTTGCTCTGAAGATTCACTCATGACGGTTTTTAAGTTTACAAGCATGGCTTATAAGGGTAGAGAGTTTTTGTTCCACAAAACAAAAAGATAGATCTGAGAAAGATAGAGAGAAGGGTAGAGAGAAAATAAAGGAAAGGGAAAAAGGAAAGGAAAAAGAGAAAAGATAGAAAAAGAAAGGAGGAAGGAAGGAAAGATTGCTTACTGAAATACACATTATTTATGCATAGTATATTTACAAAAAAATAAACAGAACCTTTAAAGAACTTTCATCTTGAGAGAATGCTAAAATTGCTTCAGAATTGGGGAATGCTAGAATTAGGTAGGCTTTCACAGTGTTAATTCAGTCCATATGGTATGCCTATCCTGATTTTTAACTTATTTTTACCTTATTTTTTATCCATTCAGTCTACAGAAAGGGCAAACTATACATGCTTGTTACCTCTTCACTGTTTTGTGCATGGGCTCAAGGCCTCATTTTAATGTTTACTATTCAAGAAAGATTTTGGGTTTTTTTCAGAGACTTTTCAACGTAATTTTTCACAATAGTAAATAGCTGTTCCAAAAATGCTCCCAGCACTCCTGTGAGGCAAGGTAGCATCTCTATTCCCATTTTACAGACAGCCTTTGGCCTGAATTTTGAGAGACCTTTGCATTTCATTGCACTTGAAATGCCCCGTTGACTTTATTTGCAGCTGCCAGTGCTCAGCACATTTGAAAATCCAGGTCTCTAGAACTCCAGACTGGTTTGTCTGACAGAATTAGCTTAATCATAAAGCACAATGTTTTTATCTAGTCAGATAACAGTTTGGAACAATAGAAAAATCCCATTCAGTGGAATCTTTATGGCTACAACTCCCCCAAATAACTGTTGTTCCTGCACACCTTCATTTTTGAAACACTTTATGCAATATGTAGGATGTAGTAGTAGAAAAAAAAAGCCCTATATTTAACTGAGCAAATATCTCATTTGTAATGTGAGGCCCATGATTTGAAAATAAATGTGATTTAGGGCTCCATTGTGAAAAACTATTTGCTACTCCAACAGCCCAGCCCCAGTGTCCTTTCTCACTCAGTGAGATCTCACAAGTTTGATCTTGCACTTTCCCTGTGACAAGTGCACAGAAGGAAGTGTGAAAAGGCAGATCCCTTTCCACCGACAAGTGCTACCCACAGGATACAGGGTGGCAGCTCTGCTGTGTGTCAGACGATACAAGAGCTGGATGTCGTGCCAAAGCCAGAGCCAGCACGGACTTGTTCTTATTAAGCAAATCCAAATACTGGAAGCACGTTCCAGCTGCAGTGGGGGCCCTGCACGGGCTCCAGTTAAACCTCCAGAGTGAGTCCTGTTGGCTCTAAGCCCTACAGCCCTCAGGGTAGGAAGATGGTCTGCACTGCTACAAGCTTCACTATGGACCTCCAGCTCATACTGAGGGAATGTGGCTAAATAAAGGGAGTAACTGAGAACAACATTTGCTTCATCGTAATCTTAAGGCATTTCAGGGCTTTTATGGCCTCCTCATGCAGCAGCTCTGGAGAGTAACCTACACGATGGAGCCTTTCTCCAGCTGCCTGCTGCTCAGGCTGTGCCTCTGCTGCCTCTTGGCCACACAAACTGTGGCTCTCTGGCCACATTCAGGCATGTGGCTTCCCTTCCAAGACCATCATCTGAAGCCTGGGGTCAGAAATCCACCCCAGTAGGCTCAGAACCCATTGTCTGCTTCTCTCCTTGCAATGAGCTGTCACAGCCGAAATCACGACTAAAGAAATGCTTCCAACCAACCATTCCAGACATGGGAATGGAAGAGGGGACAACAGCTTCCATAGTGCTTTTCAGATGGCCTGCCACAGCCAGATTTTTTCCAGCTTTCTGGGCAGATGGCAAAGTCTCTCTCTTCATCCACGTCCTCCTTGACTGAAGGAGGTGCTGCCTGACTGAAGTAATGCCGAGGGATCTTATATTAATATGGTAGCCCTTCTGTATATGTTTAATTTATGAGGCTGATGACCTGAACATGATATGAGTACTGACAGACATTGTAATTGTAGAAACTCAAAAAAAGAGAAAATACTCATAACAAAACCGACTGTCAAGAATAATAAGTTTTCTTTTTAGTGTAATAATAGTGCTGTTAATTATTAAATAAGAAAAAACAACAACGAATCATTGAAACTAATAGCAAATGAGCCTGGAGACAGCAATTCCTTCTTATATAGGAGTGCCCTCTGCAGTCTAGTTACTCAGGATTGACAGTGTGCCAGCTTGCACAACGCTTGTATCAGAGGAAACAAGGAGTGACTTGGTTAAAGCCGGTGCGTAAGCCTGGATGGGGAGCCATTATGAACAACTCTAACACAGGTTTCATAGTTGCAATACGTCATTAGTTTGAATGATAACTCCTTTTCTGTCATGGATAGCTGGAAGACCTGTATACACTTCACGTATTTCTTTTTTTTTTCAGATATAAATGTAGCTGAGAAGGAACAAGTTTTATTTTTGCTGCTTAAACATGTGACATTTTGTATTTTAAAGCTTAGCAGAGACAGCAAAGTGATATTCAGGAATGTTCTTCAAAGGGGACACTGCCTAAGTCCTTTCGAGATTTTAAGCTTTAAAGCTGGTCACATGCTGCCATAATATTTTAATGTCATTCCTAGCTGGCAGGTAGCAACTTGCTTTTCATCAGTGCATTATTTAAGTAACCCAAGCATTAAGATGCCACCTAATTTTTAAACACAAATATTGCCCCATCAGCTCTGAATTTTACAGGTACATCATTTCTGTTTTTATGGTGTTTCACAAAAATGCCTATTTTAAAAAAGTAGTTTGTGCAAAAGAATATTTGATTTTGAGGAAAAAAAGCTAAGCCTCTAAAAGTTTATACTGCTTCCAATTACTTTTCATGCTTGACTATGTGACAGGGAACACTTCATTATAGCAGGTCACCAACTTTGACATCTCTAACCTCCCAATAATAGTCCTTTTTGTAATGTACCAAAATTGAAAATCAGTTTAGTTTATGTTCTCACTAGGTTCATGGCTCCAGTGCCTAATATACTGCTGACTTGTATGCCAGCATTACTCCCTAGTGAGGAATATTAAATAGCCACAGCATATATTAGAAGAGGTGAAAAGGTCCTGCTCAAGTCTGCTGTAGAGTTCACATTCGTTAGTGCTTTAAAAACTCAGCAAGTTGCATAATGTTTCCACTTATCCATGAAATTGTGGTATGATTCACATCATAGGCATCTTTAAATGATTTATAGTCCACTATTTAAGTATGTATTCCACATAAATAAATACTTCCTAAGTTTGTATATACAACTTACACAACTTGTGCAAGTCAGTATCATAAAAGAGGCACAATAGTGCCTGACCTTTATTACTATGGCAAGAAGTTCATACATCTACTGAAAAAAAAAGCCTAAACAGCCAAAAGGAATGGTGTAATACAAAACACCTTTGTTTGGGAAAGGTATTTTTGTAGCTTTATCAAAGTGTGAAAGCTATTTCCCTCCTAAAGATTCTGTGCTTTCCACTCCCAATAGTCTCTGTACTTTCAAAATGGTTCATGGACTTTGTCTTTAAAATTAATGTGCATTGGAAACACAGTTTGGCTGTGGCTAGTCGAGTTGCTCCTTGATGCTACTTCTTGCTTAGTTCAATTTGTGATAGAAATTGAGCCCCAGGCTCTCTGCAGAGACTTACTTAGTTTACTGTTTGGCACATCTACCTGCAGTTGTGTATTGGATTTTTTGTACATAGTAGTTTTGCAAAAGAGAAAACACAATTATATGTTTCTGGAAGGTGAAGGATGTATCTTCCTCCACTATGAAATGTCTCCAATTGGTGGTAAATTACTGCAAGAGGATTGAGGATGCTAGGTTGACAAGAATAAAAGAAAAGCATTTAACACAATGATAAGTGGGCTCAGTCATCAGTCTTCCAAAACAAATATCTGACCTGTAGCTTTGGATCCTTTCTGAAGGGTCCTTTGAGAATCACTTCCTGTCAAATTTGGGGGGACTGAAGAGAAATGAAGTTTCACTAAAATCCAAATGCAGTAGCTACCATGTACTCTCTTTAGCATTTTAACTGGCTTTCTGGAGCAAAGTGTGTCTTTAGACTCCAGTGGCAAATCTGTGTCTGTACCTAGTCTGCCTCTAGTCTGTACTTAAAATGTGAAATATAAAGTACAATAAAGCATGAATCTGATGTCTTATAAAGAATGACAGCACAAAGAAAGGTTGGACATAAAGTTCTTGCAAGACAAGATTCGGATTCATAGTCTCAGTGTATGCACTTTTGCATGCCGTGTTTATTCATTTGCCTCCAGTAGTTTGTTCCTGTTGTCTGTTTCCGTCTTGTCTTTTACTTCCATAAGGTAGCAAGTAAAGCTTTAGACATTCTATATATATTGTTTTGTTTTATCATAGTGGTGATGGACATTTTCAGCTTCTCACAAGGAATGAACTTCGGAGTGTTTGCTGGACCTTATTTATACAACAATATTCCATCACTGAGACAGCCTACTTTGCCAGATCAACATTATGCTTTGTGTTTCAGATTCCCTCTTTATCAAGAAGCTGCATTATGTTCTTGCATTTTGATTCCAGGGTAAATCTGCAGGGTAAATCTTTTTAGTGTCTAATTTTTTTTCCCACCATTATCTTTTTAAATCTGTTTTCCTTTTCCTCGGTACTGTATGCCAAATCATCCAAAGGGAGTATAATCTATTAACATGCATTCTGCAAAACAAGTTGCCTATTCACCACAGCTGGGCCCAACTGCACTTCCCTCACAGACTTGCCTCACAACTGACAGCAAGCAACTCTGTTCTCACCTTTTTCATGGGAAAGGATGTTGGCCTTGAAAAAAAAAAACTACTTGGTCTACATATCTTGACTCAATTTTGACTTTCCTGCCCGCACAGCAGAATAAAAATAATATCTTTTTCATAATTTGCAAGGTCACTGTGCAGTCCTTTCTTTCTTCCTTTTTCAGCTCCAAAAGTTTTCATAAAAAAACAAGCAAACAAACAAACGTGCAACCCTACAACACAAGACCTACATATGATGACAAACAACAAGAAGAAAGAACAGACTCTACACAGGTGCAGAAGGCTGCCTATAAGCAATGCCATATTAGATCAGGATATATCACGCAGTAGCCAGAAAGTCCAGATGAAACTATAAACACAATCAAAATCATTATTAGAAGTTGAGAATCAGCTAGAGAGTTTTTGGACAGAAGTTACTTCATTGTGAATAGAAACAGAAAGGAAATATTACTGAAACATTGGCTGGTAGCCGTTTTAGCTTTAAAATGGTTGCAAATATGTTTAGATTTTTTTGTTAGGTGAGCCATATGTAAAGATGGTTCTGTAAGTTAAGAGGGTATGTTTTCAACACAGATAACAGCACAGTTCTTCATTACCCTTCAAAATTTCATCATTACAGCTGCCTTACATGACTTCCCTAGCCCTTCCCTGGTTGCACTACTCTACCAGTGAAGGAGCCCTCTAATACGACGGAGTCCCCTGATCACTGAGGACATGGGAAGATGTTTGGTGAGGTCCAGCTGGTTCCCAGCAGCCTTGGGCTTTAGGGACTATGAGAAGCAAAAGTTATTAAAAGGCTGTCTGTGCTGGGACCAAAAGCTCTGTCTGCCTCCAGGGTTGCCTCCTATATCACACAATATATATGTCCCTTTCCTCACTGTCATCAGACTCAGGAGTTTTGATCTGGTGAGATGATTGCATGTCACTTTGCAGAGCTTTACATAGCTCACAGTTTTGTTTTCGTCTATCAGCATCAGGCTTGAGATGCAGTTTTCTGAAGGGTGACACTAGGTCATTTGTTGCAGTGGTCCCTTGGGATCACCAACAGGAAGCTGTAGGGACAGAGAAGGAAGATCAAGGCTGGAGGAAAGGATCAGGTCAGTGTCTGAGTCACTGACAGCATGGGAGCATTGGACCTACACTGTCCATATATGGGCCAAGCAGAGCTGCTCTTCTAGTAGCTCCAAGAAGACTTTTCTGTGACTGACACACATTTATTCAGCTGGTTCCTACTCCAAATCAAGAGGGAGCAAGGCTATCTCCTCTTATCCAGCCCTCTCTGGGTATGGGTGGAATCTCCACAGAGGGCCTTGCAGGGCTATACCCACTAATGCAGAGTGTTGGTGAGCTGGCAGTTCGGCCCTCGTGCCCTTTTCAGTGCAGGATGGCAAAACACAGCTTCTTGACTTTCAGCTATGCTGAATATGCACAGTCCACCTAGATGACTAGTTCACAAAAGGTGCAAATTTTGCCTTCATGTTACCTTCCTGTAACATGCTCGGTACACTGCAGCTGAATGACGCAAGGTACAGGAAAGGGCAATCTTCATGTATTTGTTAAAATTAATAATGCTAAGCTAATACAAAAAAAAGGCCCCTTTCTAAGGATGTGGGCATTCTTGACATTTCTTTAAAGCACACTCCAATGCACACTGAACAAAGTACAGAATCCCCGCTGAGGCTTCAGTGACTTAATTATGCTTTATTCTCTTTCTAAACCACCCACATACATATTTTACCAATTTAAACTTTTTATAGATACTGTTAAAGACTTTTCTGCTAGCTTGTTTTCTTAGCCCCACACTTGTTTCTCATACTTCAGCCCTTGCCCAAGAACAGGGTGCCTTCCTATGCTTATGTAATGCCATGCAAGGTACCATGCAAGGTCCTGTGCTGCAGTGTGGAAGTCAGCAGCTTTCACAGCACAGCCAAAACGAAAAGTTTAGAAAAACAAACAAGAGAACTTTACATCATATCACATCTTTACTGGTTCTTCTGTAGAAAATATATGACATTGATTGAGGAGGCTTGGCCCTTGCATGTCAATAAATTACTGCAAATTGACCCCAAAGACACTAATGGAATCATCCTCTATGAGATCTGAGACACTTACAAGCTAAGGCACTTGTCAGAAAGAAGCAGTGGACATACAGCACTAACTGTACAACTAGGTGCAGAAACACACACCTGCAATTGCAGAGAGCGCACAGACTGCTTATGGATCGAGATCACATTCCTTGTGCTGGACTGAGTGATTTGATATAGATATAGACAGATACAGGGAGGGAGAAATATTTGGTTATTTAAAAAAGAAAAAATCAGGACACAAATTCATAGGAAAAGGATGTAGATACTATGTAGCATATTTAAAAAGAAACATACCCTTTCGAATCGGGAATAAAAAGAACTACTTTGAGGTCTATTATTTTCAGCTGTGAGACAACAACTGAGTTTAATGGGCTCTGAATCACTGAAAGTCTGTTCAGTGTTTTGAAGGGGAAACAAAAAGTTCAGATTCATGCTAAGCTAATACATTTATTTATCCTCTAGCGCTCCTTTCCCAGGTAGGAAGGGAGTTTTGTTGTATTTAAGTAGTATAACAAATCCCTCAGCATCTCAAAAGTATACTCCCTAGCAAAGCATTAAATTTGAGGACTAATTGCAAAACTTGAAATCTGAGAAGGAAGAAAAGACAGAAGAAAGACAGAAAGACAGAAAGACAGAAAGAAAGACAGAAAGAAAGACAGAAAGAAAGAGAGAAGGAAAGAAAGAAAGAGAGAGACTACTGGACTTATTCAGCTGATAATTGCTGTCTTTTTATATAAGATACTGTGCTGAGCTGAGGTGATTATAAAATAAAAGGAATGGTTTTACCGGAAAAAGGAAATATTGTATGTAGTCTTAAAGAAAGAAGCTCTGCAGATCTAAAATAAAAAAGTGGAATTCTATTTTAAATTGGAAATCATAAGTTAATGAGATTTATGTAGAAAAGAGCAATGTGCAAAATGTGTGAAGGTTTTCTATTAAGAAAAATTATTTCTGGCAATTGCACCACTTGAGATAACGGAAGATGGAGACATGAGCAAATATCTTGGCATCACTTGGTGTGAGCTTGGAGCTCTGCCTAGCAATGTTTCTCAAACGAATCAAAGCTCATCTGGCATCCTGCTTCATCTTTAGCTAATGCATACATTGGGGCTCAGGCTTCCTCTGTGCGTTATGATGTTATCAACACACTAATGGCAGCTTCACTTCAATGCAGCGTATAAATTTGGGAATATTTGGGGAGGTATAGCCACAGGCAGGCTAATGCACATAGCTTCACTGCAAGTAATAGGATAACACTCCTTTATATTGGTCCTATCATGCAGCAAGAGATCAAAATATATTAACTGCATGGGCACAACAGATAAAGCACACTTTACAGACGTGTCCCTAAGAGCGTTTACAGCACTCTACGAACTTGTTCTAGTTACAGCTTGCTGTATGTTAAGCTGAGGATCATGACAGTACATTCAATCAGAGATGAACATAGAATGGAAGAAATAAATGCTCATTTCTAGTTATGTTAACTCAGGATTATAGCTATCTGAAGTCCACCCAGGATTGCGCTGGGACACAGGGAGGCCAGTAGAGCTTTTATCTTGCTTGTCAAGCATTAGCTTATGATACTTGATTGAGCATTTCTACTCATATACGGGACAGGTAATTTTAGAAAATGGCTTTTTTTTTTTTCTGGCAAAAAAGAATGACTTGCTACAAGCAACTGAAGGAAGCTGCAATTGCCCTTTTTATTCTTTTTTTCTCCCTCAGGAAATATAAGGCAATGAGTCAACTTTGATTCTCCCCTTAGTCCCACTGCCAGAGAGGCTGCCAAGTATATATTTGGTTCCCAAGGGCAAAAGGCCTTCAAACAGATATTTGTGATACTTATCCCTGTGGCTAGTGCTGAAAATTAAAGACACATGATGTTCAAACCCAAAACAACATGCATAACTTTCCAAAGACACCCAGCTGCTTCACTGGGAACTGCCAGAGCAAACAACTAGAATTCAGCAGTTCTATTTACACAGCCCACTTTCTCGTTGGATTACTTGTTATTCTTTGCCAATAAGGGGAGACAAGTTTCAGAGAGGTGTTGCTGGGGTGACAAGGATGATCGTTCACCATCCCCTTTTCTAATTGAGGAGGTAAGGATGTGTTTTTATTCTAAAAGAAAAAAATAACTGAAAGTATCTCACTCTGACAGGAGGTGTATGAAATTTGTATTTCCTAAGTACTAAATATGAGTTACATTTTAACTGAGAAATTAGCCAGAAAGGAAAAGAGTTCAGGATTGCTATCAAAACTGAGAGGAACTGACTTTTTAAATGGTTTTCTAGATGAAAGTGAGAGAGATGGACTCAAATCAAGATGCCAGATTCAGTCACTCCCCAACTAAGCTTTGCATAGCTCCAGATACCACTTTTCTGCTGTGGTATAATTGTAACGAAAAGCCACAGTCTTGTAGGCATTTTACTACTGTACTCAAATTAACAGAAAGCCATATTGTAGAACCAGTTATGCTCGGGAAAATTATTCTAGATTCACATGAGTAAGACTGAGAATGGAACCTAGTCCATAAAGTAATCAATATACTTCACATATGAGCATGTGAAGCAACTGCAAATTTTGCAATGTTAAAGTTCCCAACACTACACTTCCATTTCCCTTTTATAGTTTTATCAGCTCCAGATGTACTTGCAAAACTTTGTACATCTGCCAGTGAGCACCATTTCTCACACATTTGCTAGGTAATCAGTGATTATTTACTAAAGTCTACATGGCTGAAATAACCCCAGAGTTTAACAAATAGGCAGGTCTTTCTCTAAATCAACATCTTGGTGGAAAATGTGGCAGAAGCAAGAACAAAACAAGCTGTTGAGTGCAGCTCTAGCATTTTAAGAAGCTTGTTCTTTTTTTCTACGGTTGAAGTGTATATGAAAACTTGCCTGAGCAGTAGCAGCCAGGCTGAAAAAGATGAAGAATTTAAAAAATGCAGCAGTTATTTAAAAAGGCTTGGAGCATGTGAACTATCTATCAGCTATATGTCAGCTGTTTAAATTAGTATCAGCTTGCTCTCTTATGGATGCAAAAGCATCAGGATGTGAACTCAGTCTAAACCTTGTACAAATCAGTGACTAGATCTTGTGAGTGCATGACTTTCTACATGATTTATGAACTTTTTGGGTCTATCTCCGTTGAACATTCTCATTAAAAAAAGTTCTGTAAGTGCATCTTTTTATTTCATTGAGTGCTATCTTATTGCTTGAAAAGTCATAATGAATATTTCATCTCAAGTTTTACAGATTAGTCTACTTCTTGGAAATTAAAATCTTATCTTGTATCTTACCAGAATATTGCCATGGGAGCCCAAATACAAATAAACAAAGAGATTGCCCCCCACCAAAAGTTTAGCAAAAGAACTTTCTAATTTCCAGTCATTCAGATATCATTGGTTTGAAAAATCATCTGAGAAGTGAGTATATGGTATTTGCATTCCTTCCACAGAGATAAGAAAAATGAATCAAATGAGCCAAGAGAGGCAAGGAGAGCCAAAACACACAGTGAGAAAAGACTGCGAGAAAAGGAAATGATTGTATCTGTGACCATCTATATCTAATCTATAACTTTCTGGATGTAGCTAGATGAAAAAAAAAATGAAAAAACATATTAGTGCTCAATAGAATATATAAACAAAGAGCTGGCATTTCTGAGTTTCTGGTTTTCTTGGCTTTTTCCAAAGACCCAGATTATTGTAAGCAACCTCAGGCAAAGTGCCCACAAATGAAATTGTAAATTTAATCCTTCTTTGGCACATATCTGAACCAGCCTTTTACTGGAAGTTTTGATTTCTGATCAGGACCACTTTTTATTTATTTATTTATTTATTCTTCCACTATTCTGCTAATAACATTTTGTGCATGGCTGAATAGCTCTATGGGGCTTATAGAGATATATTCTTAGTGAGATCCTGGGATTTCTAGATACTATTTCTTAAATTGCTCTCTCTTAAACAGACTTTTGTTTTGATAGTTTAGAAAATCCACTTAGGCCTCCTTTTCTAAAGTAGCATCTACTGAGCATAGGAGGTAAAATGTGTAATACGTTATAAGGGAATTTTCTTGAATCCTGCAGAAACAATTGCAGGTGCTTGATTTGTGAGAAGATCAAGCATGATCATTTTCAGCAAACTTTTCAGAAGCATTATATTCACTAAAAGGTACCTTCTGAAACTTGGACTTTTCCTGTGAGCTGTCCATGATAGACGTGACTCAAAAACCAAAGCAATTTACCAAAATCAAAAACACAAAACCACTAATAAAAATCCATTCAGTTGGAGTTATACTGTAACTTGCCCTCTGTTTCTAGAAAATGAAAACCAGTTTGCACTCCTTCTCTGCATGCACACTGCTGAAGCAGGCACTTTGAACGCCTCTCTAAGCACACTGCATTCTGGCTATATGGCAAGAGGCCAATAAGATAAAGCACATAATGAGATCATATTTTGTAAATCAGAACTTTCCCAAAGAGCATTAGTGACATAATAGATCTAGAAATTAGTAAAAATATATCAGCAGTTTCCATCTTCAAAAATTCATTTTATCTTTATACCTATCTACCATCATCTACGGTTATATGAAATTCATGAACATTTTGAGTGTTACAGTTGAAACTGCTTTGAATAACTGGACTGGATCACTAGTTTAAAAACCTGGGTGATTATCAATGCAAATGCAAAGGGATAAAAATCCATTCAGGTATAAGTATGGAGCAATAGTTCTAAGGCTTCTGAAAATTCTGTGAATTTATAGGGATATAGGAATGTAATAGAGCTCAAAATCTATTCTATATCATTGTTTTGTTATCATTCATTCCTAAACTACATGAGAATATAAGTATTTACTGGCACTGAAAATGCAAAATTATGGAATAAATTACTTCCTATGCAAGTACATGATTAAATTACTTCACCTTTAGTTTTGGGCAGCAAGTTTCCTAGGATTGTAAATACCTGCATTATAACATGGATCAAAGTGCTGTGCATGTGAAATGGGAAACAGGCCAGAGAAAATCTGATTGTATCCATGGTATATGCTTTTCCATCATGATAAAAGTTGTATTAGTGCAGTGAGACATCAATAAGCTCAGTTATATTCCTGTAAATGATACAACATTGGTTAGATCAATTCATGTTTTCAGGGTTACTATACTTTAAAGTTCTGTACTTCAGACTTACGCTGTATTGTGTAGTTTAACAAATTTTATAAGGATGAGACTCTGTTAGAAGAAAAATATTGTTGTAGGTTCACAGTGAAGTTCCAGATCCATAGTGGTTTAATCCCCCGCTGAGTATTAAACTTCACAGTCTCTATACTGCTTCATATCACTGGTGTGACCCCTTAAAGTTGCTATGAGTTCCTTTCCGGTATATACTAGCTAATGACTTTTTTTTTTAATTAGTCACTGATGAGAGATACTATGTCTGTATTACCTATAATAATATCTATTTGCTTTTACAGCTTGGCAATCATTTGCACAAGCACCTACTAATTCTTGGGCCTACCACCAAGACCTTCTCTTCTTCATGTGAGCGACTGTCATGTCTAACATATCACTGAAAGGCTGTGATTTACACCAGTTCTTGCCAGCAGAAGTGTTAAGTGTGCTTAATTCTGTGTTAGGTATCTCAGGTTCCCCTTCTCATGTACTAACATGAGTAATTTTTCAGTATCTGTAAGCTGTTAGGGTGACTTTCACAAGTCCTGTCTTGGAGGTTTGAAAGGGCTATATGTAGAACAGACTGTAATCTGGATTTCACCATACTTTTCATTTTCAGTCAGACTTCTCTCTTTTTCTCCTTATTTGTATAAACTGTACCCAGAAAACGTGCTCTCTTCAACAGAGATTAAGGTTCTTTCTCAATTACCCCTCTTGTCTCAAATCAAATCTTTTTTTTTTTTAATAAGTTGGCAAGCAATACAAAACTATTAACAACATCCTAAAGAAAAAAAAACACATTTCTTGCCATCCCTCAGTGAACTGCAGCCCATTCTGAGAGTCTGGTTAGCTTCCAGCTTTGCAGGCTACTGAAGTATCCTTGGCTCTGGACTATAATCAGACGAAATGAACAAAAGGGAAAGCAATTATCATAGCAGGTTTGTTTCCAGAATTTGAGTCCTGCCAACTTCTCCAGTTTTGCAAACTGATACCTTTTGAAAATCCTTCTTTGTGATAAAAAAATCCTCACTGCATTTGCAGCCACAGCTGAATGGCAAACTACCACAGCAAGAGAAGCAACAGACAGGGCTCACTCTCCTGCTTCTGCAGCAAACTGCCCACCTAGACTGGGAACCTGCTGCATAGTTTTGCACTGGCTGTGCAAAAAATTAAAAAAAAAAAAAAACTAGGCTTTGTGCAAAAGCTCGGTAGCTCTTTTAAAAGAGCTTCCTCTCTTTGCAGTCATTAAGTTTAACTATATTAGGCAGAAGTCAGTTAGTGAATGAAGGAGAGAGAAGAAAAAGGTTTGAAAGTAATTAAAGCCTAGAGCACATCAGAAAAACAAATAATATTAAGATTTTTTTGGATATTTGAGTAATTTCTGCAGAGGTTCTGGGGATGCTCACAGACTCCACGAAGCCAGAATCTTCTCTTCTGCAATTATGATAGATTTTGATCTTACCCAGAGCAGAGAAGGATCAAAAGTACTAATCTAGCCTTCTTGTCCCATCCCAAACAAATGGTTTGATGTCTGTCTCTCTTAAATCAGGCTGCAGGTCTGTCTTACAGTGTTCATAGAAACACAGGGCACTTTTTGCAGATATCAAGTGGACCACATTGAAAGAGTCTTTTGCTGAAGCTTAGAGAATATGAGGATAGATACTTAAAAAATAGTATGCAAATATGAAACTGAGTAGGTCAGACCTAAAACAATACGAAGGAGAAAGCGTTACTTCCTTTGAGTCTGGGCAAAGCTCTAGGGCACTTTAATCTGAAAAGGGTCTTTTTTTTTTTTTTCCTTATTAGAACGGTAATCCTCAAAATCATGTTTTTACATATTTACACAATCTGTTTGCATCAACTAGTATTTTGCAATTTTACAAATCACCCTTTCCCCTCCAAGATCTTTCCTAAATAGTAAATAATGCAAAAGAGGAGAAAATGGAGTTTTGAACCAGCTGAATAAATAAACAGGGTTTACACAAAAGTTCACTGCTGCATTAAATGGGAGGGGCCCAGGGGAGGCACTGCAGTTTATTCAAGCTGAAATTCTCCTTCAGTCTTGTGCATCTCTTCTGGGGGAATCTGCTGTACAAGGCACCTCTTTTCAGCCCTAATGGTCAAACATTATTTTGGTTTTGTATCTGTGCTTTGAATGCATTGCATGATGTAGCACCTGTCTTGTAGAAATAAATTTAGTTTCAAGTGTCCAGAGACACACAGAACTGAAGCAAACACAAACTCCTGTGACTTGTATAAATCAGAAGTGAAAAACTATCAGTGCCACTAAGAAAGTTAGAGCTCTTTCCATTCTTTTCTTCTGATAAACTATCAGGGTCTAAGGGTATAAGACAGGGTCTAAGAGATATGACGAAGGCATTTGGAAAAGTTACTTACAAACAACGGTGAAACCCAAACGTAGGTGTGATTTTGTGGATAAGGGCTCCCTCTGTGCAAAGATATTTCCTGCCACAGCATTGCAACAGCATGCCACACTGGAAGGTGCCAGCAGTGGGAGGAAACACATAAAACAAATTAGCCCTCTCCCCTTTCCACCAGTAAATCCGTCTGGTAACAGCTGTTACCTCTCCAGTTTATACAATCTCCTCTCAAAAATCTTTGATGTCCAGAAGACTGGAAAATCTAATCATGTCCTGGGAAAGAGAATAACAACAATATTTAGAGAGTAATAAAAACACAAACAATTCTCTTACTTCAGTAACTGCTGAGAAAGTTTTCCAAATCTGGTTAGCTAGCAAACTCTTATAAACCAGTCATGAACAGAGAAAACTTGCTATTCATGATTAGAGATATTAAAGAAAAAAAAAAAAAGGACTTTCTTAATTCATCAGCATTGAGAACAATGATACATTTTCACTTGCTTTGCTAAGGACAATTTGAAAATGAGAGCACCAAGGCTCCATTTGAAAGTCTTCAGCCCTCAAAGCCAGGGCATCGTTTAGCCCAGTAGTTCATTACATCAGCCCTAATGGAATTGCACTTGTGTAATGAAGACAAAAATGAAATAAATAGGCCACAATATCTTTGGGTTTTCCCGTATGGCCAAAATGGCCAGATATGCCAAGAGTTCTGCAGTAAGGAGCGACAGGAACCTCCACGATACCACAGCCAACAGCTCCTATGGGGCCCTCAGAGGAGGTCACACACAACTGCAAACCTGGAGCGACACAACACCTAGCTGAGGTGCTGAGAAACTGGCCCTGATGTGCCGCCCACGGCATATGCTCTACAGTGCTTAAATGAGGACTGAGAATCCTTTTTTTTTTTTTTTTTTCGCTTTTGCCCCAGACAAAAAGCAGCATTATGCAAACGGGTGCTGTTTATGGCACGTAAGGCAGCTGAAGTGCAATGCCACCCCTGCCTCTCGGGGTCATGGCAAGCCGTATGGGAGGTGAGCATCAGTTCCTTCTGGGAATGAGAGGTACCACACCAGGCTCTTCATGCCTTTTAGAAGATCTAGGTTTAGGAACTGAGCTATACTTTTCCTGCCTATATCCTCTAGGTGCACCAGTGGCACCTAGCATAGTCTGTAAGACAGTTTACACAGAAGGGACCCCTTTTACTGCTGTAAACCCTAAAGAGAGCTTGCATCAAACCTGATACATAAAGAGAGAGAGTCTGCGAGTGTATATATATTTTAAATCACTTCCTCACTCCATCATTCCCACTCCATCATCCCATTCATCTATATCTACTGAGCACACAAATATCTCCATATAGGCTCTTAGCCACATATCAAATCATATCACCAGAGAGCTGATTTTTCTACTATGAGAGTAGCATCATCATTTGCATATTGCCTATTTTTTTAAATCATTACAAAATGTCTCTCTGTTTTTTAGAGAACTGCCATGAGAAGAACCCCTCCACCATATGAAGTATTTTAAAGACAGACTTACGTGGTTTGTGAAACTTGTTTGCGACTGCTGTTTATAATTTGCACCACACTCTGCCTCCTTCACCCTCTGACACATAGCAAGAAACCTGGATTCAAAATGAGATTGCACCATGGTGAATTCATTCCTTGAATTGCATCGTACTTAACAGCAATACATAGCGTGGGAACACGTCGATTAGCTCTCGCTTTGAAGAAATTGGATTTGCAAAGGTCAGCAGCGGCTCGGCCCATTTCTCAGCAGATCTTTGGCTTGCTTTTCATCCCAGGACTAACAGGGAAGAGGTCAGAGAGGAATGACAAAAAGAGGGAGCTTTTTGAAGCAGGCCCAAAGAATTTGATCACGCTCATAGTAACGTGGAGATCTTTACCCAGGGTGAATAAATAGGTAGATTTTAACAAAGTTTATGGGAAAAAGTTTCCAGATTTATTTTATATATTTAAACAATTTGTTATTTTGGTGTAAACTAAGATATGCTTTTGAGAAGAGTTGCATGAAATAAATCTGTAGAAAGAGTCTGCTCTCCTCCCCCATCTCTTTTTTTCTTTTGTGGGTGTGTGTGTGCTAAAGGGAGTAGCCAGGCTGGAAAAAAAGGTGGAAATATGAAATCCTCAACTGCCAGTGGAAGTTCGAAACCTGCAGAGTTTGTGTTATGCATTTCAACTTTGAAACTCATTTTCCACTTGTTTAGCTTGCTTTCCTGCCAGCGTACTGAGACAGAGGTAGCTTCATTACCCTTTCAGCTGGAAAACTCAAAATATTTTGGCCACCTTCCACACTTTATTAACATAAACTGGAGTTTCCTACCAGTGCTGGCAGGGGAGGGTGCTGGGAACGTGTGATCACAGAGGGTCAGCAGCTGTTTTTTTTTACCGTTGGGCCTGTGGTAAGGAATTACTCCTGGACCTCGAACAGTGGTTTGCCGGGGCCACTTATGCCAGGAAGCCACAAAAGAGGGAAGGAGCTGAGGAAAAAAAAAAAAAAAAAAAAAGGTAAGAAAACCAGCAAGCATATGTTTCTTCACCTACCAACATTAAACAGGTTTTGCAGAAATATAGCACATACAGATTGGAAAATGTTTCCTATAAAACTAGGAATAAAGGACTTGTTTGCTGCATTAGTGGTTCATGGTGTGTTTTTCTGCGGGTGATTTTCACGTGCCTCAACTTCTCTGGCTTTCAGAGCTTGTGAGGTTTTGCGGTAGAGGGAGAGAATGGAGGAAATAGCTGAAAAATTTCGCTTCTGTCTCTTCCAACTGTAGCATTTTGGCAAGGGATGTAATTTAGAAAGTATCCAAATCATAGAAGGCCAAATCGTGAGGTTCTTCAACTTCCTGTAACAAGGCAGCACTGACCCAGGTGAATTTTTCTTGGGACTAACTGAGCAATAGCTGAAGGTCAGTCTTTGTCCTAATTCATTCCTCAGGAAGTGAACGAAACTCGAAGAATTCCCTTCTGATTTTGTCGTAAGGGCTCCAGTGGTTTGGCTGCTGTAGAAGATACCAGCAAAAATACTACAGATCTTGGGAAATCTACTGGAAGGGAGCATTAATAACATGTGCAAAAGAGATGCAGGGCAGAGCATATCAGGAAAAAGCAGATGGGAAGAGATTGACTATCACCAAATGACAGATGAGTGATGTTTCTGCAATGTAAAAGGAAGTAATAAACACTGGTTTTAGGTTTTCAGTGGGGAAAAATCCTGCTCACCTACTGCAGCAGCTTTTCCCAGCACCTAATCACATCCATGAAGGAATGAATCCATGGAGGGCTTGTCACAAGCCTGCCAAGGAGTTTGTGTCAGCTATCCTCCAACTATCATGTTACCAGCTATCTGCAATTTTCTCATTACCTCATGAGCTAGGAAATTTTCAGCTGAGCCTTCGTGTTCCTCTTACAGATGGGGAGCGAAAGAAGAGTCTAAGGAGGGTTCCCTAGCTAGGCAGATATCTCCAAAAGCAGCACTTCACAGCATCTAGAGTTTTCATTATAGAAACATTACTAGGAATTTATTTTTGAGTTATTTCCACAAAGTTTGGTTTGTAGAGAATTGTCATTTACAAACATACATGCCACATGCAAATTTTGCATCTATGTACACACAGCTAAATACAGTCTAAACATATAGAGGATGGACAATTGTGGACATGCACAATTGTTCATGATCAGCCACCAAAACCAACAAATAGCTTCTCTTTGTTTAGTATCTTCTTATCTCCCTATTTATCATACTCTTTTATATGTAGTATATTTATCATCACTCACTACAGCTTTCTGCAGTGCAGGAAGGTGTCCTTACTGTACCTTTCATGTATGAACAGATTTTGCAACAGAAAACACAAACTTCTGTTTGAAGATTTTTTTTCCAAAGGAAAAAAAGTAAAAAAAAAAAAAAAAAAAAAGTTGAGACTACCTTGCTGAGCCACAATTAGGAGCAAAAAGGTCTGAAGAAACTTTTTTTTTATTAAAAAAATGCACATAAATTACAGCTGCTGATCATGTAGTCATTCTTTTTATGAGGTGATTCCCTATTCCCATACATGATTTCCACATATAAATACCCTCTTGGTCTGAATGCTACTCACATGAAGCTGATGTTTTTCTTAATAAATTATCCACAGAATCTCCATTTCATCTTAGACATAAAAAGTTAATTAGGATAAAAAAGCATCCGAGTATCTTGGTGGAAAGCAATACCAGACACTATCCAAGATGGAAAAAGACCTGCCTGCTGACTGCAAAGTCTTAGCTCCTGCATTTCTTTTAATTATTTTTCATATTTAATGAAATCTGATATTACATGGAATACTATATAACTGCATCTGAAGTAACAATCATCTAGTCCAACATAGAGAAAAACAAACCTATTTTGTTGGAAGACTTCAATATATGAAAAGTCTTATCTTATATTCTTTAAAATTCTCTGGAGAGCGAACTGGCACTGTATATTCTTGCTACTATATCTGAGCACAGAAATCCTGGAGTCCTCTGCTCTGGAGCAGCCAGATTGATCAATGCCTCCAACGCTGCCTGTGGCTTGAGGGCCCCAGGTGTCCCTGCTGGCACCTTTCCACCAGGGAAAATCACCTGAACCAGAATCACATGTTCAAGACAACACGCTGCATAGTAGTAAATCTAGAAAAGCATTAAACACACAAAATTGTAACACCCCCCATCCCCAAATGCATGAAAAAAAAAAAAAGCTCCACATGCATCATTATGGCTGCTAATCCATGTAAAAAAACAGCCCTGACAGTCACATTAAGGGTCACCTACTGCTCTGAGTGTGTAAGTATAGCTGCCTGCTAAAGAAACCTGTGAGTTCTGCAGAGAGGCAGGATGAAGAATGTTTTCCTAAGAGATTCATCCTATTAGAGAAAAAAAAGCTTCATTTGACAAACTTCTGGATGCGCATCAGAACGTGACAGGCAGGGGACATTTTTAGCAACACTTCACTGAACTAGCGTAGGACAATGCTGTCCTCAAAAGCACAGTTGCTTTCATTCCCATAATTTACTTTTATCTGCCTTTTTCAAAACCTCCCCCGTGAAGCTTAATTACCATGTAGTCACACATTAGTGCAACATTCTGTCCACTTATGGACCACACATAAAATGTTTAATAGAATTAATCCTGAAAAGTGGTAGATTGCTTGTTTTGTTTTGTTTTCTAATGCGAGTAAGTGCTTATAATGCATCACGACAATTTTCTGGAACGGGTACTTGACTCTGATTATCATGAAAAGATTCCTAGTTTGTATCAGAAAACTAGTGAGGTCAGGAGACTGCTTGTGTTTTGGGAAAAACAAGCATGATGATTTGGAACCTGATATCTTTGGTGCAGAAGTCAGACATGAGGCTTCCCAACTGAAATATTCCCACAAGCCGCTGACTGTGACCTCTAAAAGTGTAGTTTACCTGCGCATAGCAGTCACTCACACCTTTGAAATGAAGAAGTTCCCTGAATATCGGGGGTGCTCAGGCAAAAAGGGGTATCAACTTCTCCCAGTTTCATCTCATCAGCAAAACTGGGTCAAAGTGACCTTTGAAATGAAGAAGTTCCCTGAATTTTGGGGACAACTCCTCCCACTTTCGTCTTATCAGCAAAACTGGGTCAAAGTAAAAGTTCACACAACATGGCTAAAATGGAATTTATCATTCCAGTTGGTTACTCTGTCCTACAGCTTCTGGACACTGGGGGAAAATGTCAGAATCTGGGTAAACACTGACTGTTATCTTCGCCACTACTAGAAATACATTTTGGTAGGTCAGAAATAACAGAGAAAGGAAAAGAGAAGAACAAAATTCACATCCAATACACGTTAATATATGATTACAAATGACATCTAGTCCTTTCCAAAACTTTCCAACTCTGAAGGATGTATATTTTGGAAAGGGAAAAATGAAAGGAGAAACTCTTGAATCAGTAAGGACTCTTCGTATGTGTAACTTATTATCTCAATGGATCCAAATGGAGCAGTTCCAGAGATACACATTCTTTGAAAAAGTAGAGCCCTTATGTTATGCATGCAGGACAGAAATAAAACAGAGAACACAAAACATATACATCATTGATCATGAGCCCACAGACAAGTTCGCGTGACAAGTGAATATGTTAGTGATAGGAAAAAAATCATTCTTTACAGGCACTCAGGAATTTCAAAACTGAGCAAAATACTTCCGATTTGATTCAGATAAAAACGCAAATTTTTGATTTTTCATTTTGTTTAGCAAAATTCCAAATGACACAAAAGTTCTTTAAAAGACACACCAAAAATATTTTATTATCTATTTTCTTACTATTTCTGTCCCTTATTTACTCTCTGCTCCTCACTTACTTTCTGTGGAAGGGCACAAGGCAAACATATATTGGCAAGCTGAAGCGACAAGCAAGCAGGAAAAATAGGATGAAGAAAATAAAAGTGGCTAGTTGCTCTGCCAAGTATGATATTGCCTGTATCCCACAGCATGACTTCATTCAGATACTCTTGGACTTTTAATAGGTCATTAAAGAGGAAATCTGACATGTATTATTAAATACATGACACCAACGGGGTCATTCCCAGGGAGAAACTGGTGACTTACTGTGTTTGGGTTTGTGGAGCTGGTTTGCTGCCTGTCCTCTGTGCTTTAGGTACAGCCTGTCCCAAAGGCAGCAAGCAGCCAGGTGAGGCAATGTATTTTGCACCATATGGCATGCTCACTCAGAGAAAACATGGTGCCATGTGTCTGTGATTGCTTCTATGCATCTTTTTACTTACTTTTAAAGCAAAGTTAAATATCTAATTTCTAAAAATACTGACTACTCGCATAAATACTCCATTCCTGAGGAAACTGATACAAAGAGAGACCTGGGCAGTATGAACGTTTGACTTTCATCTGTTTGCTCCTTCCCCCTCTCTCTAAGTTTTACAGAAGGAACCAGCAAGTCCAGCAGGCTCTGTGCAAGACTGGGAGAGAGCAGAGTGCTAAATTCCAGGTACTGCCGGGGAGAGGAGCAGGCTGAGCGTGCGCCTGCGACGCAGCCACGCAGGCAGGGCTTGCTGGCCCATGGACACGTACGTGGCGCTGGGCTGGCCACGCTCATGGTCCTCCCTGCCAGGCAGGGGTGTCATGAAGGACGGGGAGGGCTGCAGTGGAGAGTTGGAAAGCAGGTGATGTGGCAAGGAAAAAAAAAAACACCACCACACCACCAGCAATCCATAGGAAACGAGGCTTCTTTAGTTTGGCTGCCTTGCTAACTGATTTATACCATTTTTTTCCTCAGTTCTCAAGCCCTGCTGAAAACTCTGTTTCTGCCAGTGATGCTTTCCAGGAAAAGACTGCAGCATTCACTTCAAAACTCCTGACAGGATCATTTATACCCTGAGCAAGGGGGCACAGCAAACAAGCGTTTTCTTATGTTTTGTTTTAACCTTACTGACACCTCTGTGAACTACGAGCCAAACTCCCCATTCCACTGATTTAACAAGTGAGGAGATATTGACATCCACCATGCGACTTTTCCAGAAGAACCAGAGCGTGTCTCATTAGAGACCCATGGAGCCTGCAGACCTCCAAGCCTGTTTTTTCCCAACCACATGTGGGGTGGGGACACAGTACCTGGGGACATACACGAGTACATATGTGTGCTTAATTCTGAGCTGCACGGCTCTGGATGGCTACAGGCCTGTCTATAGGGAGCAGTATTAAATCCTGTCCACCCAGTTCCAATGGAGATAATCACATGGGCTCCTCATGTTTTGCAGGCTTCAGTGCCCCCAAGAGCTACAGAAATCTAGTGACACAAGCAAATCAAGATTGAAAATGCAGGAAGCCCCATCAGGGAATGATCACAGCTTTTCTACTTTGTTTTGATTAGTATTTAATTCCGGTGGAGACAAGAATACAGTTGCAGCTGGAAGAAAAGCATTTGTTCTAATAAATGCATTTTGCTCATTAATAGTAGGATCACTCTAAATAATGATAGAAGGGCTGTGATTAATTTCATCGATTAAAAAAAAAAAAAACTATTTAGACTACCAAATATATATTTAGGATTCTAAACAACACATACCAGTTACTTGAGTCACCCCAGGACAGAAAATAAACATTACTGATTACATGCAGTAAGGCAGCTTCTTGGTTTATCTGGATGAAAAGTGTTAAATAAGTTTGCATAGCTCATGTCCGGATCACTGCAACCAAATATATACAGACCTGGACAAACCGACCCCACCCTGCACACAGCTGTTTTTCAAATGTTCACAGAGCTAATCCAGCAAGAGCTGGAGAAAGAGAAGCAGCTTCCCACCCAGGAGCAAATAATAAATGTTACCACTCCCTTGGTGTGGGCTGAGTGGGGAGCGTCAGGCAGCAGCAGAGGGACTTACCTGGTGCTGGCTGCCCACCCTGGCATCCTTCCTGGGTGCAGATACAGCCCACCTGTGAGCTCTGGTGCTTACAGCATCTGAGAAAGGAGAAAGGACTTAAATGAACCCAGCAGCTATTAATGAGACTCACTGCATCTTTAAATTATGCTTTGGCCATGATGCAAGTCATTAACTTAGGCTAGTAATGTCTCAATCTCAGTACTAAACACCCTGCACGTTTCCCCCCTTCCCCCCTTCCTCTCCCTCAAAAAACCTTTTATTTTCTGCATTTCTATCTTTTAGAGAGAAGAAAAAAATGTTGTGCAGCAGTTTCTTTGCATAATATAAACTTTTAGGATTGACTTCTGATGCCATTTCGGAATTGCTTTAATGATTTGTCTGTTGCCCTCATTGTAATGGTTTGTATCGCTGTCCAGGAAAAAACATACTACAGAAACGTACTCATTCGTGATGAAAATTCCACATAAGTAACACCGGGGAATATTAGAACCAACCTATATAAATATGAGTGTATATTTGGAATTGCAGGCTGGAACAAAGCTTTTTTTTAAAAAAAAACAAAAACAAAATATGAAGAAACTCCACTTTAACAGTAACTCTGACTTGAGGTTAACAATCATAGAAATGCCACCAGTCTAGAAGCAGATAACTTTGAATATTTACAGGCATCTGTATAAACACTCTTCTGAATAGCTGGCTCAAAACGGTAAAGAGTTGTCAGGAATTACCAATCCTTGGCCTTTAGCTCGACTTCTACAGCTAAAAACATCCAACATCCGAAACAACCCCAAAACAGCAACTAAACTAAAATATTTACTCTTTCTTCTTACCCAGCCTTCCAGCACTAATCCTGAGCTCTGCTCCTGGCTCACGCTGCTCCGTGAGCGCAGCAAAGGGCAGACAAGGCCACCAGACAATACGAACGGGGATGGTTTAGCCTGAGCGTAACCAGAGACCCGCGCGCTGCCCTGGCGCGGCCGGCCTGACCTCGCGCAGCGTTTCCTCGTGGGCTGCGAAACGGGAGCTCGGCCAGCGCTGCCCCTCACCTGGGCATGACAAAGGGCCCTGGGGGAAGGGGAAAACATGTTCAGCTATTAGGCCACATGACTTAACCTGGAGGAAGCCCTTCCTTATAGGAATAAGCAATTTAGGGAGAGGGAGGCTCTTTTGTCCTTACGAAGCGGTGTGGGAATGGTGCTACCGTTTTTATTCACACTAAGCAGGCCCAGTCCTCCAAGCAGTCTCAAACATTTGCATGAACTCTGTATGATGTTCTTTAATCATACAGAGATAATACCAAACATGAAACCCGAGGGCTTTTTTTCCCTTGTCTCCTGCACATATGAAAGATGGCATTAAAAGAGATTAGTTTTAAACCACTTGCAATTTCCTTTACGTAATAAAAGATTTTCTCTGCTCGGGATTTTCCTATTTATGGTATGTATTTGGACTCTATATAACATAATATTATCCTCAGTATCCCTGCTTTTAATGATGCTAGCAGTATTTGAGCCATTCATCAAATGTGACAATTGAAACAGCTAGGAGTTAATGGGAGCATGAGCAGTTTGACAAACACAGTCTATTTGACAAGGTTGGGGTCAGGACTGAAAGAGCTGCTCTTGGTTAAATAAACAGAAAAGCAACAAAGTAAAAGCAAAGTCTTCGCAGCCATTTATCAACTTTAAAAGACTCTTTGTTATAAGAAACATAAAGTGAAGCTGCACACAGAGATGGAAATTAAATGAGGTTGGAGGAATTCAATTTTAGATTAAATTTAAAAATCCAATTAAAACTGAAGGATTACATCCATAAAACTGACATTACACATTACATACACATTACAGCTATCTGCTTCTAAACTGACTTCTTATTTTAACAAACACAGTCTTTTCCAAGGTCCAGGTGGCATTGCAAGGAGTGTGATAAAACAGAGCTTCTTGACTTCTGCATGGCAGGAGAGCAATCTGCAGACTTGTTCAGGATCACAGCTAAGACTCTATCCATCTACCGCTACTTCAATATCAAATTTAAGTAAGTGGTTATAATTTGTGTGGCAGGCTTCCCAGCAAATCATGGCAAAATATCAGATTTTTGCATTTAGACACCATATTGCCTGTAGGAAATTCCATGTCAAATGATTCCTGGAACTTAATAATGAGTACACACACAAGCTTACATCTTTTCTCCTCTGTCCAGCCCTCTGGAGAGTCTAGGAAAAGGAGAAGCCCTGAATCTCTTCTTGCGCTCCCTAGCTAAAATGGTTTTCAAGGCTCACAGAATACATATAAAATTAAGGGATACTTTCTTTACCCTTTTTCTTCTAAGTACACAGGGAAAAGCAAAATCATATGCTGACTATTCCCAGGTTCAGCCTTGGAGCCCATACAACCAAGATGCTCTCCAGGCATTACAGCACTGACTTCAATGGGAACAAGGTGGGGTTTCCTGTGCTTCACTTGCATGCTGTTTAAATTTAGGAATGATAATAATCTCACAGCTAGATAAGACAATACAGTGTTTAGGCAGTCTGAAGTTCTTGGATGCTAGAGCTCCACAGAGCACTTCTTAATCATTTGCCCACCATCACCTTGCGCAATTTCTTATATCACTGTCCAGAAACCACCAGAACTGTTTAGGGATTTTTCATCATAAGCAAATAATCTGGCAAACTTCAGTAAACTTTTGCAATCCTGAAGTTTCAGGAAAGGTCTTTATGGCTTTTAGGATGGACATACTGCCAGAAAAAATCCATTTTATTTCAAGACTTTGCTAGTGCTTTCATGATTTTACAGCTATCAGCAGTTTAGTGACGATAGCGAAAAAAGGCATGCAGCTAGGCAAACAGGCAGTGGAATGATCAACAATAATTACAAATTTACAAATCAATTTTCTGCATCTTACTTGTCTGTCTAATAAGTCTTTTTTTTTTTTTCTACGATATAATTTGTACACCTAACCAGACCATTTAACAGCTCCTATTGCTACTGGAAAATCATGAAAGACTTATTTTCCTGTAAGTGATTGATTATAATCTGGACAAATAAAATAAATTTTCCCTCTTCTCTTATTATTATGCTTGAGCAAAACACACATTATGGGGGAGCTGTGCAGCCATTTGGAGTTAGCAAATGTATTCCATTTAGCCTGTCAAACACAGTTTAACTGCAGTCTTAACTCTGCCTCTTTTCCCAACCTCCTCTTCAACAGTAGACTATTACAACCTAATTTTGACAGAGAATTTCTGGATTCCGGACAGCTCTGGCTCTTGAGTTCTTTTCCATCTGGAATGGCCTTTTCATCAGCTTAATCCTAGGGCTTTCTCGTTGATTTCATTTAGTTGCTTTGTAATATATAGCCTATAGTAAGTGTTCTTATATAGTAATTTATAGTACTCACTTTCACTCTTTCTGCAACTATTTTTTTTTGAAAATAAAAAGGAATACACAAATAAATAAAAAGCCCAAGCCTCATTTTATCATTCAATGAAAGTGTTTTTACCTAGAATACTGGCTTGGGTGTCTGAAGACTGCACCTTCCTTTCCAACATCGACAGTGCAAAGATCTTTCCTAGTGGGCCTGATATTTAGTTCATGATACACTTTTTCCTTCTACATTAAAAAGGATATAAAAAAATATAAAACATGCTCAGTGTGTGACAAACTGCATAAATATATTTAATTATACGACTGGGCTTAACCTTTGGTAGAGCAGGATTCTGAACAGATTACAACTAGTATAATGTTAATTTTAAGATGTAACTTCGTGAGTTCATGAACAATATATACAACCTACGTTACCAACATAAATTTTACTAATGTTGTCACACAATAGCAAGATCTGGATTCAAAGATTCAGGAGATCCTTTATAGTCTTACGTTTCTTGTAAATGGTTTATGGATGAAATGATTTCTCTCTGCTCTGCAAAGACAATCCCATTCCACAGAGGCATGTTTGCTACCTGAATATTGGTCGCTGCTTTTTTTTTTTTTCTTTGACTTCTGTAATCAGCAATGTGGAAATCAACCCGATTCGTGCTCTTACCCTCTTTTCTTAACCTAATTGAGCCCATGCTGAGATATTTTTCCCCTGCAACAATGATAAAAGCCTTCTTTTTAGATTAGTCCCCCCGGAGGCAGAGGTGAGAATCAAGATAACTTTCACTCCACCATATTATTGCAATCAAATAACAGCAGCCAAGTGATTGTTATTATTTAGAAAAACATTCAGGTGCAGACAGCCTACCAAAGACCCTCCAGAATACCTGTTCATGCCTTCTCCACAGCTGGCAAAGACCCCCAAAACACCTGACTACAAAACTGTATGGACCAGGCACACAGCATGAGAGCACTGCCCCTGGAAGAGGAGGGCAGAGCACCTCAGGAGAGTCTTTTTTTCTTTTTTTTTTTTTTTTGGTCTAAATCTAGGCCAAGCTTGCCAGGAGCCGGTGAGGAGACTTAACTACAGAGGACACGAATGTCTCCCTCAAGCAGCACTGAACAGACTCACCTTTACTGTTGAAATCTCCAGAGTACTGCAAACTCCCTGGTTGTACACACGAGGAACCCAAGGCAGATTGAGTGGACACCACACAACTGCACCACAACGAATGAAATTCAACAACTTTGAAGAAATCATTAAGGCAAGGCTCTAGGGTTTGTCTCCTTGAGACTCGTGATGGTGTTCTTTCAGTTTTATAGTTACTTTTCCATTCTTTCTGTGTTTTGGTCCTGAGATAAAACAGGTCAGTCAAGAAGCAGTCAGTTTGTAGATATTCTGACTTACTCAGTACCCAAATCAGAAGGAAGAAAAGATATGATAGAACATGAACTACATCTTGTTGGTTCTCAGGATGGATTTCAATTTTTGTGGCATTTTACAATGAAAATCATTCAGTAGACATCACTAATGAGAAATATTGTCTTTGTGCCACAATAATTTATGCTGTGGATCATTCACTAATCATTGTTCTTCTTAAAATACGTGCCTGCATGCATCATTTTCCTTGAGTGAATCAGTAAGGTAAATTTGCTGGACTATTTACTGATCTCTTAACAACCTTAAAGGAACCACTACATTAGAAACATTTACTGCCAGTGCTATACAGTACTTAGTGCTGTGTTCAAAACAATCATCTCTTTTGTCATTATGCCCATTATCTATTATTCTTCAAGTGCCATCAATGTTTTGGGTCTTGTAAGAGCACTAATAGTGACAGCCCAATCCCACCTTAGGGAGTCTGTTTAATGCCAGTTTTATTGAAAATCCTAAATCATATGGAGTAGGTAATCAGACACTATTCACTACCTTTAAAACTTGGGGTGAGGAAGCTAAATAAGGATATGAAAAGACACAATTTAATGGGGAAAAAAGAGAATGAAAAAGCTTTGATTTAATCCATTTTTGTTACAATTTCCTGCAGGACAGGTTAAAAAGTAGGGACAGAATAGTAACCACTCCTTGTTGCCCCTCACTGTCTGTGGGCAGTAGGACTGAGCTGAGGCTTTAATTAGGATCTGAACAGGCAAAATAATATGCTACATATAAATGAAAGAGATTGAATATGCATGGTATTCTCTCAAATTGCCACTGAGATGAGATTGGTAAGGACAGATGGTAACAGATATGGATAGAAATAAAGTTTGACAGGACTTTGAAAACTAAAGAGAGCGAACTGATGGGAGACTTTTCTGATTACAATGTCTTTCAGCCCAGTTTATCTCTTTTTTACAGTGCTATGCTCCAAAGCTCTGATTTTTCATCAAAACATTATTTAGAAGATTTTTTTAAAATTATTTGACTAATCTGGGTTTTAACAATATTTCAGTACTGTACATCAAATAATGAAATGATTTAGATCCAAATTAACAATTTGTTTTTTTATAATTATCATAGGCAGATAATACTTTTTATCTGCATTGTTACGCAGAGCCATCAAAAGTTATCTCCATTAATCTCAATAAATTTTGCAGATAGGATATTTTCTTTTCAACCAAACCTTTGTAATATTATTTACTTAACTATGCTTATTTGTGAAACAAGAAATATTTATTAAAGTGAACTAGACTTTGACCTATGCTCTCTTTATGTAAAAAAATTACATACAAAATAGTAATATGAGATAGTAGTCCTTTACCTCTTCTATATTTATTTTTTGGGTCATTTACTGTGGTCACTGGAGTCTACTTGCCCTTTAAGCCAATTCTGAGAAAGACCAGAGCAAAATTAAGTTGCAGTAAAAGACATTCTTGCATGGATACTGGACACTTTTAGGTCATGTGTTAGAGCTCCAAAACCTTCCTTAATATACTGCAGATGTTGCTAAGCCTTGACTTTTCTTAGCTGTGTTTTCATTTACTATTTAGGTGGACACTCCATTGCAGTATAGCTAAGAGAACCTCTTTATATCCGCTACCAGCTTAAAATGGAAATTAACTTTGTTAATTCACACAGAGGTAACTGAAAAGACCGAAAGAGTCAGAATATTAATCGCAGTCCTTCTGTCCTGAAATCAGTAACTAAACCAATGGATAAGTCTCAGTTCACCCACCTTAGGCTAAGACTTTTTATCTGTGAGCTGAGATTGTCACTACTGCTTAATCTGCTAAGATTTTTTGCTGGAAGACAAGAACAGATACAACTAGGGTCTCCAAAGTCTCAAAACAGATGTTCTAGAGAGCCAGAAAAATAATAGCTTCAAATAAAGGCTCATAAATACTTCATTTCCCTTGTCCCCAAGCATTTCCAGACCAAGAAAACTCTCTGCTTAATAAGACATTTCTATTTACAAGCTTTTTTTTTTTTTTAATTCAACCCCTTGCCTTCATAAGAGCATTGCAGCTAGAAGGAGTAGGGGTCTGATCCTTGTGTGCTTGAAAGGCAGGAAACTTGGGATAAATATTTTACCAAAATCTGGCCTTGCTCTCAGTGTTGGATCTTGCATTTTGCCTCTACTGGCATGCACAGCCAAAAAAAAAATCTTTAATGGAGTAAAATGGAACCAGTAACTCATTCGACTTACCAGGACACTGATGATGTACAGGCTAATGCTGATGCTTCTCTGTACTGCCATGTCAATCCCTACGGCCACTATTGCCTAAATGAGGTGCTTTTGAAAGGAATTAATTCAGACGTAGATAACTTAAACACTGAAGGGAGGATTAGAACACGAACAGCCAGGAAAAGAAGCTGCTAGAAACTTATTGCCCACTAATCGTATTAATGAAGTAGGCTACTGGTCTCATTCTTCTGAATATTTATTTTTTTTCACAAGGGACAGGACGGGAGAGGGACTCACTCTCGGGTCCAGAGGGGAAGCCCAGTGAACACAAATGCATCCTCTGAAGTGTGCAGGTGGCATTAGGAGGAATAACCTGCAAAGAATAACACCAATGTAGGAAATGGGGTCTTCTGCATCACAAGCTCTGCCTTCAAATCTATTGAATTAACAGTCATAACTTTTATCTACACTCCAGCTCTATTTTGGGTTGTAGAAATTGGAAAGCAGGAAGAAATCAAGGCCTGATATTGTAATTAGAATCTAAGTATCATTGAAATCAACAGCAAATGCGAACTTAAATTTACATAGAGTTTTCTTATTTAATAAGAAATTCAGGACAACTTCTTCTATACTAAAATATATATTAGATAGCTACAATCCAATCTTTTATATATTATTTATGCATGAGAGATTGTACATAACATGCACGTGCAGATGTGCCCACTGTCTATAAACGCACTCTGCAAACCACTGTACACCCTCATTTTTTTGCAATAAATTAGATCAATATTAACAAAATGGCTCAAACTATGTTGGAAGAGAAAATACTGGGTTTTCTAACAAAATTTATCTGCCGCGGTCATGTAAGTTCATCACATTATTAAGGCCGAAAAAAAGTACCAATACAAGAGTGTTTTATGACAAATCTCAGACCATTGATACAAAAGAGTGTAATTTATCAGATCCAAAGGAAAACATTATCTGCCAGCGTCCAAAGCACTACTATTCATTACATATCTAAAGGCTACTGATCAATAGACAGCACTATGCTCTTTCATTCAATAGATTCAAGCTTAACTGATTTTCATGGCTTCCTGAATGCTTTTATGACTAACAAGGCATGGTCCACATAGTGCTTTGTCACTGATTTGAACGTGATCTAATAAAGTGACAGTAATAAATCACAAGCATCATTAATAAATTACTAAAAGACAAAGCAACACACTGGAGGTAAAGTGGAAAATCCACAGATATTCCTCCAAATACTTTGGTGAGTAAACAAGCTAAATGCACAGCATTATGTAACAGCTGCAAGTTCAGTTCATAGCAAACATATATATATGTACTTTTACAGGTTTTCTATTATAGTTGGCAAACACTGCTTCTGTGTTTCTTCAGGGCAGTTTCACTGTAAAGAAAGAAAAACAAAAAAAGAAGAAAAAGAGCTGAGCAGAGAAAATAAAACTAGTTGAGCAAACATGCTTGGAGCACAAGAACAGAATCCAGTTTGATGATGCTTATGCTGTTAAAAGCACATTTTACGCCTATTTACTCTACCATTTTGTACCTCATAAATACCTACAGTAGTTAAAACTGTCAGTGGTGCCACTTCAAAGAGCAGTACCACCAGGAACAAGATCTTTGAGGTTTGGTCTAGCCACAGTGTGGTTAAGATTATCACAATGTCTCTTTAAATCAAGAATGTAGCTGGCAAAAATCCATGAAAAGTACACATACCTTCAAATGTAAAATTCAGGATTCATTCACTTACCCTTCAGGTGTGTATTTAATGAAAGCTGGGCATTTAGCATGGTAACAAGCTTCTATAGAGTTCATAAGAAAAATGCGGCTCCAAAATACACAGAGCAGAGAGAAAGCAGTCATTTTGACTCTGTCATCACTGTAAAAAAATGCATATGCTTAACAAGTATTTACTTGAGGTGGAATCCTCGAAACACAAATTTGTAGCTGTCTCACAAGTTAGTTGGTTGAGGTTAACTCTAGACCTCTGCAGAATTGTTTTTCTATAGTGAATACGAGACTGAGTTACTTAGTTTGGGACATTTGGATTAAAAAGCCAAATGATTTGAAGTAGTTTGTTTTGCTTTTAGTTCCTAAATTTGAAATAGAAGTGGTAAAATTATAAGAGGAAGTCAGCCTCCCCAGAATTTTTGTTCCGACTAAAAATTTTTGTAAATATCGCAAGAAAGCTTATTCTTGCAAGATTCCCAGTTCAATATTTTACACCTGTATTTGTTCTGGTAAAATGATCATCTGAACTCTTTAACACAAATAAAAAAGGCCTTGAAAAGGCAGAAAATGCCAGGAGTTCTCACATCCAAATGTTGAGATGTTTTAAAGGATTTCTGTGGAGCTTCCTCCAGAAGTGCAAAACACATTAAGGGGAGAGGGGCTTACTCTTCCTGGAGCAATGGCATGTACTGACTCCACATCTGGAGTAAAACATGGACTGTGGGGCCATGGCAGAAGTTTCTTCAGCCATGAATTATACCTCAGGAAGTCTGCATTTACTTGAGCAAAAGTAAAACACTTTTGCTAAATTTAACATGCTTTTTCATACCATAAATTTCACACTCAAGTATTTTTATTGGACAAAGATGTACTTTTTTCAGAGAAAAATTAGTTGATATGAAAAAGAAGTGTCATACCAGACAGACCCTGAGGAAATTAATGTTAATGAAACAAACCTGAGGCTCAAAGCCATATTGTGTCACCTTCACTTTCTCCTCTTCTTGAGCTTACTTTAGACGTGGCGTCCCTTTCAGACAGAGATAGCCTGTCATCTGGCTTGTCAGAGAGGCCAGATTTTCAGCTGAAACAGACAGATGCATATACAAGTGGGTTTTTATACGTCTTCTAAAATGTCTGAAAATGTCCGAACCTGCAGTTAGATTGCTTGTAGATATTTGCTTGCTTGTGTTTCATATACTGCCAATTATTTTGAAGTGTTGCCCTTCGTTAGTCACAATTTTTCACACAAGCCACAGAATTATCGCCTTTTTAATACCTATTCTCATATCTGTATAATAGTAAAGAACTCCCACAACCCTAGTTTTTGTTTTCTGATGACCAGTCCATTCTGAAAAGCATTTCCTTGGAGATAAAACTGATAATATTCATCATAGAATCATAGAATGCTTAAGGTTGGAAGGGACCTGTAGAGGTCATCTAGTCCAACCCCTCTGCACATGCAGGGTCACCTAGAGCACGTGGCACAGGGTGGCATCCAAGCAGGTTTGGAAGATCTCCAGAGAAGGAGACTCCACAACCTCTCTGGGCAGCCTGTTCCAGGGCTCTGTCACCCTCACGGTTGAGAAATTTTGCCTTAAGTTCATGTGGAACTTTTGATGCTTCAGTTTCTGGCTGTTTCATCTAGTTCTGTCGGTGGCTACCACTGAAAAGAGACCAGCACCATCCTCCTCACTGCCTCCCTTGAGGTACTTATAGACACTGATCAGGTCCCCTCTCAGCCTTCTCTTCGCCAGGCTGAACAGGCCCAGCTCCCTCAGCCTCTCCTCTAGACCTCCAGCTAGACTCTGCACTGCTTATCACCACCCTCTGAGCTCTGCTGTCCAGCCAGTTCCTAATCCACCTCACTGTGCACTCATCTATCCCACACTTCCAGAGCTTGCCCAGGAGGACACTGTGAGGGAATCTCCCCTCTTTTTCCTCCCATGCCCGCCCTCTTTCCTTTTAAGAAAGGTTTTAAATAGATATCTTTGCCCTCATTACTCTAAGACCAATCTTCCCAACATCTTCCACACAAACTCAAAATATATATATAAAAAAAAAAACCAAAAAACAAAAACAACAACAACAACAAAAAAACAAACAAATTTTCCCTCCTGTGCAGAAGACTGTATAGGCATGAATTCAAGTTTAAGTCATACCATCTCCTTTCCATGCCCCTGTTTCATTATTTCTCTTTGATTTTTCTTCTCAATATGCTTTCTTATGACATTCCTTCTATGCCAGTGCCTTTGTGGCATGGCGGTGAGTGTGAGTTTTGCATCTTAAGCGGGGAGGACACATCTCCAGACCATGTGTTGCAGCCACCAGAATTTTCCTCTTTTATCTTCCACGCTTGCTCCGCCATTCAGCATGAAGCCTGGTTTCCTCTGAGGGTGAAATCTTCCCCAGTGCAGAGGGGCCCACCCAAAGTTTGCTCTGTCGCTGAACCCCACGGTCGTGTTGTGCTTGGGAGGCTGGTGTGTGGGCGGACGGAGAGAACCATGGGGGATGTCGCAGGGCTGGCTGTGCAGAGGAGCCTTGGCACCACGGTGCATGGTGACATCTGCTCTGGCTCCAATTAGGCTAGTGTAGTGGGGGCTTTGGGAGAAGGTTAGAGGAGGGTCTCCCAAATCCACACTCTGATGGAAAAGGATTCCCACATAAGGGGTGCAGATGGGCCACAGCCCCTGCTTCAGGCTGGAGGCTGGAAATAAGCTTGATTGATAGCAGCTGAGGAGGGGAACCATCAGAGGCTCCTGTGCTACAGCGGATTCTGCCTTTCTGCCCATGTGTGTCGTCTCTCCCCCCACGAACTGGGTAAATTCTGCTGTGAAGGCCTATAAGCAAAGGAGAGGGTATCATTTGGAATACAGACCTTGTTACCAGAGAAAGCAGTGGTCAAGAAAAATACCACACACCTTTTCTTTCAGCAATGATATTTTGGACGTGCTTTTACCAATTAAAAATAGATTTTGCAGGTTTGAACGAGCAGGCAAACTTCTGACTCTTTTTCACACCATTACCCCTCCTCCCCACAATACTGGTCCCTAACCTGTCCTAAAACAGACAAGTGGCATATGGTGCTTGTAAGCCAGGCCTACCTCATTCCCAGGTGTGAACGCAGTGCAGCACATACACATCCATCGTCAAGGGGGGTGCTCTGGTCTAAATCCAGGGAAGTAGTCAAATGTCTCATTAACTTTATGTTCTCAGGAACTGGCTCCAGTGGGACCTAAATCAAGCCTTAAATGGAGACCTTTCTAGATCAGCCACTGGGGTCGGAGACTCCAGTACACACACAGAGAAGAATCTGTGGCTGAGAGCAAGGCTCTTCAAAAATTAAGCCTGATTTTTACAACTCCAAACAGAGCTCAAAGCTAGGAGAATCTGCATGGTTCCTATTTAGCTATGAGAGATTAGCTCAGGAGAGTTAAACCAAGTTGAAAAACTTCTGACTTCCCAACCTGCATTCAAATGCAACCTGGATGCCATTTTCCTTAGTAAAAGAAATGTCATATAACATAAACATGATGTTTTATTTTCATATAGATTTGTGTGCTTGGGAATTTTTGACCTTAGAGCTAAATCAGGAGCACAAAAACTGACATACCCAGCTCACAAATTATTTCTGAGAAATCATTTTTTAGACAAATTTTCTGAACTGTACCCCTCGTAATGTGTGTGAGAAAAAGTAAGATGCAATATGCAATCTTACTATGCAATATGTCTGCAAATATGAACAGGTAGGGACAAAAGTCAGTGATTTATTACTGCATTGTCAGCCTCTCTATCAAAAGCTACCTTTTTCTTCTGGATGTATTCAATTACCTGCAATAAACAGCACATGGATAGATTTTACCTGGTTTGTACATGGTTGCCAAGTGGATCTCAGTGCAGCTTTTTATATTCAAGTGGATAAATCCACAAGCATCATCCTTCTACTGTTCTAAATCAACATAATACCCTTAACTTCTTATATTTTTACTGTTCTAAATCAACAGAATAGCCTTAACTTCTTATATTTTCTAGATGAAAATGTAGCAAAGATATTTTTGATAGGGATGTTGAGAACATAGTAAAGGCAATCCACTTGCTGTTGAGATCTTCTCAAAGAATAATCACAGCAAATTTGAAACATCAAATAAAGTATCAATCTAATATTCTCACTGATGCGCAGAACAACTGCAATATGCTGTTGGAAAAATCAGATCGTTGCTCACATTAATAGTCTGGTTGTTTCCTCTTTTAAAAATTAAAATGAGGAGCCAAAAAAAAATTTAATTTTTATAGCTTTTCTCAACAGACTATAAAATATAATAAAACAAAGCTGATGATCTGACTTTTGTTAATTACTTTGGAAAACTTAGGCAGACAAAAAAATAGGAGTGGATGAAACAAAAATCAACTCCCCCTCCTGAACTAAAGAAACATAAAAAAAAAAGGCAAAACATGCTAATGCAGTACAGAATCTTGGGCCTAGTGCCAGGCTGCTTACTCTTATCCATACGGCTTTTGCTTTTCTGTTCAAGTTTAGGTTTGAAAATCCATCTGAGGTTTTTTTATGTACATGGGCCAGTGTCTGAAAGAATGCCAGTGAAATACGAAAAGGTCCAAGGAACAAGCTATTGGAAGCCACAAATACTGAGCTCTTTTCTGTTTGCTTTGGCTGTTGGAGTTGTGGTAGGTGTTCCCTTCTTCAGCCTTCACACCTTTATTATGTTTGGGTTGCACATTAGAAATATTCCAGATGCTGTGGACAGAGACTTCCTCTTGGCCCAAAGAGGAAAAGGTTTCAGTCTTTTGTGGATTTCCCTTCAACCCATCGGGAGGCTTCACCTACCACTGTAAGGGCTGAATTGTTTTGTGCTGGTGTTGAGGGTAATGCTGTAATAGCTCATGAGCCCATGAGCTCAAGTTTTCTAGGCCACCTTGGAAAAAGCAGGACAGAATTGGCTAATGCAACCTAACTTGGTGGTTGATAAAAGAAGATCTTTTAATTCAGACCCTCAAAACTCTTCTCCTAGCCACTTTTAAAACAAAGATAAGCCCAGTGCTCAGGTCACTATGGCCATGTTGATGGAACTATGATTCGTCCGGAGGCCTGCAGGTGCGACTCCTGTGGCAATGTGTACATGCTTGCATGCTCCTTCTATGCCAAGAAAATATCACCCCCAGTGACCACCCAGGCCATCCTCATTGCTCCAGAGCAAGAGTCTAATTGCAATTTAGTTCACTTTGGCATTGAGTTTGGTCACTACTCCCCCTGCACTGCACAGTTTGCAAATTTTATTCAACGATGTCACTCATTAAAACAACATACAAAAAAAAAATCACAATAGTGGCCACCCCTATTCTACACCTATTACATGAAAATATGAGTTTCAAAGCAGAGGGAAAGGAGCCTGCTTTATGGTGGCTGACTGCATCTGGTAGCCGGCTGTATGGTTTTGACTGACTCAGTTTGTCACCATGGAGAGGGGACTCACTGACCAAACCAGAAGAGTATTCAGAATCTTAATAACTTTCTGCAGCCATATAAAGCAGCACAAGGCCTGACAACTCCAGCTGGGTTCAAAATTTCAAATAATTTCAAAATGATTTAGAGATGTCCGTATCCATACTGGCCCTATTGTGGCTGACAGTGATCTTCTCACAAGAGGCTGCCTCTAGAATCCACATTCCACTTTCAGCAATATGTTACATATTTAAAACATTTTATCTTCATGTTCATTATGTTCATTCCTTACAGCAGAAATGTATAAAAAGCTTTGAATAATGTTTAAAAGAGACAAAATAAAATAAAATAAAAGAGAATGATCCCTGTTTTCTATAGCTAACCAGCATGATGGCCCTGTGTTTACTTCCCTCTGATGTAAGGTAGCAACATATGTTAATTAAATACACTATCCCTTGCTTCTTTCCCACATTTTCCTGTTTCCTGTCTTTAGATCTTCCATCTCCTGTTTTTATTTGCTTTTATGCTCTTTTATTTTCTCTTTTACTTCTGCCTATCATTATTTTTCCATCTCTCTCTCTCTAACTTTTTGACGCTATCTACTCCTCTCTTTATGGCTACTTCATTTTGCCAGCTCTCTCACTACAGTCTCTCATTCTCCCTTTCTCACATTCCTTTTTTTTTTTTTCTTTTTGGCTTTTTTATGGTCCTATCTCTTTCATCCTTTCTCTTTCCACTAGCCTGGGTTCCAGAAAATAATATTTCACCTTTGACTTTGTCCTTTTTTTTTTTTTTTCTGTGGTGGACTAGGCTGAATGTCTGCTCTTCTTCTGGAAAACAACCATGGTCAAAACTATTGGAAAGATGAAGAATGCCAAGATGACACATAGATGAAAAATACTGCGTTACCTCATTGTTCCCATAAGTATTGTGTAACATAGGCCTCTGAAAAAGTGATCTTTCTAAAATAGTGACTATCCTTCTTACGCTTCCTTGCACTTTTTTATTTTTGAGCCAGTCAGTAGCTATTTTTTACCTTAACAGACAAAGGGTCCTAAAAATACCATATAATGCACGCAAGAATGAAAATGGCATTTTGTCTGGGATGTTTCTTAAGATTTCATCTGTACTTGGAAAGTGAATTTGGAAGCACCATTAGTGAAGTATAGTTATTTAGAGTGGAAGTTTGTATAGCATAGTGTTAACTCCTAGGCACATTTTGTAGGAATTATCAACTGAACTATGATTCTTAACTACTTTCCTTCCTAAATACAACAGTAAACTGTTTTTGAGGCTGCTACAAACTAAAGAATATGAAATAAGGCATAGAAAACGAATAGGTGTTTGACGAGCTTTTATTCTCTCTCCTTGCAAATGCCAAGCCATTTTGGCTCCGTGTAATTCAATTTCTTCAATAATACTTCACATATACTTGCACTTTGAACAGTGATGGGTAATGATTAAATGTTTTAATTTAGAGCAGCCATAGCTCTTTGCAAAGCTGACTGGCCGTGTCCCTACAATCTGCTTTCTTGAAAGACTGCTTGTTCACCTTGCAGAGCAGGAAAGGTAAGGTAATATAAACCGTCGTTCCTGTCAGACCTTGCCTCTTTGGGGCACCTCTACGTTAAGTTCCCTGTAGCACCCTGCAGTTGTCTCCTAGGTGCAGGACAACTCCCTGTAGCATCTCAGCTTCTTGTTTCCTCTAGTCTAAGGAGCTGAAAGTATCCAAGAAAATTCAACAGATTTAAATGCTTTTCAATCTAGAGCATCACGAAGGGCAGCTTTTTCTGGTTTAGAGAGCTGGCATGCAAAATCACAGCCATTTTGCAAGCCAACTATGAAATGACTCCAGAGAGCAAGTTCTGCTCTTCATTACATTGCCTTCCTTCATGTGTGATGGCTTGCTTGTGCTTGGTGGGTAAGCGCCTCCTTTGCCCTCCCAGACTTGCTCCAAATCCAAGACCTGTGGGAATGTGCACGTGGGGGAAGTAGGACTAACCTGCTGTGCTGGGTCCTTCTTCCTGGCCTCCAACAATGTCTCCTGCCCTCACACCTGGAGACTTGCTTGGATACTGCATGGGCAACAACACTCCCAGCCCAACCAGGGCATTCCAGTGCTGCCAAGAGGATCTGCCCAGAGAAAAGAAATTTTTGAACTGGTGTCTTTGCTCTTAGGAGAGTTTTGGTTGGTCTCAAGTGCAAGCAATAACAAAACATCTTCAGCATTTATGCAGCTCTAACTGAAATCACAGTTTTGACATTAGCTTGGCTGAGATCAGAAGGTAACATTATCTTGTGAAATATTTAATAAATCAATTTTCCCCTTCTTCCTCTCCTGCCCACAAAATACTCATTGTAGTACCTGAGAGAACGTAACTATAAATGCTGTTAAAATACAAATTTATAAGCACACATATACTTGCAGGTACTTTCCCACATGAAAAGAAAAAAATCACCTGACTTTGGGATATAGAAATTTTTCATTGAATGAAGTATAGGACAGGGTAAAATAACTACCAGTTCTTCCACATGCTGTTTAGGCAGGTTAGGAATGTCATATTGTTGTGAAGTTTTCTATAGGTACTTAGAGCACTAGATTTAGGACCAGACATGTTTCAAGTTGACAGATGTTTGTCTTTTAAGTTTTGCACTCTCTGATGTATATTAACCACCAGTACATGAAATAGAGATATTTCCAATTAATTTTATTTTAATCTGTTCATCTCCTTAAAATAAGTTCAGATCAAATATACGGTGTTGAAGCAGGGCAACACAGCAAGACATTGCCAAAAATAACAGCCTATCTTTCAAGGTACGTATTTCCTTAGCGATTTTTCTGCAGCCAAAAATAAAATCAGAAGAATGGAAGGGAGAAAGAGAGAGAGACGGGGAATTAGTGCATTTGACTTGAATATAAACAACCCACAGAATATGTTATTAATCAGGCAGATTCCCATCATCCTACTTATCATCCTGGGCCAGACTGCATGTGGTTTCAGCCCAGATGTTCAGGCTGGGGAGGAAGCTGCTCTAGGACTACACACAACAGTAATTCTTTGAGGACGTACAAATGGGACCTGAGAACCACCCTGGCAAAGGCTGTGACTCACAGCATGTTATATTTCACACAGCACATAATTAAGTTGTGGTACTCACTGACACTGAACGCTGCAGAGACCAAAGTGGATTCAGAGAAGGATTAGACAATTTGGAGACGACAGATCCATTCCTGGTTATTAAATATAGCGGTCAAGATTAATCTATTTCAGGAACTGCCTGAACTGCTGACAGGATCTGGAAGGAAACTCTGGGGAGGGAACACAGGGTATGTGCTCTAGTCTTACATTTTTCCCCAGGCACCATCCAAAATCACTGGCTGAATAGCCTCTTGGTGAAACATAGCAATGTGTCTGTGTAGAAGCTGTTAACTAAATTTTTGTTTGTTTATTGTCTTCCTTTACTTGCTGCCAGTTTTGACTGCTCTTTCTTAGCTTTGGATGCATGCAAGGTTTTGCTAACGGTAAGGGGTTATCAGCTATCAGTTAGCTGTCAAAGGCTGTCATTCATGGGACAAAAGTCTTGACAGAAGGAACAGAGCCTCACCAACTTACCCCAGCGGAGTATGTAGGAGAACAGTGATACACTCAGGGCTTAACAAAACTGCTTCTTTGAGATGAAGAGGTCAGTGACTTTATTTCCAAGTTTTCTATATGTTTTTCCTCCTCAATTCAAAGAAACAGTTATAGGACAGCACTATATTTTACTCCCCAAAACTGAAATGACTGAAAGTTTTTGCAAAGGCTCTTAAAAGCTTATGTTGTTCCCCATTATAACTGTTAATACGGCATGATTGGCTTGTTAATATAGCTAACTCACCAGCAGCATTCACATTAATTTTCACCTTTTACTGTGTAATGGTAGTGCTATTTATTAGGCAGACAGGTCATTTTTAGCAATGTTATAGGAACAGTGTGTACATTACACAACAGAACCAAGTTACACCTGCAGCTGACCATTTCTATATTTATGGCTGTCTGACATCTGTAATGAATTGCAAATGGAAAATATTTGTGTGTTGTTTTTGTTTTGTTTTGCTTTGCTTTTGGCTTAGCAATTATATTTTTTCTTATTTTAGAAATGAAAAGTGAAATGAAATACCTGGCATTAATTAGGAGTTTTAAATATTTGAAAATCTCTTGCCAAGGTGCCCTGGAGAAATAAAATGGCCTTTTGGGGCAGTGCACAGGAAAGAAATCGTTAGCCAAGTGCAGCTTTCACTGGAAAACTTGACTGGAAAAGCCCAGATTACATTACATTTTAATTTGTAATCACATCCATCCCTTTTGACTTAATGTGTCAAGTACCATAGTTTTTCATTGTATGGGGGTAAGTTTAAGATGGGCAATTTACCATGTGTTTTGAACAGAACATGATCAAATGTTTTGCAAACTTTGTAACAATCTGGTGAACTTCAAAGTGAAATGAAGTTAGGTAACTGTCTTCCTGCTGTAATATTTCATCTCACGGTTGTCATCTAATTATTATTAACATGTAGAACCTATTTTTTTCTCTTCTCTCTTTCCTACCAATCATGTAAAAGTTTCACTGCTCACACAAAGAAATCCATTGGAAAACAACAGAAATTCAGGCTGAAACTGTTCCAAGTGGACTGTTGTGAAATATTCTTATCAGTTAGAAATCTGAGAATTTCTGTTTAATTGAAGGTGTATTTATGTAGCTAATCACTGACAGGCCTGAAAAGATAAAACGATAAAGAATAGAATTTCAATAAAATCAAGTCAAATTGCCTACTACAGATTTGCAGATAATGGAAATACAAATAGACATTTTGTAGCACATAAGAATCAAAACCAAGACAGACGTCCGACACAAAGCTGGAGAAGCTTAGAACAGTCCAAGAGCAATGAGTCTATTTCACAGGCCACAGTCTCCTTTTGCCTTGAGATTGGATATTCTTTTTTATGATGCAATGAACCCTTGGTCAGCTATGAACAAAATGATTTTAAGGCAAGATCATACTGACTCAACTTGCTTAATAATTTTTCTTACATCCAGTCAAGTATTTCATACCAAAATATGGTCTATAGGCACCCTTCTGCTGCAAGCAAGGGAAATTTCACTACGGAAAAAGCCAGAGTGAACGTGGTTTTCATATGAGGTGTATAGATCTTAAAATGCCAAGGCTTCCTTAAGAGAGCTATAATCTCTCTGTGGCACTAGCTTTGGTCAGCCAGAGACCAATATATTTCAGGCAGGCTGGAAGGAAGTTTCTCCATAGTGCTGGAGAGAACACAAAACCCTTGTAGTCAGTGGAATTTCACATCAGTTCTCCAGGATCAACTTTCAAAATGAATCTCCCAAACTCTGTATTTGGCTTTGATTTTGAAATTACCAAAATGTATTCTTCCTGGGGGCAAAATCAGGGGGATTTCCTTTCCCCACATTTTTTATACTATTCAGCAAAGTGCTTTGTAACCTACTGACAAGGTATATATATTACCCTCTGTTTAGCTGCCAGTACTACAGAGATTGTAGGTTAATATAACCATCACAGTCTTTCAAGCACAGTGTGACTTGGATATACTTGAAATAAAACAGAAAAGAACATGATCAAGCTACAGGTCCAGATTAGCTGCTCCTTAATAAAATATTTAGCTTCTTCTTGTATTCTTTATTTTTAAAAAGGCAGATTAAGTGACATTACCTTGGCAAATTTTATTTTGAACTGTTCATAATCTGTATTTTTAATGTGTGTACCTTCATCCGTAAGATTTTATTGTCATTCTAATATACGGGAAAAGTATCATTTTCCCTCAGCTTCCCTTTCAAAACATCAAATAAATGTTTCCCTTTGGTGTGTCTACAGCATGATATGGAGGTTTGATAGATGAAGTATTAGCAAGGCTAATCATAATTTAATGAATGGAAACTCTGCCTTCAGCTCATCCTGATGGGTTGGTGGTAGGGCTGTTTCTTTTGTTACTTCTTTCTGATGTTGTTGGTGAGGACATTTTTGTGGGTGCAATTAAATTGGTGCCAAATTACCTGAAATAATTTGTGGTTATTAAACAAACCAGTGTCTGATGTGGAAAGCGCACTGTTCTCTTGCATTCCATAGGCTTGCACTTTTTTTTCCCCGAGAAATTGCAGCGACTGATCTCTGACAATAATGCTTTGTGCATGCTCTCTCTTGGGTGGTGGAAGAAAAGACTAAGCTGTGTCACAAAACTGCACATATGATCTACAGCTGGCCTGTCACACTCTAACCAAACAAAAATGATCTCATGACTTACAAAGGCTCTTTAAGGAGGCTTCACTTACAAGGTTAACTAAAAAGGTTGATGAAAAAGACAAGGTGCAAACTGTCATCCTATTTTCCTGACACTGAAGAATGCGCAAGTGCTGTGTTTGCTCAGCATCTCCTTTGGGTATTTATTTATATTTACTTTATTTCCAACATATTAATTTTAGAATTATTTATAATTAGTTTTCACTATCATTGCATCATGGCATTCACAGGATGATTTTTTCTAATATAATAATAACTTTAAGAAGGGCTCATTTGTCAGAAAAAGTATGTTTTTTTTTTTCCGAAATGTGCAGTGGAGCTCATAAATTATATTACCTTGTCTCACAAAACCTGCCTTTCTTGGTTTTTCAGTGTGTAAGGATTCTGTATTTATACTCATAAGTATTCTTCATTTGTTATATCTCATAGTTGTTCGTAGTTCCTATTGCTTAGTCTTTTGAGGTTGTTTAGTTACCAAATTTCTTATTCCCATGGGTCTCACCACTTCAACCATGCACTGGAGGAATCCTATACTCACCAATTTGTATTAGTTAGGGTAAACTGAGGCATGTCTACAATGGACAGCCATCCTATATATCGGGGCTCCTATCCGTCCTCATTTGTACTGCTGAGAGTCATGAGTAGCTTGACCAGTATAAACAGCATTAAATCAGTATAAAACTGATATAAATGAGAGAAGAACTGGGACCCCAAAGCCTGCATCACTTCTATTTATGTATTACGTATTCATAGCAGCAGCTATGTGAACCAGGTTTACACTGGTGCAAAAGAGAATTAAAAGTTTGCAGCCCTGCAACTCATTTGACTGCTTGACAAAACTGAATAGAGGGAAAAAAAATAGTTAGTCTGTCAGATTTTTTGACATTTCCCATAGGAAGCATCCATTTTAACACTGTCAATGCCTTTCCTAGACACTTGTCAGTCTATCTGGCAAACAACATTTACAGAGTCAGCAAATTAAAATGTAAAAGAAGCTAATCAGGACCTCTCCAGGTACTTTCTTTCCACAAACAATATACAATGCTTAATTTCCTAGCAGGAAATTATAGCGTCTACTGAGATTTCAAAATCTGATTAGTTTCAGGGGCTTGGGTTTTTTAAAAACCTGTAATTCAAAATAGAGATATAAACATTACAACCACCCTATGCCTGCAATCTGGAGAAACCTGGTTACTGAAGCCCCTTTGGGGAAAGAATGGGACCCTTTAGATTTTTACTGATAAGGTATGAATAACATTCTCATAAAGCTCAAAGATTGCCCAGATATGCACATTTAAAATAATTATGGTAATTAAATAGAGTTGCAAGCAGCTATAGCTCTAGGCAACACCAGTTAAATGTAAAGAGAAAACATCTTCTGCATATGTTTGTGATTTATGTAATTACATGCTTCTACAAGCTACACACCATTCACTGGCAAACAGCCATCTCTTCTTTCATTACAATTTAGCCACGGTGAGTAGCATACTTGGTCTGTTTGAAACCCTCCACTTTAATAATGCCACTGAGGACATATACAACAACACGCCATGGAGTGAATGCGAAAAAATGAAATGCCATTTGGTCATATATGTTAAAAATAGCCTTGGTGGGCCTGTTTCTGACGTAAATCAGGAACGACTCCATTTTAGACAACTAAATTATACCTTATGTCAGTGAGAACTAAACAAGACACAAGGTGTGTTTCTTGTATGAGATGATGTGTTTGCTCTTGATAACTACTGTTTTTCTGAATGTAGTAATTTTGGAAAATTAATCTGTACCGGGCCACACTGAGGCAAGTCCTTACTGAATTCAGGGTGAGGAAATTAAATTAATACATTACCAAAGGAAAAAAAAAAAGAGGAAAAAAAAAGGTTTGAAACTCAAGAACTTTCTTTAGTGCACAGCCTTCCTTCTGCCAGTGGAAGTGTAGAAAAAAGATTTCCCTAGTATTTCAGAGATATAACCTCTCTAATACACTTACTCACCTGTAGTACACTTGTAGTCAAAGTCCAATAGTATTTCCAAGCAGTCAAAAGAAAAATGAAAAGCTATGTACTTTTCCATATTTCAACATATTTTCAGATTTCAAGAGTTCTTCCAGTTTTCATAGACAAAGGTACTGCTTACCTGTTCTCCACTGTTTTGAAGTCCGTGGGATTAGTTGCAAAGTAACGTTTTCTTCAGAATGAAAAGCATCAGGCTCCTGTTCTCAGCTAAATTAGTTTCACTTGCCACAACTGATTTTGCATTCATTGTAAAGTCTAGTTTGTTTGTTTGCAAAGTCTGGTTTGTTTGTTTGCATAAAAGGGATACACTAACTACCAGACACTGCCCAGGCAGATCAAGGGAATGCAAATGTGAGAACATATGTTTGATTACTGAAAAAAGGCAATGTGCTTGCAAGAAAGGTTGGTGTGCCTGTAAAATTATGTACATTTTACAATAAAACTGATATTTTGTTTATGCAGTTGCTTTTCTATTAAGGAACAGAAATGTATGCTAAACTATTTCACATTCAGGATTATACAGGATTCAATATTGCTATTATGAAAAGTACTTCTAAGCATTACTGTACTGATGCCCATGAAAAAGTGTCTAAGTCTAAAGCCACAGTTGATACTCCATACTATACCATGATATTTGAGACTGAGCTGAAAATACACATTTCTGCTGAGTTAAAAAATAAACAATGAATCAATCATGAATATTTGTCCTTTCTGCAACACTTCCATTCCAATGCCAACAAGCTATTATTTGAAAAGTACTTCTGGCTTTCCACCTCATCTGCTAAGGATTTCAAATTAAGATCTTCTTAACATCATTCACTTCACTGCTGGAAGTGAGGAAGCTTAGAACTCAGGGAGCCACCAAACTTCAAAACAGCTCTGTGGAGTCAACTTTCCGCTCATGGACTAAATAGATATTATTTTACAATGTATAACATCTTCAGCACTAAATACTGTGAACATCTGCCCACAGAATGGCAGCCTCCAGACTAGGATATTTACCTGTGACAGGAAGAACAAAGGCTCAATTCTTGATCCCAATCAGAGCATGTGGCCTGAGACATGAATCAGCATCTTCCATAAACTGGGGCCCTAACTTTGTGATCAAAATGTTTATTTTATCATGAAAAAAAGACCAGAAAAAAAGAAAAAAGAGAGAGAGAGAGAGACAAAAGGGTGGAAAAAACACCTTTAGTGAAGATAACTCCTTGTAGATTTGCTCATTCCTATAATTCCTAGATACCTTCCCAAATCTGGACTGAATCAGAGAGTAATGATCCAATCAAAGGATGATGCCATATATTGGCCAATAGATGGACACACAACAGCCCAGAGGGCAAAGCAGAAAGAAATGTAATCACCTAGTCTCCAAAAAGACCTGTTTTAGAAAGATGCTCAAGGCTGCATGAAGATAGGAGCCGCAGCTGAGGAGAGACCATAGCACCCTGGCTTCAGACCACATGACAAAGCAAGAAGCTGGAGAACCGAAAAGGGACAAACTTTTGGGTAAAGTGCTCAACATCAGAATAAGAGTCTCATGTTACAGTCATGTCCCTGTCCTATGCTGATTTCAGGAAGCTGCTAGACCAGAATCAAACTTAACTACACCACTCTGTACATTTTAGATCAAAATCATAAGCAAGTTCTCCCCACACTAAACCGTTTGGTAGCAAGAACCCTTTTTTTCCTCTGTGTATTGATATATCCCACAGTACAATACAACCTCAGTCTGTTGCTGAGCTCACAGGCACTGATATAATAAAAGAGTAATTGAAGGTCACTACAAATTTAACTGGAGTCAAGTCTGTAACATGTATGCTTGGAATGTTTGTACTCCTTATCTGCTAGCCCACAGAACAGGACCTGTTACTTAAAACTTGAGCCACTGCTTAAGGGCTCCCATGTACAGTAGTACTGTGAAGCTACAAGAGGCAGCTCATGCTAGAAGGATAGAGGGATCTCATATATCCAGAATACTCAGCTGCACTATGCAGTGCGGTCAGACATGTCTGCAAGTTGCCACCTTAAAACAAAAAAAGAAGAAACTGAGACTGCAATTTTCAAAAATTATAAAAGATTCAGGAATTACACAAGATTTAGACCCATAACTCTCTTAGACCCTAAGCATATTTTGTGACGCCCTTCTCTGGATTTGCCAGAGAGGAGAAAACTGTGAAGAAACCTGAAATCATAACATGCCAATCTCCACAAATATCGTGGGCAGTTCCTGAGATATGGGCCATCCCTAAATCTAACAGGAGGGGAAGTTTCTGTATTAGGAGACTGAAGCCAGGAAGGCAAAGTAAGTCTAGGTGTGTGTCAGTTGACTTCCAATTTGTAAGAGTTGGCCAGCAGAGACCCTGAAGAGAGTAGTTTGCAGACCCTAAAAGTGACCTATTGTTTTCTTATTGGAGAGCATTCACCACTGGATTCTGCAAGTGAGAATAAGGTCTGGTAACCTTGGGGCATACTGCCATGTTTTTGTCTCTGCTGTAGTAAGAGCAAGGCAGTACTTAGCTTATTTTCCCTTTTATTTTTGACTTTGGTCTGTTATAACACATTACTATATCTCTGGGGATCTGAGTAATCAGGGACTTTCTGTAAATTAAGAAAGCAGATAAATAGAGTCTTATAAAAGGCATTTCCCCATCATTCTTTCTAAAGGAAAGCAGGTGTTTGGCTCAAAGGGACTTGTTCTCTTGATAGTGCAGTGCGAGAGTAAAACTGCATTGTCGCCTGAAGCAAAAATAAATAACTCCAGAAAACATGAGAACCGAGCCCTTGGTGAGGAGGTGAACTGGGTGTCCACCCTTGTGAGCTAATTTATAACACCAAAGATGTCAAGCGACATGCTGAAAGAAGAGATGATTTGTGGCTGAGCAAAGCTTAGCAGAGATCCCAGAGGCTTGGCCAAAGGCAATTGTATCTTGATAGAAGTGATCAGCTGCCAAACTAAAGAGTACTGTTAAGAATCTCACTTGGGAAAAGGGAGGGAGCTGCATTTTTCAACTGTGGATCCAGGTTAACCACGGCCTTTGCCAGACTGCACAGCCAGAATGAAAGTGTGCCAAGCATTTAGCCTATTTATTGGGTGTCCTTTGGAAGGACACATCAATCTTAAGGAAAGGTTTCAGTACTTTAAATACATCACAAGCAAAATAATATCAGCAGTCCAACTTTAGAAAGCATGCAGTAAAGAGGCATCCAGCTCTCCAGGTACTTGGCACAAAGCAAAACTTCACTTGAAGATTATTTAAAACTTGTACCCAAGATGTGTCTTACCTATCATCAAAGCTTTGTTACCTTGCTATTCTTCTAAGAACCTTAATTTGAGTGATCAGAGCCCACAGTTCTTACGGAAGAGGCAAAAATGTCATAGCCAGCTCATACAGCTTATTTGCATCATTCCACTATGTACATTCAGTTGAAACATATGGATACAATTTGCTGATTCAGCAACTAATCCCTGCATGAGATTGGCACTTTTTGGGTCTGATCCTCAGAGCCAAAATACATTGGTAGCTACTCTGCTTTACCTTAGTAATTGGTCTGTTCGGTCAAGGTTATGTGACACACAGCACCGTCCACATGTCCTACTGCAATTAGAACACCAGAGAGATGCAGCAACAGCACGGAAACATAACCTGTAATTCAGGTGCAAGGTGTGAGCAACAGATGTCAGTGGTGATATAAAACTGCCAGTTGTGTGACGTGATGATTCCCTATCTATTCAAAAAAAAAAAAAGTTAATATTTTCAAGTTAAGGATCTAACAATTCCAGTTTACAGGGCTATAATTCAGCCTGGAGCAACATGTTGCACACAAGTGGAATTTAGCCTTTGACCTGATTAGATGCTAGAATCCTCCAGTTTCATTTTACGTGTGAAACTTCACACACCTCTAATTATGAAAGCCCTGAAGAAAAAGGCCAGAGGTGCTTGGAAGCTGGCAGGTGTGAGAAAAGTCAGAGGGAGCTGCTCCTTATATTACTCCCCACCTCCTGAGAAACAATAGGTCGGAAATCATATACTCTTTCATGGGGAGGCTTTCTATAGGTAAAGTCAAAGAAAGGAGAAATACTGAATGTCTGAATCCTACCTGTGCCTATGAAAATCCTTCCTTTGTCTAGGGTTAACAAAACACATGGGAACCTAATGAAATATAGATTTTAATTATGATATTTGGAAAACTACTTGCAAAGTTCTTTTTTAAGAGCAACTCATTTTTCTAATGATGTTGAACAACAGCACAAAAAGGAAAAGGTAATTAATATGAATGTTAGTACAGAAATGGTGAATGTCTTTTACTAAGTCTACTTTATTAGTACTGCAGGCCAGGAGAAGAATAAACCTAGTCTCTCTATTTCAGAATAGGAAAAGAGTAATTTCAGCAACTATAGGTTGTTTGGAGCTACAATTATGCAATACGCGGTGCAATACACAAGAACTTATGGAGAAGAAATAATGTTAAAATAAAGATCATTGAAGATAAAAGGAAAATAGGATAAAACACAACTGGGGAGTGCCAAAGGCAGATGTGACACGCAAACTCCCGCAGCACTCTGATAAAATCCTTTACTGCCTAAAAGAAGAAGGAAATTACCTGGCTTTCAGGAAACCAGATCCAAAGGCTTTCAGGAACCTTTGGATCTTTTACCAAAGGAGGAAATTAGTTTAGTATGGAAAAGACACATTTAAAGACCAGAAATTCTATATGCTTAAGAAAGTGAATGACAAAAATCATGAAAAAAGGAGAACTGAAGGGCTGAAAGGTTCTTAGATAAGCATCTAAAGGACTATTAGTCTGGAGTAGATTTTAATACTTTCATTAATGACCTCAGTAACAAGCAGTCAAAAGGGGCTAATGAAATGTACCGGTCATGTCCAGCTGGGAAGCCTTGCCCATGCTGACAAAGATAGGAGTATTGCACAGGGATAATCTTAACAGGATACAGCTGGACTGTAGGCAACAATAAATACAATAAGGGAAAAAAAAAAACAACAGAATTTCTCCTACAAGCAGAGATTATTATAGTTTAAACAAAAAAAGTGGAAAATGACCAATGATACAGTTTGACGTTTGTAAGAATTATTACTTTTACAATTTCTTCATCAACTTTATGGTAGAAGTGAGTTTCATTTCATTTCCTAAGAATGACGAGTAAAGACAGAGGGAAAAATGAATAAAAATGGGTAACTATTTGGAGGATGTTTTTAAATAAACATTTTGATAATTGTCATACAACCCAAGTGCTAAAAAAAAGTATCTTTACCCTGTCAGGTCAGGCTGAGTTTTTTCAGCACAACTGAGTGATTTACTAGTTAATATAAAGCTCTTAAAACCTGTATCTGACTTATGATGGTTTAATACCTTGCTGCTTATACCTGCAGAATGAAATTGAAAAATGCATATGTGGTGAAACAAAATGCAAATTTAGTTACATGCAGTAAATAAGTAAAGTTGCATTTTCAAGTTTTGCACTTTTTGCAAATCTGGAGAATTTTATACTCTTGAGATAATGAGGACAAATTCATTTTTTTTTTCTTTTTTCTGTGAACTACATGTAGGAGAACAGGTAGACAGGCCAACTGCCAATCCAAAAAGTCAAGTCACTTCAGGAAATGTGCGATGTTTTATTACACAATCTACTACATATTCTCCTACATTTTATGAGTGTAAAAACTCAGACATGACTGAACTTTGGCAAAAATCTTTTATTTTCCACCCATTTTAAACATATTAGGCTCATTTCAGCCACTCAAAACCATGGAAGATAAAAAAAGAAAAAGGGACAATCGTACTAATTTCAGTATTTTGACTTCTCCCGAAGTTTTCTCTATTGACAATTGATTCTAGAAACAGAAATAATAGAAAGATATGATAAAAGTTGAACAGAAACAGTCTACAGCATTATTTTTTAAATTTTCTTCGTATTTTGTTGATGCTTCAGTTGACAATAGTAACTTCAGCAATTGCATATGTGGAAGGTTTCAGTTCTAGCCTTAAGCTCTGCTTAGTTTTAAGACGGATAAAAAGTAGATTTTCACCTCAATTTATTCAGGTCATTTTCTCTCTTTTTTTTTTTTTCTCTCAGATGACTGGATTTATTTCTGTCTCAAACAAGGAATTTTACTGTGAAGGTCTTAAGAACTATCAGAGCAACAAAGTAAATAGTACCTCCATGTTCTACCGACTCAATGGCATTCTACATCTGGAATTTGATTATTACTTTTTTCATTCTTTTTATTTCTCTTTTCTAAACATACTGTGCCAAAACAGTTGTAAGTAACTGGTTAAAGGAAAAGGCTGAGAGTTGTACAAAAACGTATTTTGTTGTTGGCAGAACCAGAGAGGAATAATAATTTGTAGTTAAATATTGCAATGCCAAATTTAATGCTTTTTAAAACTTGATTCACCACAAAAAAGCCTCTTTGCTCTGAAAATGACAATGCTTGTCAGTTATTTGTGCATCAGTTGTACTTTCTGCAAGAAAGCAAGCTGTAGACACATATATTCATGTATATATTTATATCTGTTGTTCTTTGTATTTAGGGGAGAATACCCTATTTAAGAAATTCTATTGATTTCTGTGGGCCATATCTTTATTTTTTGATGGGAGTCCCTTATGAAAAGTCAGTTCTGGCGCAGCAACCAGTCATAAACTTCATAAACTTCACATACAAATAATGAGGCACAAAGTAACCAGTCTTCACTTCAAGCAAAAACTGTAGGACATCCTTTTGTATAAAAGGTAAAAATGAGAAGGTAACCTCCACTACCTCTTGGGAACATGGCACGTGGGCTGAATAATCTTGCCTTTGTCAAAATAAAAGGCAGCCATACTCTATTCTTTATTGTCAAATAATTGGGCATCAACATTTAGAAAATGGAGGATATTTTTACTCGGACTCTTCTGCTGGAGACGGTTAAACACTTGGCAGTCTGTTAAAGTTTTAATTCTGTTTTAATGCTGTCTTGTATTTGACTTATGACAGAATGTCAAAGAAATGTACTTGAGGAACCCATTCTGACAATATCAAGACATTGCATCTAACTTTACAATACACTAATGGTTTGCAGACAACTTCTCCTCCTTTGTTTATTATGCAAGGAAGTGGCTGTCTCCTCATGGGACACTAGCTCATCTGTTAAAAAACCAGACAAGATCAGCAACAGTGCTGTTTTGTTAGACGAAAAATGGCAAGATCCTATTTTCTAGCATTGTTTCTTGTGTCTTGTAACAACGATTGACAACACCTCACCAAACCGGGTCAAAATGATGCCAGAAAGTTAAAAATATACAGGGCATAACTACCATACCTATAAAAATATAATACAACTGATTTGGCAAACTAATAAGACTACTGCAAAAAGGAATTTACTAAGACTACAATGCAATATGAAGTGCTTAACTGAAGAAAATAACTAATTTATCAATTAAGAGATATTTATAAAGTACAACTGTACAAGATTTTAAACAGGGAGTTATCCATAGCGAAAAAAATACTTGAAAGAGAAGAGTCTTTTGGCAGTGAGGGGGCTTCCAAAAACTCAAATCTCTTAACATGAGAGTGGAGTTGCAACCATTCTGTAAAGCTCTATTGACTCAAAATAAATTATCTATCTTCTTCATTTCAGACCTTTCAAGTGGTAGTATTGAACTGGATAATCCCAGTTTTCATTTTTTGAGAGTGAAAAAGTTATTCAATCTCTCTGTAACTCAGAACATCATTTGTAAAATGGGAATCCTGATACTATCCTCAAATCAGAGGTTTGGGAGACTGTATTAAAAACCTAGAGGTAGCAAGATAGCAGTAATGGATCATTCAAATAATTGAGAAGAATTTATTGCAAATGACACTAAGGTGTCACAAATAACAGCATAGTAAGAAAGAAAAAGATGATGTGAGATCACCTCTTTACAAAGATCTGATTTTAAAAACACCTTAAAATTGTTTGTCAATTCCTATACAAAATTATGCTTTAACTTGTGCTTAAATGCTTTTCTTACCAGTGATCCTTTTCCAAATAAGTATCACAGTTATTAAAGGAGCCTTGAAAGTTTTAGAAAGAATCTAAGATATAACATAATCCCATTACTCTCCTAACATTGCCTATTTGGAGTAGAGATATCTGTGGGCTATTGCTACTGAAACTATTCTTAACTCTTCCAAGCTTGAGTGCTGTGAATAAAGGTCTGTAGGAAAATAAGATAAGAGGAACACTTTCTATTTCTCGATGGAGATAGTCCAGTGAAGGCCCTCAAGGCTGAGAACCTGAAGACCTTACAACACTTAATCTGACCGATGGTGCTTTCTCAAGAGGAAGCTAGCAGCACTGTGAGAAGTCAAACCTAAAGTGCGTTAGCCATTAGCATTATGGCATTCACAGACAGTAGATGGGAATTCCCAGAGAGTGAAGCTGGAGGAACCCATTTAAGAAGAAAGAACAAAGACAAAAACACTTTCTGCAGGGCATTGAAAGCAAGGCTGAAGAGAACACCAGCACCGGCAGGGAGCAGGCTGGGAGTGCTCATCAGTTGTGCAGGCATAATTTCTGCATACAAGCTGCAAAGTGATGGTTTACAAGTTACAGCATTGCAGCTGAGAAATTATAACCATGACCACATAGCAGCCAGCAGGCAGTGGGAACTGAAAGAGGATGAAAAGAATAAGCAACTTTTCCTCTCCTTTCTTTCACTACAGATCCTAGAATCCTTCTTTAGTGCTTCCAGCTACAGTGAAATTCCTCAAGTCTTTCACTTGGGGCTGTTCCCAAAACACATGGCACAAGAGAAGAAGAATTGGAAAGAAGAGGAAGACAAACATAACAATGGGTGTAAGGTACAGCTCCTCGAGAAAGGCAAAGCTCAGCCAAGACAGAGTATGAGGCATCCATGGCAAAGTGAGTTATTGCTTGTGCTAAAAATGTGTCAAGATTTGATTTGAATCACTATCCAGAAGAAGCATTTGACAATGTTGGGATGTTCTACAATTGCTACACCCAGCAGTAGGGGACATCTGAAGCCTTAGTGATGGCCATGATCCATGAAAGAAGGGGAGTGATAAATGGGAACTGAAAGTGCTCAGCTTGGCAGTAGATATTTGTCTGAATCATTAAGATTTCCCCAGAAGAAAGACCAAAGCTATCCATGCACTCTCCTGGATCCAGGACTCAGCCTTAGCCAGATCCTTCCTCTCAAAGAGGGTCTCTGCAACGCACTTCATCCTACTGCTAGCAATGTGCTTCTGTGATCAACTTTCACTCCGTTGCCTTTGCCCTGTTTCCTTGCTCAATGCCCTCAATGCTCCTTCTCGTGCTCCATGCTCAGCTACAGTGTGTTGCAGCAAGGAGTTCCCAGCAGTGTGATGGCATGAGCATACCCACATGTTCCCCTCGTTGCATGAAGACTTCAGGGTCTGCTCTGCAAGGCCCAACCTTTTAGGCTGAGTCTACAGCAACAGAAGTCACAGACTGCCTACGGCGCAAATGCAGTATTTGTGGAAAAATCAGATGATTGGCTTGGAGATCACATAGACACATTACACAATTTTAAAATTACTGAAAATTGAATTATGCTTTTGTATTCCTTTCTTCTACTTTATGTAAGTTGATTTGTGTACTCCCAAAGTATACTTTTAACAATATCTGTATTTTTGTTTGAAATCAATCTTGAAAACATGATACAGAAATGGCACAGACAGTAGTTGTTTCAGGACATAAGTACTTTTGGAAACAAGGCTTTGGCATCTCTTTCATCAGAAAACCTATTCTAAGGAATGCTGCTCTTATCTAGCAGATGTTACACAAAAGAATTTGCTTTGTCCTTTGCAAAATATGGCTCAGAGCCCATATCCACTCCATGGTGGAGATAAGAGTGTTGTTTTTAAGGTAATGAGCTGAAGTCTCTTTCCCCATAGAAAAGCTCTTTAGGAATCTTTGACTATGAAGAAATAAGCATTTCCCAATGAGGATTTGGAATGTTATTTGTAAACAGCTCCCATTTGTATGCAATTTTTACTACATGAATTACTGTTTCCTTAAGCTGAGAGAGCAAAGTTGGACATATAAAAGTATGATTAAAAAATAGCTGGGTAAAAAGTTTGCAAGAAATAGCTTAATGGATTTAATCCTTTTCGCTGCTCAAAAATTATCTACAATCAGTCTTTTGTTATGAATTCCTTCAGTGCTCCTCTTTGTTAGTCAGAAGTTTTGTGCAAACAAATTTCTCTCTATTCGTTGCACACCAAACGCTGACTGTAAGCGTTCTCTTTAGTTTAGTATTTTAATATGTTCACCATTTGATAGGTTCAAGCTGTGCAATTGGGTGTCTGAGTCACATGGTATTGTTTATGTTCTCAGAATCCTTTTGCCCTTAATGATTTTCATATGGTCGAGACATAAATTTTGTTTTATGATTAAACGAATCTTGGCTCTGAGGAGCCAAAATTAATTTTTCAGGAGCTTTTTGTACAAACAAAACTCCACTGACATAAACACATTAAAAAGGGGTTGTGAGCACAGGCAGAGTAAAAATCTGTTTAGAAGATGCCGAAGTGTTGGAATATTTTTCTGTCCTAGCAGACCCAATAGCCATTTTTTTCTCATCAATCCCCACATACCATAGAGTGACTGTACACTTCCTTGCCTCAGTATGAGCCTATATGCAACACTTGTAGTTTATGTAATTTAAAACTTCATGCAGAGCAATTTTACAGAAAACATCCAGAAGAATATATAATTTCACGCCGCTGTTTGTGCACAAATATTTCCAGGGCCAGCTGTCTGTCTGCCAACTGTATACAATAAATAATTTGTTATTTCCACTCTCCTAGGAAAGTTTTCTTTAAAACAAACCTTCACAATATGTGTTGTTTGCTACCATTTCAAGGCCTGCCACACCAGTGGAAAAGAATGTGCTAAATGTAGCATTATCATGCAGGTCAGGCAGGGCAGCCCGGTACACATTTTCCCACAATCTCTGCTCATTAACATCTAGTTCCCCCATTGTGCACATTTTTGGCTCTGTTCCATCAGAGCGGAGAAGAAAAATGTTTACAATATGCAAACTTGGAGGCACAAAAAAAAAAAGGGCTTTGAAATGTCAGTCCTTTGGGATGAAAAGTTTCAAAGGGGAAGGTAAGTCAAAGGTTACTAATGGGATGTCTGCAACACCTGCTTTTAGTGGAGGTTTCATAAACAAGCTTTACTTCTCAAGAACAGCTTGGCATAGACAAAAATACCAGCTAAAATATCTGTGGCTAGCTTGAGCAGCCTGGTACCCCCAAACAGAAAGGTCAGGTTTGTTATAGGCTAGCAGGGCCTCTCACCCTGCTTATATTGATAAAACGAGATCGCCTCGGTGGCCAACATTGCTTTTCCTAAGGCCAAAGGCAGCCTGGTGTGCTCAGACTGCGCAGGGGAGGAGGAGGAAGGTGATGTTCAGGATCACTGTTATAGAGAGCCCTGCTGTCTGAGAGGAACTAAATTGTCATAAAAGGGAATGAGTTTGGCAAACTTTAGAAGTTTCCTAACTCAGCTAAATGGCCCTCACAAGGCACTTTCGGTTATCGTGAGCAAGTTTCATAACTGTCATAACAACTTAGAGACCTTCATTACTGTTTTTCCCCTGAAACTAACGAACTAATGCATATTTCTAAAATGTTAACGTTTTGGAGCACGCAAGAGAAGTAAAATTCTGCTAAGCATTTATAGGGCTGTTACAGAACCTTAGCATTTAGCCATTAGGAATATCTTATGCAAAGAACATTCATGAAATTAGAAAGCAATACCTTATTTTGCAGGTGGTGATGGAAGAGCTGCCTAGAATGCTTGCCCCAGGGCAGAAAGATCCTGAGGCAGAAACAGAATCCAAGTCCCTAGGCATGACTTCAGCACTCTCCAACTCTATCCTTGTTAGCCAGTGAAAAAGTACAGCAGCTTCTAAAAAAGTGCAGATTTCCATTTTAATACAGAAGTGAGCAGAAAACAACATGACAGATAATGGCACAAATTGGTGCCTGGTGTCTAATTATATACAAAAAGTATAACCCATGAATTTTATACCATGGCTAATTACATTTACATGAAGGTGGTATTGAAACAGCAAAGAGAAACAGGAAAATATTATCAAACATCATCTGCTTTCCTTTTCTTATCATTCATAATTTCTGGTCCACAGCAACCAAAAGAACTATTTCGGATAGAACTATTTCAGATAGAAAATCAGATCTGTTGAGATATTTCAAGTGAACTACTGGGTCATTTTTCAAACTAATAATCCCTGCTTCTATTTCTCCAGGAAATTCTCAGTGATATTAACCGCCTTACCTGGTGTGCCTGGGCACCGGGGACACAACTGCTGGTGGAAAAAGTACACCTAGCAAGAAGCGTTTTGAGAGTACCTAATGTATATCTACAATGTTTATCTACCCAGGCAAAAATCATTTCCTGATCAAAAACTTTCTGTAAGTTATAACTAATCTAGAAAGAGGTAGTATACACCAGTAGTATACATCTTCATGATGATTCAGTCACAGTATTTCTGAAACTGGATCATATCAGGCCAGCTCAGAGCTTAGGCAGAAGTAAGTGTAAGGTTACTTCTGCATTTGCAGATCTGTCTCCACAGATAGATTTTGCACCACAAACCACCTTAAAGTGCAATTTACCCTTGTAAATGAAAATGCTCAAGTTAGTCTCAGTTTGCACAGGTAGATATGCACATGTAGATTTAAACATGTAGTGGTCTCAGTTTGCACCTTGAAAAAAATCTCATTTTCCCTGTTACACAGCCCCCTCTATACGTATGCATTGTTTGGCCCCCTTCCAGCATGTGGCAGGTTGAAAAAAACCTTTAAGACAAAGAGCCATGAATAATTTAACATATTTAAAAACAGAGACAACAGATGCTTTTAATGTGGTTTAGAGATGTCCAAAAACCATTTGTTTTACATGAAAACATAAATTTGGACAGTGGTGTAAACAGCAGAGAATGCATTCTATATGCCTTACTACTCCAAGTTTATCTATGAATACACCAAAATCTGGGAAATGTCTTCAATAAACTATTTTCATTTTTCATGTTTGTAAATAAACAACTCAAAGAGTCTATGCAGAGAGTTACACCAAGGTTTAGATAAGTCTGTAAGGATGACCCTGCTTCTTACTTCACATGAGGTTTCCCTCCCAGAAGTCCGTGGAGTTTTCATGGAGTTCAGTGGAGCTGCTCCTTTTTATGCTGGGAGGAGATCAGAATAAGATCTTTTGTAAATATACGGTATGTCAAGAAACATGTTTAAGTCAAATGTAAGCCTTTAAAGTAAGGGTTCTGCTTTTGGTTTACATAATGATATGTTGTGTAGAATAGCTTTGCTATTTTATATTCTTTCCTTCCTTCTCATACCACCCATGACTCTTCTCATTATATATCATTCTGAATCTTTCCTTCTTACCATTCCCATTACAAAACTGATTTCTTTTGCCCTCTTTATATGGGATATTAATAGGTTTAAACATCCTGCTTTTGGACTGGAAAATCATTCAGAATTTCTATTTGGGACTTTCCGTCGGGCAGATGTCTGCATGTAGGCTGAAAAGTTCACATTAACTTCTGTAAAGTGCTGACAGCAAGCACTGAAGAACCAGTGTTGGCTGCCATCAGTGTCTGTTTAGCAGAACTCTCACCTGAAGAAAATGCTGTGTTCTACCCCAAGTCATTCCAGGGAGCCCTGAAGAATTGTATGGGTCCTAAATGAGAACATGACAACATTACTAAACATTACCAGTGTGTAATATATACTATAATTTTTGAACCCTAGTTTTGAACCCTATATTTTTTGAACCCTATATACGGGAGCCCTGAAGAATTGTATGGGTCCTTAATGAGAACATGACAACATTACCAAACATTACCAGTGTGTATAATAAACAGACCAATCATAATTTTTGAACCCTAGTTTAATTGCACAAAACTGGAAGTGTAAAAAAACAGAGGCTCAGTGAGACACTCTGGTATCATTCATAATTTCCTTAAAAACCTCCAGAATAAGTGATAAATAGCTTTATGCTGGCATGTGCAACAGAAATGCTCACTTACCTGTCGTCTTGTGAATAACTGCTCAGGATCAAAAATTTAAAATCATGAGAGTGTTCATTTTTTAGTAGATTCAGCACCAGGACAATACTCATGTGTGTCAATGATTTCAATAACTGGTTATCTCTTTTTAGGAAAGGTTTTTGATGTCAAACCATTGGGTAAGGGTAGGGCTCTGGAAATGGGCTTAGCACAGAAACACGAATATGTGGTCCTGGAAGCCCACCTCCCCTAGGGCAAAAATCTCAGCTAAAGCACCTTGGCAGCATATTAATAGCTATAAAAGACTCTTTCTTTGCTGACCACAAATATGTTGTGGTCAACAAGAGGTCTACTCACTGTTTTGTTAAAAACAGTGATGATTTATTTTGCTTCAGCCATGTGTGAAACTAGTCACCACATTATGAATAATAATATCCTCTTAGTCTCAGTGGAGGTCTTTTTACACGGAAAGATCCACAAAGCATTTAACTAAATCCTCAGTACAGCAATCTGCTTGCTGACCACTAAAATACAGCCATATCTGGGATGGAAGCACGCAGCTATTTAACAACGCACAGCAGCGCCGTCGAGAAAGGGCATGACAAAAATCCATCGGAAACCCAAGCAAGAACTGGAGTAAAACACAACTACCTTAATTAGCCATGAGCATAGAGACTGGAGCTAAAATTGTAACTTTGAAGAGCGCCCTGGAATCCCGATGCCGCTCGTGCGGATGCCGAACTCCGACGGCACAGTGCCCCCTGCCGCGGCACGGCGTCCGCGGGGGCTCCGAGCGGGGACACCGGCGCATCGCGACGCCGCCGCCAGCGCCAGCCCGAGGCTGGAAAACCAGAGGAGCTCAGAGCGCAGGTGGCGAAAGCGCCACCCTGGCACACGCTCCCCGACCGGAGCGCTCGTCTCCGTTGTGATCCCATGGGGATCTGCTCCACGTCACTGTTTCCAACACGGCAAACAGAATCAGTAGGATGAAAGCTCGGACGCCTCTAAATGTGTCTTTCTGTTGCACAGTTCTAGAGGTTTTATCTTAGAGCCATGGAGTAAAGTGCGAGTGATTCCCTTAGGCTTGTTTTATTGAGATTTTCAGCCTGCCCTTAATGCAAAAGTGAGCTAAGAATGATCAACTGCTTTGCAAGTTTTGCGGTTTGCAAGCCGCCTCAACAGCAGTTTGCAGCACAGGCAAAATCACAGAACAAAGCGTAACTATTGTTTGTTACCCCTTTGAATGGCAAACAATCCCCCAAACCTGCTAGACCCTGCAAAGGAAAAAAAACACTACTTTAAGACAGAAAAGTCATCGTCCAGGACATGTCCCTGATGCTGCCGAGCATTCAAGTTAAAATTACAGAATATGACTTGTGCTTCTGCTATTTAAGGTAGCTTCCAAACTCCATATCCTACTACAACATGTTCCTGTGCTCTCCTGATGCTTGCTGAATATATTCTATGCAGTCAAAACACCGTAAGTTAAAAAAAGAGTAGAAACTTACAGGGTTTCCTGTAGGGTACTTTTAGGGACCCAGAAAGGTTTTAGCACAGGAAACATCTCAGGTGACTGAAAGACAGAAAAGTTAGTTCAGTAGCAAAGGGCAGATCCTATGACAAATCTCACCTCTATTTGGGAGGCTAATTTGAGCCTTACAGTGGTTTCTTTTCCCCTCTCTCCTGCAGTAAACCTTGCCAGCAGATTTTATATCAGCCCCCAAAACACAGGTACATGTGCATGCACACACACACACACATTGCCTCCCCAAAGCTCGGAGTTCCTCACAGGTCTGCAGCTGGTGCAACGCTTTCCCCTGCCACCTTCAGCAGTCTGCAGGAAACAAAGCTTCTTCAGGGAGCTTGTTTCATAAACAAACAGCCTTTAGCTCCACACAAGGCATATTTCCTTAACCCTTCTCTTTTCCAATGTAAATATAAAGCAAGCATGTCAACACCGGCATTCATGCCAAACCAGACGCCCAGCTGCACAAGGGCAGGACAAAGCTGCAGTGAACATCAGCTGTGCCCAAAGCCCTGCAGAAGGAGATGGGGCACATGCAGAATAGCAATCCACAGAGGGTAAAACAGAAGAGTTTATTTAGCCCATTGCTAGGTAGAGAGGAAGCACCCAGACGCACAATGTGCTTCCAAGACCACTGCCTGCCAGGTGGGGTGCAGATCACCCACCCGTAGCTCTGCCCCTCCTTTGGCAGTTTGGAATAATGACAGGCCGAGCAAGCCATTTGTTGGCTCCAGGTTGGCAGAATACTGCTCATCTACACATTAGGTACTGCTGATTAAAGTGGATGCACAAGCTGTAATTCAATGCCAAAATACAGCTGTGAGTGCTTCCTGGGGTACACACCATAGGGCTTTAAGCAAATAGCATTACTTGTCTTTTTATGTCAAGTAGAATTCTAGTTGAGGAAAAAAAAAGTTTGGCAGTATGACTGTTTCTTAGTTATGAATCATAAAATCATAAAGGTTGGAAAAGACCTTCAAGATCTTCAGGTCCAACTGTAAACCCACCACCACCATGCCTGCTAAACCATGTCCCTAAATGCCTCATCCGCACAGGAAGCTTCCTTATTAAAGCCTGAAGATTAGACGATTTATATGCTCTGTAACCTTGAAGGTGCTCACCGATCTAACCATATCTGGTGGTAGTGACCTTGCTGGACGAGCGGGTGTCCGGCACTGGAGATGCCAGACAGTGACAGTTGGGATGTCACTTGTTGCACGCTGCCTGTACACACATGCACACAGCCTGCTCCATTGCATGGCTGCCCTCTGAAACTCAGGCTCCTCAATGATGAGCAACGTGAGTGTTCAAAATGTCTCAAATCACCTTTTTCTCTCATTTTTTAACTTTTAAAAGTCTTTGTGGTCTGATCGGGAAATACAGAGGTAGGGTAATGTGGAGAAAGGGAGATGTGCATATCTGCTGTATGTAAATAAACTCAAAAGGTCAGATTTCAGCTCAATTTACCTTAAAAGGAACAAAGTTGTGTTCCTGCTTTTTGAAAATTCAGGCCTCCTTTAAAATGCATATACACATCACTTTTGAAAGTCTGGCTCATATATGGGTTAAATATGTAAAATCGCTAACACAAAAATGAAATTCCTTCTTTATTACACTTGAAAAAAATCAGAGAGAAACTCTTCCTATGTAACTATCTCCTGGTTTACTGATTTGCTTTGATTTTGTACTAGTAGGGGAAAAGAGAAGAGGGCTGAAATGTGGATGATTTATAGTTTAAAAAGGCTTTGAAATAAACCAAACATTTGCTGCATTTAATAATGCTCTTCCATTGCTGTGAGCATAGCCCAATAAGCACAATAGCAGTGAAGCTCTTGGATAAGCTAAAAGCCTTTCTTTTTAACACAGAAAAGAAAAAGAACTTGTTTACGCTTTAACAGCTGCTTAAAGATAACAAATGAAGCTTAAAAAAGGCACATGCTAACATCAACACAAGATGTTCCTTGGGCTTGAAAATAAAAATGCAGAGCTCCGCTAGGCTTAGACATTGATATTAGATGAAAAAGAAAAATAGTGTTTTCCTCCAGCATTTTTGGAGACAGACATTGTTTGCTGAAGAATGTAAAATTCAATCCCCCAGGGAATGCCAGAGGCTTTTTGGCAGACTCTCTGTAACTCAAGTTGACTCTTTTCTGTAACAACTAACATTAGAAAGAAAAAAAAAGGCAGAAGTAGGGGAGAAAGAGACATAATTACTTTCAATGTTTACATGGCTGTAGCTTTTGAGTCTGAAAAAGTACCAGACTGCAATGACTGAACTTAATCTAATTTTATACAATTGACAGGTGGACTGTGATGTGACCACTTTTAATTATTCTAAGTGGATATTTAGGTATTTATCTTAATTCTTTTTAAAAGAACAATGACAAATAATACTTAAATTTTGTAAGAAGAGAAGCAAATGTACTCTCTTGCATTTGTAGTTGTTCAAGTGCTGTCCCGCCTAACAATATCAGCTTTGTGCCTAGACAGACCAGTTAACTAGACTCACATCAGGCTGGGCATGTATTTTACTGCCAACATCCCTCCAAATACCGTTTAACAAATGTTCTCCATTCAAGCTGAACAGATGGAAAAAAAAATACTCCGAGGAATTGCACTTCTATAGGCATAAATCCTATGGATGCTTAGCAATAGGAATGTTCAGGCTCGAGAGGATAGATGCTGTTATCGACTGACTTCTATCACAGGTGTGCAACCCAAGCTCTCCTCGTCCCAAGGAACTACAAACTACAGTATTACCACTGTTACACTTCATAGACTTACATAGTCTTGTTGGTAATTTTCTAAATAACTCCTAGCAAAGGGAATTTCATATGCATGTCAAGGTTGATAGCTCTCCCCATAGTTCTCTTTCTTATTCAAAGCTTTGCAGATGCAATTGGCTCTCCCCATACTTTCAGTATAGCTTTCTATCTCATGGAGTGTTTATTAAGACTGGACCTTTAGTGTTTCAATCAAAATAGCGCCTCCCCTTTACAGTTAACTTTACTAAAGCTTTGAAAAGCTTTAAAGCTATTAAAGCTTTATCTAAACTATACTGTACTAATAGAAAGACACTAATTGATTACATGAAAAAATAGGAGAAATATTAATAGAAACCTTAGCACTGTGTATAATCTGGCAGGGCTGGGAAATCAAAAGCAATTTTTAATATATTGGTAACATAAGCATTCACAAATCCCATCCTGATATAATGGCATTAGTGAAATGACTTGTTCAGTTGAGATCATTTCCTGGTGAATTACCATAAATTATTAGATTTGATTACATATATCTATACAATGGCCTAAGAAAAGAGTGCTCAAAAACATCAGTTCAAAGAAATCTGTATATATAGTTAAAAATATTGATATCTGGTTTTATTTTCTTTCCTCAGGCTATGATTAACCATTTCTTTTGACTGGCAGGAGTGACCTAAAGCAAAGTTTATGAGAATACACATTTCAAGGTACAGAGTTTCCATCCAGTAACACTGTCTAGCCTAGATCACTAGCTGGATTGTGTAGTAAGAACACCTAGTAATAGAGAATCAAAACAATTAACCTGTTCTCTAGATGATGAAATTGCACACAGGGAAAGGAGCTCCACTGGTCAAACAACTGCTTTGCAACAACTAGTTTGCTGAACAACAGAGAAGAGAAACACAAAACACAGCTGAATCAAAAACTAGACTTTTCTTAAAAAAAAGTATTATGATTGCTCTTCCAGAATAACCAGTTTCTAATATATTTTTCCAAAGGAAAAAATGCAGAAAAATAGTTGGTTGGTTGATTTGCTTTTCTTAGCCTACTCTGAAGCATCTGCTATCCAGAGATTATATAAGGCATTATGGAGTTTCTAACATTTTTAACATTAACATGCTAAAAGCAAAGACGATATATTCTAAGAAAAGCCTTATCAATCTTTTGTTTTGGACTGAATATTTGAATTTTGTTGTGGAGTTTCTAGTCATCAGGTTAGTAGTATTTTTAGCAACCACAATATAACTGGGTGGAAGGCAACACAGATAGCAAGAGCATAGTAGAAATCTGTGAGAAGAAAAAAAGTTTTTGCAGATTCTGAGATTACATGCCTATCAGTTATTCTAAGTACACAGAAGGTTACTACACCAGGGATTTGTATATTTATCAGTTAATCTGTCCCAAAGCCGTGCAAGGTAATTAATGGAAGAGATAGGCAGGCATGACTTCAGGCAGTAATTCAATATTACTCCAAATCTCTGCATGAGCAAACCCATGAACCAAAGAGGAAACGCATACTGTACAAGGACACTTGTGCTCCGAAACGTGATTCCCCATGGAGTTTTCAAATGAAGCACTTTTCCAGTGATTAACTCAGTACATCTGAATTTCATTATTTAATGTTGTAGGTGACTGCTTATTTGCACTGCACAGAGGGGAAAACAGGTTTTCCATGAATAAAGTTAGAGTAAATGTCAGATAATGACTAAGCTATCTGAGGTCATTCATAGCCCCACTACTCCTTGCCAATCTAGCACAAAGTTTGTGTTCTTATGTTTTGTTGTTGTTGTTTTGTTTTTAATAATTATGCTTAACTTTCCTTGTATTCTGGCAAAAATACTAGACAGATAGAACTTATTTCCCTTACTGACAAGTCTCTTCCTACAGAGTTCATCACCAAAGCTGAGAGGAGGGAGGCATATGGTTTACTAGCATATGTTAGCATGCACTGAAAATGCCATTTTGCATTGCTGTAGCCCAGCCCTTCTTGGAAGGCCCATGTTTGGCTCATCAGGACTTGCAGAGAGGGAGGAATCATGACGCTTTTCTCCAATCCCCTCCTTAAAATACATCTCAAGCCATAAAATCCCTTGACATGAGATTGCCTGGTGCTTACTCACCCAACAAGGTACGGATCGAATGCTCTGGCCTATCTGGGCAGTGCAGATGCTCCCGTGATGAGGGATGAACTGGGTACAAGGTTGCTACCCATGCAGCATGTCCTAGAGTAAGAGCAAGGCAAAAAGAGGTCATGCCTGGGTTGAACACAACCCAGAAAGCTCCATGCTGGAGAGTGACCCTTGGTATGCACTTTCTTTGCCAGTAAGTGATTTTTTCTGCCCTAGTAGGACGGAAAATATCAAAGACCAGATAACAACACTAGACATAAATTCAGGTAACTTTTAAACAAATATCCAAAGCGAAAACAAATTTCAAAACTTTGAAACTGTCCCACTATTGCAACGCAGGTCTTTCTGCTGAATTCACAGGACCCTGGATTTTGTCTGATATACTGTATCAGAAGGTAGTATTTTTATACTTTATCACAATGTGGTATTTTAAGCCTGTTTATGTTCGTTTAGTTCAGCAATATTTTCATGGGCTGCCTTTTCCTTTCAGAGATCAAAGACAAAATTCAGACTGGTATGACAAACTCAATTCCGGATTACATATGGATATGCAATGACGTTTCTGTATCATGAAACCTTTTCAGCCTTCAAGCAAAATCTTTTCCTGCTCCCTGTTGGGAAGAAAAACAAGTTCTTTTGAAGTTTATGTAAAAAAAAAAAAAAAAAAATCAGGAGAGGCCCATGCAGTCCCTGTTAAAAGCCTGATGGTCAGAGCTCTTGTCTGTCTGATTCAGACTAAGGGCTTATGACTAAATTCCTATCAGTCCTATCCTGCCTATCAGGGAAGATTTTTGAGTACAGGGCTACTAAAATCTCTGGCAGTCTTTGCCAGTAATAGAGATTTTTCCCAGAAATTCTCTCTAAGAGAAGAAAATTCTTCTTGGCAGATGTCTATTCAATATCAGCAAGTTTGAGTAAAAATCTGTAATGAAAAAAAAAAATTCTATCAAACTATTGCAGTTTTTATGTACCAAATCACATATTAACCCTTTGTTTAAAAACAGTGATACTAAAGAAATCCTACTCAAACACAGAAAAATCTGTTATTTGCATTTCTGATACTTGTTCTGATGTTAAAGATGTAAACTACATCTTTCACTTCCTAAATAAATCAACAGGTATCAACTGCTGCATTCTCAAAATGTATTTTTAAAGTATTTTATACTTTGGTGGAGAACTTTTCAAAACACTGTTAGCTTACGAAGGATTTCCCAAACTCTGGCAGTTAACATACATATGCAAAAAGAAAAAAAAAAAGGAAAAAAAGAAAAAAAAAAGAAAAAAAAAAATCTGGCCTTCTGACCTTTTATCTCAAGGAGGTCAGGAGTGGAGGAAACCTCTGCCCTCTGCCTGTGCAGCCCCTACAGAAAGCCCCTATGAGAAGCTGTAGCTCGTTCTGCCACCTCTACATTAATGCCCTACAACAGAGCTCTCTTTGTAGGATGCTGGTACCCATGCAAGTGAAAGTAAGGTCTTACCTCCAGATAACAAGGCCCTCATAAGAGCCACATCTGTGTTTAATAAGGTGGCACACGGTGATGTTTTTACAAACCGCATTGCCAATATTATTTCAGGTGACTTGGGAACGGGGCTCCGTGCAAGCGATGCCGGTACCTGTGCGAAAGCCAAGAGGAAGCATGTGGAGAAAGGTGCTCCGCAAAGCTGAGCCAAAGCCGCGGGGTCAGCGCAGCTCACGGAGTCGCTTCCAAAATTGAGGCTTCTGTGTCTTCAAGCCTGGACTTCTTCCTCTGTTTTACAAGGTGAATGTAACAGCGCTGAGTAGGCAGAAAGTGGAGTTTTGGGAAACTATGACTGCTTTTTTTGTTTTGTTTCTAATTTTCAAGGTGATTCCTCCCTTCCTTTCCATGTCTGTTTCTGTTTCCCTTTCCTTTTCCCTTTCCCCCTTTCCTTCTCATCTTTCTTTTTTTTTCCCTTCTCTTTGCACTAGACTTTGAAAGCTTTTCATTTCAGACCGCTATAGAGAAACCATTATACTCCAAGTACAAATACTTTTTCTTTCTCTGTGTCAACAGCTGGTTTAGAAAGCTTTTTGAGAGCTGACTTCAGCTACAAAGACTATATGGTGACTTTTAATTAACAAATGATACACTCAGGGCTTTAAAAACCTTCATTTCTTTTTACAATATTTTGCTATCTCACTTTTTGAATTCTTTAAAATAAATATTCTCTTCCACACTATCCCAAAGTAAAACTTTTTAGTGCCTGTCAGGGAACAGAGCAGCAATACAGGGTAAAACTAGTCTTCGTATCTCACATATCTTTACCTGAATATTTGATGCAGAAATGCCCAGCTAGAGACATCTGAATGCTGCAGTGGTTTCTTAACATGAAACCACGCCTTTTGTTGCCCAGTATGACACTTTTCTCTCACTATTTCTTGCTACAACTTAAGCGTCCTGTCTTTTGAAAGGAATATGAATACTAGTATAGTTCATCTTTTCTCCTCAATGAAGCCTCCTTTCTCCCAAAAATGCAGCGCTGTCTGTAAACATGCGCTCATATTTATCTTTGGACTCCTGTTGCAGACAAAATGTTTTGCTAGGGTTTTTATAAAGGATTTCTTCCCTGGAATGGGATGGAAAGGAAACTCTCAGAGGAACCATTTAAGGCTTTCAGGAGACTCAGGAAGACACTTTGACTGTTACATTCAGCTCATGTTTTTAGCCTTGTGTTTTAATGCAAGATCATGGCCTATTTCAGCAAAAGTCATCACATGCTGCCCCAGGGCTAGGCTGCCCATGACTTTTACTCCAGTCCTGCAGCTATTCTACAGAGCCCTTTTCAATGGCCAAGTGATAATCAGTTTCACACGGTACCATTCAAACACCAAACAGACTAATTTAAACACTAAGTGATTAAATAGAAAATTAACTAAAAATGCTGCTGCAATTATAATAGAATAATTTTTTTGGATAAAGAAAGCTAAATGTCAAAGTGTAATTAACATGATGACTGTACAGTTTCCATGCTATAAATAAAATACATGTGTTTTAGAATCAAAACTAGAATAAGCTCCACATACTTCTTCAGCTGTTGCTTAATATATCTGGAATACATTAAAAAGTCATATTCAGTTATAACTCAAACAATGCACACATGTCAAAAAATACACACTCTTTGTAGAGAGAACTAACACATACTCTGAGTCAGTTTTCCAAAGCGTGAGTGCCACTGAACACAGCATAGGCCCAGCAAATTGTGTATTTTACTTCTACGTTAGAATTGGCTGAGTTGTCTTTCCGAACGTTATCCTTAAAGAGCAGGAGTTGCTACCAGCACAGCTTGCTTTTTCTCTTCTGTTATGACAGCTTTACTTTACCTGAGGTTAATGATGTAAAACTGGAACGACAAAATTTCTGTAAATTAATGACAGCAAGAGTTTCCCTTGTTCACAGGCAGTTCATTCACACGCTTCCAAGCCAATGACAAAGATTCCATTGACTTTAGTAATGGCAGACTTCTACATATTTGAAATCCAGATTTTTGACCCCATCTTTAAAGGGCACATATAGTCTTGCAGTTAAATACTTCTCCGTAAAACTCTGGAAAATAGGCTGTATAAAAATACAGAAAATACCTGTCTCTTTGGGACATTTCTTCTTTTAGATGAAGCGATACACAAAGGGTATGGCTATAGGGCTGAAGGTTGGTGTTTTGAATGCAAAGATGCTTGGCCTCAAATTTAAAGCACAAACCAAATCTAAAAGGCAGTGAGATACCCATATGATCAATCCCACTTTGTTTATCTTTAATGTGACCAGGGAATAAAGATTAGTAATTTGTTCCTCTTAGGGCTTTATTCAGCTTCCTCTGAAAAACAGTGGAAAGATACTCACAGACTCCAACGATGAGCTGAATTTGGGCACATGATTTCTGAGTTGCAGTCAAGAAGCTAGAGCCTCATGTATGATTTGTTTCATAATCTTCTTATTAATAAAAGTCTTCCTTATACTCTCTGCATCTCCATTCATGCTATGTATACACTTAGTGTTCAGTCCTGGAAATCTCTCTTTATACTTGACCAATATAATTCAACTACTCATTAATAAGATGTAGCAAAGAACAATTCTCTAATGTTTGTTGAGAAAAAAAGAATAAACCTAGTATAGCATATTAAAGTCTAGCATAAATATTTATTTGTTCCTTTCAACTGTTTTATAACTTCCTTACTATTTAACTACAAGCTTCCTTAACAAAGGGAGCAAGTCATAAAGTGCTTTAGTAATAAATGCAAACTTCTAACATTAAGTTGGCAGAAACAATCCATTTTTAATAAGAGTCTGTCTTGGTAACCTTGTATTTTGACCCAAGGTGAAAGGTGAAGATTAAATCTCCTCCACCTTTCTGAATGCAGCTGCTGTACACACAGACTTTAATTGATGTGAGACTTAGCTTTGTAACTCAAGCCCATCTCCCGCCTGCAGCACTGAAAACGTGCGATTCAAGGCTCAGTTACTGCTGATAGCAGGTCCCTCTCAGCTGATGGCCTGGAAAGGAGAATAAACTCTTTGTCATTATCTATTCTCCATCAGCATAAGTTTTTTCTTCTTCATAACTCCAGTAGTCAGGTCAGCCCCATAATGATGGCCTTTCAGCAAGAAACATTATAAAGGGAAACAAGCTGAAAAAATGTGATAAACAACCCATGGGTGAACAAAGCTGTAACACTAGAGCACAGGCCTGCTTGACACTCACTAGGTAATGTGGAGGTGCAAGTTTTTCTGTGTGGAGAGGGATTTGTACTGACTTAATTCCTATTTCTTTCAATTCTGTTTTGCACTTGGCAGAATAAAAGGTAAATCCCCAAATCCAGAGCAATGTTCTCATTTTATCAGCATGTATAGTGCAAATACCTGTACCTCCAGGAATTAATTTGATGGCATTGGCATCATAGTAGGTCTGGTTAAGTTGTTTTTCAGAGTATAGGACCAGACTGTCAGGGCCTAAAATCATGCCTTCCATTGCATGAACAGTACTGGTATTTTGGGTACTGGCCTAGAAGCTCCTCTCTGAAACCAGGGACCAAATCAAGATCCAATATATAAAGTGGATAAGAGCCTATTTATTTATTGTTAAGAGTATCTGAAAATATCAGGAGCAAAGCAAAACCAGATCTTACGTGAATTTGAATTAATAAGTATCCAACACTTGCTGAACTGTGTAGTCTTCTCAGAAACTTCAACATTGCTCTATATGAGACTCTAGTCACAAAACAGCATTTCTAACACATGGCAACCAAATGCACATGCCGAGTTTAGATGGAGGATCAGTGTGTCATATACACATACACATATACACATTGGACTTATTACTTGAAAGCTAAAAGAAATAGTTGTTTTGATCTGTGCTGGTAATGATGACAATTGCACAGAAATATTCCCACAATACTGCACTAACAATTTATATACAGGACTATAAAGTTAGCATGTATTATATATGCACGATCTAAACAGACTGCATTGTTTGCACTGGAAAAAGACAGGAAAAAGATCAGCAAAAACAAGGAGCAGCATGTATTTCCAACCTAGTCTTACTTCATATCTTTTTAGCAGGTCTGCTTGTTTTGGAGAAACCTGGCTTCTATCACCTTGTGGTTTTAATTCCAGTGCATGGTAAAATTTCGATTTCCAGTCAATGGCTGAGTTTAGACATCCAGATTACCAAGGTGAAGATTTTTCCCTGCTGCCTGCCATGATCAAGTGATAAGAAAGAGTGTGCTCTGTGGTTTTCAGAATATCCAACAGTCAGTATAATTAGCCAGCATCATGTTTAAATGCTCATGCAGTTTAAACTATGCTTTGAGCTCTGGGGACATTTCTGGGGAATTTCAAACCACTCTAGTAATCCCTTAAGACTCCAGATGCTTTCACAGAGCAGCATTACTCAAGATTCAGCAAGTACTATAGGCTTAATTTAGGCAGTTCATAGACTTTTGGACATGTTTTTCTCTTCTCCACTCTAAATAGACCATTTTAATGTGGGAATTACAGACCTTTAAAAATAAATCAATAAAATTTATCGGCATCTCCAAAGAGTGAAATTTAAAACTGACCTTCAGAAATCTGAGAGTTATATTCATGAAACAAGAAAATGAAGGTACCTAATGATGCTGAGCATTTGCTAAACATTAATGTATCTATCAATATTTTTAAGAGTTCTGAGCAATTAGTTTGATCATTCCCTTCATTAATACTTGTGCCTTGTCTTGTTTGAACAGTGGCAGAACCACCTTTACAAGGAACCTGAAGGTCACTGGAAATACTTCTGCACAACAGTTGCAGAAAGTGTTTTTAAAACTTCATTTATGTGCAGTTGGTAGATATGTGTCATTGTCAGCTTGTATTCCTAGTTGCACCTCGCTTCACACAGTTGTCCACTGCTACTTAAATGATTGTAATGATATTAAAATTATTATTTCATGAGATTTTTTCCCCCCAAAGGTTGTGGTTTCCTTCCTATACTGCTATTTCTCTCTGCACTGTCCTCTGATCTAACTTCTGTCAATCGTGGATTGAATATCGCCTGCAGCTTTTTTAAAAAGGAAGAGAAATACTCTTTTAAGGGGCTCTTAAAAGAGTTATCTAATAAGAAATGCAATTTGGTGCACATGTTGATTCCAAAAGATGCCTCTACTAAACACCAAATCATCTGTTCATAGAAATAATCATAGAGGGTTCAAGGAATGCTGAACTACAGTACCATTTCCTATATATCTGCTATCCAAATCTGCCATTTTTCCACATACAATAATTGATAATAATAACTGTAACTTGGTCTACAGAGCCTACAAATGAAAACAGAGCAAAAAGCTTAGCACCACTAACTTCATCTTAAATTATCACCTAAGTCACTTTTGGATTAGCTAGTATCCAAATAAAAGAAAGAGGTGGAGAAGTAAATGTCAAAATAAAATAACAACTAGGAATAGCTCCTACTTTAACACAAAAGCTAATTCAGGAAATAGGTGGAGGGTACAAAAGGTGTTAATACATAATGGGCACAGAATTCAGCACAACAGGTAGTCAATACACAGCAAAACTATGTACTTATGGGACATACCATAGTCTATCTGAGCAATGTAGCATTAAGAGCTGCAGCACTCTCTGTGGCATGAACTAGCTATATTCAGATGAGATTCCTTTCCTTTCTCTTTTCCTGGAGATGTAATATGCCATAGGGCAGGATTTAGCCCACAGGACTCTTAAGTAAACTTAGAAAGAAATGACTCACCCTTTTCTCTCCTATTCCTCATACTAAATGGGTCAGCCTCTTGTTTACTCATTAATACAGCATAAGGTATTAATTCTTTAGGAAAGAAAAAAAGAAAAAGTGCTTTTTTAAAAAATTTTTATCTATGGACTTTCTCAATTCCATTTCTCTGATTGGGATCCAGGTAGGGTTTGCCATTTATTTTACTAGAGAGCAAAATCCCATACCGTTTAAACACAACTTTCTTATCTATGCCTTCACGGCTGTGTATTTGTCTGAGAATATTTGTCTTTCGAATCACTCTCTGTAGTGGAGATGATCTTGAGCAATTCACTTTCAGAATCTGAAAACTGCTCTCTAATTTTGGTTAGTTCTGTTTTTAAACATCCATATCTAAACAGGGATGTTGAACCTTAGGCTGCAGATCCACATCACCTCTGAATACCAAGGGCTCAGGCTGTACCTAAAACATGGGTGTAATGAGAGAAGAGTTTTGAAAATGTTAGTCTTGTCCTCTCCAGGCTTCTGAGACCTCTGAAGTAAGAATAAGTCTGCTGAATTACCTCGAGACAATATAGACCTATGCCACCACTAGCCAGCATATTCTTATAGTTATGAGCCTTATCAGGAAACTTTCTCAGAAGGGCAGATGTTTCCATCATCTAGTAATAGCTTAGAAACATGGGTATTTGGACCTTACTGTTTATATAGGCTACATTTGCACCATCCAAAACAGGATAAGATCCAGTGTCACCTACTCAGTTGCTTTATTATACCGCCTGGTAAAGAGAAGTTAATAGGCCTTATAGAGGAAGAGACTACTCACTTCAGATCTGAGGGTTAAACATGGTGATGAAGACATTTCAGACAGAGGAATCTTCCAAAAAAGTGACATGAAGGTAAGGGTGGAAAAAGTTGCCGAGTTAATTATGCAGCTTAGGAAGCTTTTATTGGGATTGATAGGCTAGAAGGAAAACTCAGGGTCCTTCCAATTCATTAAACAATGTCTTAGAAAGGGGCCTAATTGGATAAGATTTGAGCTTAGTATTGAAGGAGCATCTACTGGACCTTACTGGCTCACAGGTTCTATGAGGGGTCAAAAGGGCTCAAGAAAACTCTTCTCAAAGGAAGACAAATGCAATTAAGAGTACTTACTAATGGTTGGAATAGCACAAGCAGACCATGAGGCTTGACTGGGATTCATAGGTACCTAAGGAATAAAAACATTAGTTGAACCCTATTTTGCAGATTCAGTTACTTGTGAGGCAGATATAAATAATCACATGCCCTTTTTCCCAGTAACAAACAATCATTGGTGAACACAAAGGAGAAAAAACGTAAAGACCAGATGTTGTCTATAAATGTGGCTCTGTATGAAATAAAATCTGTCAGTTTAAACTAATAAAAAGCACTTTTCAGAGTTTCTTAACCCTGAGATTAAACATGTGCAATACAGAATATGGAAACTCCCAGACTATAAAGCATTAGTAAAATTCTGGTATATCAAATTAATTTGGTTACATAATTATTTACTATGCAAAGCAGTGAGCACTAAACCCTCGTTATTCATCTCTTGGGCCCAAGTCCCCAGATTTATTTAGATGCTTGTCTCTCAGTGGGAGTTGTCTGGTTAAAGTATTTTTGAGGGTCTGGACTATGGCTCTCAGCTCTTCATTGACTTAAAAAATGTGGTGTGACTGCTTTATGCAGAGAGGGACTTTGACCCAAAACAGCATCTTTGTAAGAGGATTAGAAAATTCCATTCTTTTAATGACTGGCTGGATGTTTATTCTCCTTTGCTTAATACTTTTTGTCTGTTATTCTTAATTATAAGCATAAATGCTTTAAACCAATGTTGTAAGTAATCTGTCATTTTATCCAAGGTCTTGGTGAATGATTCTTTTGAAATGATCTGATCATTGATTTTTTTAGGAGACCATTCAGCTAAATTCCCATGCCTGCTAGTATAAAGGCATTGCTACCATTTCTGGAAAGTTCCCCCAAGATCTGTAATGAGTTTCCCGTAGTGCTCACCCAGAAGAACGAGGAACTTCACTGGAGGGTGAAGATGTGCATAACACAGCCAGAAAATCCTGGCACAGGAACTCTCTCCTAATGTCATTAATATTGCCTGGCAATTCGTGCCACTTTTCTTCCCCCCCCCCCCAAAAAAAATGCTGGTATTTTTGTAGGACATTGAAAAATAAGATCCCTTTTTTCCTCCAGAAATCTTGTGCACTAATCAACTCCATTGGATCCTCAGTAATTCTGGAAGCAGGTTCTCTGATTACATACCTACAGATGGTCTCGGCATCTAACATACTCCCTTAAAAATCCTGGTTAAGGACTAAATTTCATCCCACTAATATAGTCCTATGTTACAGCTTCATGTGTGATAACAGGCCTTTTAAAACAGTGGAGATATATTTTGTAATTTAGAAAATGACTCTGAGGAACCATTTGTCAGTTTAATGAAAATCTGAAACTACAGGTTTACATAATAGAATTAATTGTAATGGCTCTGCTGGAATGATTTCTTTCAGATGGGTTATTTGAAAGCTTGAAAGAGGGATTTCACAGCTGAAAGAAAGAAAGGATTTATCCTAAGACTCATGTAAGCAAAACACGTTTAAATTTCATAACACACTGCCTCTGACTCTGTGGGACTATTGTTTTCACATGTCTTGAGATGCAGCAGATATTTTTATTCACAAGTCTATTCAAGAATATCTTGAAAGAATTCAGGGCTTGCTTAATGCAGGTGTTCATCATGTATAGATGGCAAAGGACTGCATTCACTTATTAAAATGTGACCTTACAGAGTTACAAATAGTTATGTGGGGTTGTGTAACATGCCCACAAAGGTGGGCTTATAAACAGAAAAAGTATTTCTAGAAAACATAAAAGATTCAGGCCTTTATCAGGTGAGACTGATGGAAAAAATATAAAATATGTATGGCTCAAAGGGAACAGTATCACTGCAGAAAACCGTCAGCCTCTCTACATCAGAGCTTCATTTCCCAGAAGAAGCAGTGACCTTACGGGATTCTTACGATAAGTCTTATCAAACTTACAATAAGTCTCAACTTTCCTGTGAGCAAATTTACTATTGACATTCCAAAATATTATTGCTTTTAGTTGTACTTCACACCCTTCACTGCTCAGTGCTAACTTCCAAGCAGTGGGTGTGTAGGAGGTACCAAATTTGGGGCTGTGGCTCCCCCTACCCACATGCTCCTTCCCCTCCTGTCCTTCCAACAGAGGGGCATCTTTACTCCTCATTGCTTCTTTCTCAGCAATTGGAAGGATTCTTTCAGTCAGTGGGAAACAAAAATTATTTTGTTTTCTGACAAATCTATCCTAATAGGACTGTTTCGCACTTGTTTGCATAAGAAGAGCAAGGTTAGTACCAGGCTGCAGAAAGTGCATTCTGTTAGGAAACACACAACCACACCAGTTTGATCCCATCTGCTCTCACTGGTGACTTCTTGGCCAGTAAGCTGCGCTGGTGACTGGAGAGCTGTTCTTAGCAGGCAGAAACAAATTACACGGCCACAGATGCAGCAGCACATCTGATGTGCTGAGAAAAGGAGCAGGTGGGATGAAGGTCCCAAAGCTCTGACCAAGACTGCCATAAACAAACAGCAACAGTAGATAGTGTGACATGTGTAAAGGGCGAGAGGCAGTACAGTTTGACATCTTTGCCATAAGGACTAGCTGGGACAACTGACAGCTCATATCCTCTTGTCTCACAGCTGCAGTTGCCATATTGTCCGTATTCTTCCCTTAAAATATTGCTGAGTATTCAATATGCAAACACTGCAGTTTGAGATTGAGGCAAGAAGTACTTTCCAGTGCATGAGTGATGCAGGACATTTAAATACAAATTCTGATGTTGTTGTAAGACTAATTCCTCAGTCCTTACTTTTAAACTTCCCACATCTTACCTAAGCATTTCTTAAAAAACGCATATAGTTTTCAAATATGTGCCACTGTTGCTCGGCGTCCTGTTGCACTGCAAATGCCAATGTGTAAAGTAAGGTTTTAACTAACTTATGCTTCTCAAGCTAAAATTTTCTTTGGAAAAAAAAAAATAAACCACATTTCTGAACTAGAAGCCTAGAGTGTTATTATGGTCATAGAAACACTAGAACTGTAAGAAAGATAGTCATCTCCACTGTATGATTTAAAACAAAAACATAATTATCATTGTCTTTGGGTAGCAAGGTAGCTAATTATGCATTGCATTTGCACCACTACACATTTTGTTCCAAATCTGTTATTTGACAAGCATAGGAAAACAAAACCAGAGCCTGGTATTTAAGGGAGTGTCTTGGGAACTGCCAGAAGGTAAATAGAAGTTAGTGAATCCCTGGTCCATAAGGCCAAACTACAGAAGCTGGGCAGTTAAATACAGCATTCTTGCCAACCTGTGAGCCACCTGCAACTTCTTGCAGAAGCAATCAGCAGTGCTCAGCAAGCCTCAGTTCCATATAAAGTATATTTCTGCCAAACCTTTTATCCCAGAAAGTAATGAAATACTGCTTTGAAGCAGCATAACAGTAAAGCAATGATAATAATAAAGCATTGGCCTTTTTAGTATGGTTTTGCAGCTAGGGAGTGTATTTTTGGTTCAGCTGCCTTGTATAGGAAAAAATTTGCCTCTTAGATTACAATTTACCCTGTATTACTTTGTTTATAACATTTCTCCACCCTCCTTTACCACCCAGAGTGAAAGAGAGTTCATGACACTTTTGATGTGTACTTTACAAAGAGTGCATTTTAAATAATCCGGGGAGGTTAACTAAAGATCCTTTAATCCTAGCACCTATCTTTGTTAAGGAGACATAGACCAAACCATTGAAACCTCAGCTAGAAGAGCAAATCCCTCACTCTGGAAGAACAAAAAAAAGCCCCCTCTGACCAAATTTAGTGATGTAAATTCAGTTTCTTTTTGGAGAGACAAATGGCAAGCTGGAGGGAATTTACCTGCATCTAAGTTTTTGCATAGCCCAGTCCTGCACTATAGAGTCAGCAGATCTGTGGAAGGCTTATGCTCCCTTCCCACCAAACACGGAGCTTCCAGAAGTACAAGGAAAATTGGATTTTGTCTGCTGCAGAATGGAGATACAAGCCCAGAGAGGTCTAATCACGGGAAGGGGCAGGGGAGAAGGCAGAGGCTGGGGCAGCACCAGGCTTGCTGCTCCATCAGCCGTGGGGCAGAGGGAAGGGGCTGAGGGCGATGATTATGACCGCTGGAATTGGTGGTGACCTATTGGCATCTTTGAGCAAGACTACCTGTAAACATTTAGCCCTGTCCCTCTTCCCTCCATCTTTATAATATAATGGTTTGTTACTCGAGCTAAAAGGACATCAATATTTATGCATGCAAGTGCTGCACTGTAGACACTACCCCAGTCGACCTGCTTGGATGTCTACCATAAGCCTTGAGAAAACAAACCATTTTGGCTACAAATGGCTTCTATTACCTTCACTGACAGCTAAATATATGTCTTTTATTCATGAAGTGAAAACGAATGGGCTAATGGACTGTACTACTTTACCTGACATTGCTGTATCTCCCTTTGACCCAGCTTTAAAGACATCAATGTTCCAGTCTAGCTAAATTCATTCCAGTTAGGCACTTAAATATTTCAGCATTTTCTCCTTCAGCATTTGCCTCTGTTTTGCAGCCACCAGTGCCAATGAAGTGTATGGATAACTATAAAGCAAGTTGTAATGCTTTGAGTCTCCAGTTTAGTTACACCATATCATTTCAAAATTTATTTTTCATAGTTCTAAGTATCATAAAGGCTATAACCAGAAGCAAACAATGTAACTGGATAAATATCTACTTGCCCAAAGAACCATGTGAATTTAAGTTTAGCTCTATAAAAGCAGTATATTCTTTCTCAAAAAATAGGAAGCAAATTGGCTTGGGCAGGTGAAGAAGAAAGGGGCGTATTTTCCTACTAAAATTTAAAACATTTCAACAAAAATATCAGTTAATCATAGAATGTTACTCATAAAAAAAGCCAAAAAAAGTTTCATTTTTGTTGATGTGTGATTTTTTCCCTCACATGGGCTCTGATCATTTTTCTCAGAACTTCAGTGAAAAGACATGCCAATTAAATTAAATGCAAGTCAGAACCCAGAACTGAATTTAGTGATCCAGTACAACTAAATTAACATGTCATAAAAAGGTTTTTCAGTCTTTATTAAAAAGACCTTTTTAAAAGTGTTGACATCTCCTTCATGTTCTTTTACATCAACCTGAAAATCCAACACTGGGGAAAGTAGTAAATATCCTCAACAGTATATAAAATATAATAAAATAGCTGGTAGAGGAATTTATCAACTTTATAAATGTTTTTGGAAAATAAGCTCAGCTAAAGCGAACTGCAGTCTCTTCAGGCTAGAAAACCTCACTCTTAGACATGCCATCATGCTTATAGTTGAGGGTCCTTATCCTCTTCACTCACACTGGTATTTTTCAACTGCAACAGACGTGCTGACAAGATAATAAATTTTCAAATTGTCCTTTTATAAATTACTGTTATCATCTTTGAGTAATCTAATTTATATTTTGCCAGGATTTTGGTTTGCCCACTTTTTTCCCTCCTAAAAAAGTGTCGCATTTTGCTTCATCTTATTTTGCATCATTTTCTAGTCATTTTGTGTCAAATTCTAATCAGCTTCGCTTTCCAGCAGGTTTGCATTATTGTTATTTTGGGGTTTTCCAGCACTGATGAGAAGTGTTTACGGTAAGGAGATACTGGCCACTTCAAGATGCTTCTTGGTCCGGTGGTCATGTGCTTCCTTGTGTTACCACAGTTACAGATTAGGAAGGATCAGACTCCTTTCAGAGCCAGGAAATCCCAAATGAGCTCAGAGTGACAGTTCCTTCAGTGTTGCCCTCCTGCCAGGTGTGCACAGGGAGGAGGTCACCACAACCTTCTCAGCGTCGCGGATTATTTGCTGCCGTTTGCCAGAAGCATTTACCGATGCAATCTTAATTTCCCCCCTAAACTCTAATCCTGCCTGAAAACAATTTACAGGAAGAGTTCGGATACTGCAAGCACCAGGAATGTACAGAGGGATAGGGAACTTCAATTTTAAGAAAAATAAAATCCAACAAGCACGGATCCTACCAGCCTCAGCTAAGACACTGCTTTGCATCACCCCCTCCTCGGGCCCTACTCATACCACAGCAGAACACACAAACAGGGGAAAAACAAGTAAAACAAACAAACGGAAGCCCCAGGAAGCCCTGTTTAGACAGCAGCTCTGCCCTGCTGCCAAATAACCAGTTTGAGGAACACAGCACAGTGGAAAAGCTGAGTTTGAGGATTTTTGGATCCACGTCTGGTACAGTTGGAAGACCTCCTGCCTGAGCTGCATGGGCAGGACAGCTCTGGTGAGGAGAAGCAGGGAATGCAGTATACGCCTGTTGCATTACCTTGCCATTATTTCTGGAGGTCATTTCTCTCAAAGCAGACTGCTTTGCCTTTGACATAGCACTGGGAGAGGGATGGCTCTCTGGGAAGTTTTGAAACCGAGAGCTCATACGTGCCATGGCCTAAGTTCCACAATGTCCCCGGCCTACTGGCCCATTACATCTGTGCATAGTTTGCCCAGGAACCAAACAAATCCTACTAAGAAAAGGTCCTCCTGACAGCTGACCATAGCTGACCTATGCCATTCTCACCTGGCCCAGCAAACTGAATGTTCATCCGGTGTCCAAGAAGTAACCCCAGATTTCAGACAGTAGTCTTGTTTCCATAAGCCTCCTTAGTCAGCAACAGAGGTCCTCAAAAGTCAAATAGCAAACGAGCACTTGCCAGGAGTGTGCCTCCATTTACGGAGGGAGGCCTGTGTGTGGCCCGCATGTAAGCTATACCTTTAGAGATGCAAATGAAATTTTAAATATTTGTTAGCTAATGCTCTCCATATTTTTAAAACAGAAATACACATAACCTCTGTAAAAAGATGACAAATTATTGTTTGCATCTGATTTTCCTCCACACTTCCTCTCCTTCCCCCAGTCCTTCAAGGAATATTGTCTAAATACTCTCCAGGGATTTTCTCTGCTCCTGGCATGCATATGAATCTTCTATTAGTGTCAACAAGAGTTATGTCTGCATATCACAAGGAGAACAGATATCTAAATAATTCATTACACCCCTACAGAAGTGTGTTTTCCTTGATGAACAGCTACTATCAACATTTGTGGAAAGGTCCATTTCTAAATATCTTTAGAAGTAGGCAACTGTTCCAGCCACTAAGTCTCTGCTTACAATGCAAGTGATTTAAACCACAGACATGTGGACAGCACTGATTCCAGAAGATTTTCTACAGCAGCATCAGTTACTGATGCCGATGCAGGAAAACTACTGGGAAAACGCAATCAATGGGGCTACATTTTGACTTGATTTAATTCATTAATATTTGAAAACAAGTAAGACTGGTTTGCCCCAGGGACTGGTAATAGGATACAAGCCTTTCACCTCCAGGTCAGCAGTTCAAAGCCAACTCCGGTCAGTACTGACTGAAAGTCATTACTACCTATCTGAACACTCTTCAAGAGTATATGTAAAATAAGTTGGTGGTCTCTGTTTATTTCCTAACGGCTGAGGCCCTGATTCAGCAAAGCTCTTAAGCATGGGCTTAATGAGAAGCAGATGTTTAAATCCTTTTGAATTTGAACATCTGATTACAGTTAAGCACGTTTTTAACAGTTTCACTACCATGGGTAGACTGAAGCATACACGTAGGAAGCTTTGCGGAGTAAGAGTCTCAGTGTGGCGGCCTGTGCACACACAAACTGGGTGATGGAGCAAGCAAACCCGTTCCCCCTCACCCCAAATATTACCCACGTGCAGGCAATCTCAGCACAACGCTGAGATGGCCGAAAAGACTATCAGCTATAGAAGCAGTCCCTTTTCATTGATACATATTAGTGATGCGGGTTGGGAAAAAGGCCTAAACTGCCATTATAAAGCATATGGATAAGGGCACAGAACAGTCTTGCCTTTCTTGTTCATCAGCCTAGCAGCTTTCCTGAGCATGGAATGTGCTTTAAAAAGAAGTCGAACAGAAACGTGGCGCTTGCACAGCCTTCCTTGTGCTTATTCATGCATGTGCTGTGATAAAAATGTTCACAGATATAAATCTACCCTGAAAAAGTGGAAGCCTCACAGCAAAACTGCAGTCAGTGTTTACCTACACACAAAGCTTTTTTTTTTTTTTTAATCAGGTAAAGCACTCAAAGGGAAAAAAAATCTCTTTGGAGATTTAATTTTTGAATTCTCATTTGTACTTCAAAACCGTGAGGACTGACATATGGGATTGACGTCTTTAAACACTGCTACTGAAGCAGTCTTCTGTCTTGCTAGATTAAATAACTTCTAAGATTACCAGTGGATCAGATTTTGTTTTGCTTCTTTTAAACACAGTCGTACTTTGGGACTTTTCCATGGTGCCACTGCTCATTGTTTTGCATGATGAAGGTCAACTGCTGTGAAATGTAAGCTAGTGTTTCAAACCACAGCAGGCTAAGAAAACCACCATTTTAAAGCATGACTGATGTTAGCAAGGCAAGCAGAATTTCATCAGTTACAACTGCTACTTCCCATCCCTAAAGACCTATGCAATTGTGGTAGTTGTACGACCCAATAGATCTTCTCACAAAGAAGTGAAACTGAGCATTATGGACCACATTCTGGTCCCAATTTTGCTGTGTTTCAGTTGAAATCAGTGGATTACATTATGGGACTGAGTGCAGTATTTGGTAAATCTTCTGGCAGATTTTCACTTGAAAAACAAACAGATAGCCAGTGATAAAATTGGTTCATAAGGAAGTGATCACACCTGATTTCCTGTGGCTTAAGCAAGAGTTTTCTAAGTATCTAATCTCAGATGATTTCTATCTCATAGAAATTTGGGAAGGTCTTGATAAACATCCTTTACTAAAATGAATGAAACCACTGACCTCTTTTAAATTTACTTATTGCTAGTGGAAAATCAACCTAAGTCGGTGTTAATCAAATATTTGGCATGGCTAACAAATCCTCAATGAGCAAGAATTCTCAGAAAACACTTTCTAGACTTGACTCTTTGCTCTCCACTTGGAATAATCAAAAAAAAAAAAAAAAAGGCTAATCCAGAGACTTTTTCCTCACTCAGTTACAAGGAGCTTCCAGTATTAGGACCCATTAGTGCTCTTCAAGAGGAGTCTTTAATGCTTGTGTTTCAAATATATGCAGAACAATGAAATGATTTTACATAAACATTGAGCATCTGTATAACTTCTTCGGAAGATTGCAGGTTATGATAGGTGCCACAGAACCGATCCAACTTTTCTTCACTTAAGATACTCAAAGTTTTAATTATGGTGACTATATCTTAAAGCTATTTAAACTTCACGTTTCAAACTCTGAATAATTTTGAAGCAATTTAAATTGGCAGTTTCTTTTTAACTATCTCAAATTCATTATAAGCTTTTGTTTTTGCAGTCCATGATGAACAGCTCTTCATAAAAAACTAACATAGCATGTAAATAGAATCCAAACAGGAGTCTGTCATCATGGCTGAACTGGGAAACAAATCACCATTCAGCCAAATGATGCAATGAGCTTCCTTGCATTCCACAGTTCTATGCAGTTAACTAGGAGAGCCCTATAACTTTCTGAGAAGAGTCCAGGTTTAATTAGGATACCATTGCTATGCTTCTGTGCTTCCGCAAGAAATTTCAAGTAGCACCAAGATACAGTAATGATAAATAAAAGTTTGGTGCTTTTTGTTTGTTTATTTATTTATTTTTAACTCTGTTTATGGGAGAGCTTCATCCATTATGATAGTTAAAACGTAGGAGAACCTACTTCATTCCACTCCTCTAGTGTATACTAGACTTTCTGAAAACAAAAAGGAGGTCCTGATTAGTTATTTAAAATGCTATGACTGTAACTCAGAAGAGAAAGTATAACAACAGATGCTTGACAAAAGAAACACCTGTTTATAATTTTCCTGTACTGCTTAAATGAAGCAAATTAAATGATAATCTAATTGAGCACAAAAGTTTACATCCAGGTTAGCAACAAGAGGCACCTTAAACTACCTTGAACTGAAAAGTAGGGTTTGATTCAATTTAATCTTCAGTAGTTCTAGGTTAAGAACTTGAATGGAAAGTTTGTTAGCTGTTAGGGTCCCACCATAGAATTACTTAAATCATGCAGTGGTGTTTTACTATTTGTATGACAGATCTGTGCCTTAGACGAGACGGAAGAGACTTTACTGGGTAAAGTCTTCTATTTGCAGGGCTATGTGGCACAGTGTAGCATTACAAGAGACACTCGAGCAGATTTGCAGAGGATAGTGCCCTAAGTATATGAATTTAATGCACTATTTGGCCTATCCAGCGATGCTAAAAAACATATGCACTAGCTTGATGCACTGGAACAGACAAGCAGCTTCTTGCCTCCAAGCAGGCTCCCTCAGAACAAGCTCATTATTTTTGCATAGCACCAATTGCACCAAGCAGAAGACCTTCAGTAAAATGAAAGTAAGATCCTTGCCTCTGAGAACTCCACCATCTGTAAACCTGACACCTAACAAAGCTGAAATAACTCCAAGATATCAGTCTTCAAAACCGAAGTGATTAAAACAGATAAAACCTGAGATAAAATTCACTCAAGCTCATGCAGGAGCTAAGAAACAAGAAAGGAAGGGAAGGGAAGGGAAGGGAAGGGAAGGGAAGGGAAGGGAAGGGAAGGGAAGGGAGAAGAGGAGAAGAGGAATGAGCCATACTTCCTGACCACTGGAATAAATGGGCTCAGCTGGTATTTCTCTGAACTATATTGAGGCCCTACCCCACAGCCAGCCATCAAGCCAGATACAGAGAGACGTTTGCAGGCACAAACCCTCATGCTGTGGTGCAGCACAGGGGTTCCTGGCCACAGCATTTCTGATACAGTGACAGTGATGCCATGGCACAGTAATCAATGCATTAATGTGGCAGTTTGCTGCTTGCCCCAGCAGCTTGCCCACACACAAAACAAGCACTGCTGCAGTTCTATGGCCAAGGTCTTTGCACCCTTGCAGGAAGAGATGGCCCCTCAAACCATGCAGAGCAGAACTCCTTTTTATCTACAACTGAGAAAATGAGGAAAAGGAAGAGTGATACCATGGACTTGCACAAACTCCACAGAATATTTTTGCAAAACGTAGTTTGCAACACAATTTGCAAAATACATTTTTTTTCACAGCTGCAGTGAGAAAGTTATACGTGTTTATGAGCTAACCTGCTGCCTTTTGGTGATGTGGTTTCGTACTCTCCACATTTTCTAACACATTAAATATTGGAGATGGGGTGGCGGGGAAACAAACTATTTTTACTTCAGTGAGGTGCATTTTTGCATTTTCATGAGGGGAAACCATAGGCTGGCCAATCTCCCGTTAAAAATTTGTGTACTTCAGCAGTTCTCCTCCCTCTTCTCCATAAAAATTGGACCATTTTCAAACTTATAATGAAATGTGGAAAACATTTAATTGTAAGAAGTTTTGCCTTTCATTAGGAATATTTTGCATGACATTAGTTGGAAATAACCCAGGTCTGTCTGTTTTTCTTGGAAGGCCTAAGTTCAATTATCTCAGACCTCGGAAGACAGCACCTGTGCACTCTCCCACCTCACTCCTTTCCTTTGACTTCCTCCAAAAGCCTCCAGACCCCAAATTCTTATGTCAGATGTTTTCAGCAGGGTTTCTGTGGTTTGCTTAGAGAGCGACTTCCCTTGCGAGAAGTCCTTTTGGGATCTACAGAAGGTTGGCTGGTGTGCAGGGACTCCAGCCAACGCGTTAAGAAAACATCAATCCAGGGCTGTAAGAACAGAAATCTTATCTGATAGAACCCATTTTTTGTTAGGCAGGAGTGCACTTAGGAAAAAAAGAGACTTTTTATGCAAGTTTTCTTTTCTATTTGAACTCTTAAGCACTTTAACTAGCAATATTTTACAGACAGACATTTGTACCTTAAGCTGACAGCCAAGGCTTGGAATGAAATTCAAGGCTTCTCTTTAATCTGTTTCTTTCAGTCTTCCAAGTCATATCTGCAAATAGAGCACGGAAAAGAACATATTTCTGATTTCAAAGCTCTTGACTTCCTTCTGTCTGTTGGATAGTCCTTGCTAGTAAAACAGACAGGATGTAACAGCGACTATCAGAACGCAGTCAGACAGTTACCAAATTTGCCCATAAATGTGTGTTTTTTTTTTTTTGTCATTTCAGTGTAAGACCAAAGAATAGTCACTCTATTTAATATAAGGAATAAAACACTAATAAAAAAAAACAAAAGGAATAAAATGTATCATTGGAGTTCACTCTCTAGGTTCTCAGAAATCAACAAATTACTTGGATGCATTAACAAATTCAAAGAATCACATCAGGATCACTTCAAACATTTTCACGTATCTCTCCATATCGCACCTGTAGGGGTGGAATCAGCTCAAGGAATGCAGGAAGGTATGATTAGACAATATTTCCAAACTGACTTTGAAGATTCAATAATTACCTGATCCTAACCCTACTGAAGCAAATGAAAAAAAAAAAAAGGGGGGTCTTATAGCTTAGTTTAGACGTATTCAGTTTGGATACAGTTCAGAGAAGTACTTGTACTTGGCAGCTGATGTAAACTAAACATATTAACCTATCATTAGAAGAAAAAAGTGCCAGGATAGATCTATATAAGGATAAACCGATGAAGTACTGTTTTATGGTATCTGTCTAGCTGTTCCAGGATTCCAACACCTTAACAGAGAGAAATATGCTATTGTAAAACAAACTGTTGGTCGATTTATATATATACATATAAAGAGCTTTTATAGGGGCAATTGAAATCTGAATAAAGATCTAATCCTTCTCTTTTTTAAATTATTGTCACAGCTTAAAACGTAGTGACTTTTATGAAATTACTTAGCAAAGTTCCACACAGTGCCAGTTTCAACACTGTTTTGCCTTAATTACCATCCCATGACACTTTTCGTCTGTTTATAAAGGAACAAAGATTTTTGTCTCACAAAAATGAGATAAAACTCCATGAATAATCATTCCAAGCTTACTTGAAAATCTGTACTTTAATGACGAAGTATAACAGAACAATGACTCTTAAACCACAGCACAGTATTAATTGCTAATTAGTTTACCATTATAGCTAGAATGCCTTCTAGCATTTTAAGTCAGTTTTAATCCATATAAACAACCAAGGAATGCTCTATCTCAAAACATGTAATTACCGGGGATACCTTTAGCATTTTGGCAAAAGCTCTCAGTGGTAAAAGATAAAAAACAATACCAAGTCCTTTTCTGATTTCATATGAACAGAAAAATGGTTAATTGTTGCTACAGTACATCCCTCCCCCCGTCCTTTTTTTTTTTTGGTACATTCAGAGATACAGGCTTTAAACTTCAAACAAAACTATTCTGCTACAGTCTCCTTTACTCTGCTCATATCTGTCCATATGAAACAGAATGCAGCAGAGTTAATATTTGTTCTGAAAATTTCTGAGTGAATTATTTCAGGAGCAACACAACATATAGTGCACACCACTGCTTGTTTTTAAGTCAGGCTACAGTTAAAAAAAAGAAAAAAAAAAACAGAAAAAATCCCTGTTTTTTCCAAGAGCTAAGTGCTTGTTACGTGCATTGTCTGCTGGCAAAATGACAGCAATTTTAAGCACTAATCATGCTTACAAATGCTGTAGTTCTTTCAGACCCAGCTCATTTTCAATTAAAGAAGCTAGCTCATGGGCGTTCACCTTCATTTTGGAGAGAAACAACTGTCTGAAGCATTTATCATAGAAGCTCTTATTCACAGGGATATAAACAAGCAGGAAACTAACTTCATTTTTTCTCTTTCAGAAAATTTACTGGTTTTGGATAGATAGATCTCCCCAGATAGTCTGTATTTGCGGGCTCTTTTCTGCAGCCTTCACACAGGCAAACTCCTGCTGCAGAGTGTGGAAAGGGGAGGAAAGGCAGGCCGGGAGCATTGGGAGAGCTTTGCCCAGCTCTGCAGCTGGCCTCACAAAGCTGTGAGGCTCCCGAGAGCCTCGCTTCCCACACACCGCTGTTATTCACAAATAATGCTCACGAGGTCAGTGAAGTCACCAGAGTTTCATACTGTTGTGAGGGGGAATTGTGCCCTCTCAACCTAGGGCTGCGTGGAGACATTTCCTCTGCAGCCAGCCTTTCTTTACCTACAGGCTTCTGCTGAGTCTTTCTGAGCTAGGGCAGGTGGCCACAATTAGGAGCCCTGGAAGAGAAGAATGGAAAAGGGAAAGGAAGTTGGACACTGAAGGCCAGTAGAAAGGAGAACTTCCCTTCCCTTTTGTCTAGCAGCCATTCAGCCGCTCTTTTTGTTTTAACATTTTAGCAGGGCAATTTCCCTTCAATGCAAGCTCTGGATTTGCCTCAGCACACTGTGAATCTATGAGTTAATGATCCTGTTGAAAGACGATTCACTCAGTTCCTTCCCTGCCCTGGCGGCTGCCCCCAACTCCTGGCTGCACCCCACCTCACTCAACACTTTGCGTTGCTCAGTGTGTCCTCTCCTGCATGCTTAGAGCTGAACAAGCTTTCACCCTTCTCCCACTGGCCCAGCACTCGCACTGGTTGTTTACTCTCCTTCATGCCTGCGGCTTTCCGAGAGTTCTTGCTCCTTCCAAAAGAGTAACAACCCTATTTTCAAGGAAATGCAAGCTTAGCCTACATCTGTATTAATAGGCTCCTCTATCCTTTGATTGCTGATAGATGCTCCAGTAGAACCACAGAAAAAAAATCCATGAAAAGTGTTCTTACTTCCCACTTCCAATCACTGCTGAGTTTGAGTCTTGAAATTAAACAATGAACTACTTATTTGCCTATCCTCCTCCCCATATGAATCTCAGACTTCATTAATTGTAGCAAAGCCTAGATTTCCAACATCCACGCTTGGCTGAAGGTTTTTCAAGAGGTCCCTCTTTCTCATGAGCCCTTGAATATGGGTGTTAGCAATAAACAGACACAGACACTTATTCCTAAGACCTCAACCACGAATGAGCTCTTCCAGAAGGAACGAGCTCTTCCAAATTTTAGGCCCTGTTCTCTGCTTTTCATTTTGACCAGACCAATGATTTGAAATGCAGATCTCTCATGGAGATATTTTAAATCCAAGTCTTTTCTACTTTGGCAACACAATGTCATTTTCACTTAATTTTCCTGAAAACCTGCCAATAAAGCCATAAGTCTATTTAGCAAAAGTGAATTAAGATTCACCTTTCTCATCTGAAAAAAAGACATCTGCTGTTGTAAAGATAACATGGTATTTCCGACAGAAACAAGATATTAAATATCCCACTCTTCTTCTCTGCCATCAAACCTGGGAAAATAACAATAAACTGACTTATTTGGGAAAAGAACACTTCGTTTCTGAAGCTCATGCTTCAAGAAATGTAAGATCCTGCCCTCCCTGCTCTCTCTGCCGCACAGGTTTTAATTTTAAATGCAAGCTTAATTCCAGTGTTAAAGATGGTGAATTTGATTCTGTGTTCACAAGACGAAAGTACCTCAGTCCCACAAAACATTATTCAGCTTCTCTGTTAAAAGTAGCCTCACTGATCTTCAGGGTTTTTTTTTTCTTTTTGATAAACAAGCCATCCATTTTTCTTTTGAAAAACATCACTTTACAAATGGATCGTGCAAGGACTGCATGCCAGCTGACTCACATCCTGAGATTAAAATTACAATTGTTTAAGTGAATTTTTTAAACACCATTCAAGTCAAACCAAAAAAAAAAAAGAGAGAGAGAAGAAGAAGAAGAAGAAAAAAACCCTAACAACATAAATCAGCTGAGATTTAGAGTAAGTCTGTGAATTTAGTTGGAAAGTATTTTTTAAACATTTGAGCAGATTAAATTTCTCAATATAGACTAACCCTTAAAATCAATTACATCCTGGAAATACAGTTTATGGACATATTTCTAGCTCTCTCCCAAGCACTGGATTTTATTCTTTTTCAAACTGGTGTCTTATGCAGTACTGAGTGGATAACAAGGCATGCACTTAATACATAAAACTCAGAGTCATGAGACACTGAAAGTTAATTATAATGCAGTAGAGTTTAAGGGTCAGGATTAGTAGGCTAGGATTACTTGTCAGTAGGAGTAAAAAAGAAAAAAAGGAGGAGGAGAGGTCTATCACAGTAAGGTAATAAAAGAGTGCATTAAAACTGCATCTATAGAGAGTGTGTTTCTCCAATCGGGAAAAAAAAAAAGCTGATTTTGGAACTTGGTCCCAGGTATTTCAAATCAGACAAAGTTGCATTTGATATTTGTACCTTTAGCTTCATAGTCTTTAACTTAAAAGCTTTAACTTTGTATACTTTTCATTTTTGGCATTTGCAAAGCACACTTTCCCTCTGATATTAGTTCCATTCCAGTCTTGCGCTAGGAAAGGAAAAACTTTATGGAAAGAACATAGTGCCTTGATTGTCTCTACATACTACAAATGAAAAAACTGGAACAAGCTGAGCAGCACTTGAGAGTAGATACGAACTAAATATGTTGCAAAGAGAAACAGACTCTACCAACTATAGACTGAAGTCACATATCATTTTCAGATACATTTCATTTCCATGCTGCCTTAGTGGTATTTATCACATGAATTGCTAAAAATTTTGCCAGAAAAGGAAGAAAAAAAGTAGAAGAAAGGTATTTGTCTTGGCTTATTCAGAAACCTTCAGCTGTTTGTGTTCAGGGAGTAGAAGTATTTAATGTGGGCCTGGTCCTCAAGACTTTCTTCAGTTTTATGTTCACTCCCTGCTTGGGAAAACTTTCCAGTTGACTTCAGTGGATACTTTTGCTGAATTTTAAGTTTAACTGAGAGCCAGTGCTGAAAACCCTGCACATGATTTCCTTAGTAACCCGAACGATGTCCTTAAAGTCAATGAGACTATCTTGAGTTGTCTTAACTTTTCTTTGTACCCTTGAACAAAGCTTAAGGTCAAGAGCCTCTGATAATTCATCATCGAAGAGAGAAGAAAAGATTTTCTTTAGAAACCTTTCAAAACAACTAAAAAAAACCTTAAAAAAAAAAAGAGAAAAGATATGTAAGTGGCTATGAACGGACTACTTAAAATAGCTTTCATTATAGCTTTGAGATATACAGAACTAATCATGGCCTTAAAAAAAAAAAAAAAAAAACCTGTTTGCCTCCATGAGATATGCAGAATTTTAGTAATTTGTTGTAATTTCGCCAAACCATTCTCTGAAGTGCACATATGCTGCTACTTCTATTCCTAGCCTTCGCGGTCAGATTGCCACTAGCCAAGTTTCCAAAATCAAATATGAAGTTCCTACAACACAGAAAAGTGTCCAGTAACATCATGCAGTATAGCTAGAGATGAAGCCAGTCAATAAATAAAATAATGCACTGCTTATTAGCTGTAGAAGGGTGAAGTTAAGCCCAGGAATTAGTTAGGCTCAAAGCACTGTTGCCAAAGACTGCTTGAATGCTAACATAGCTAAGTTAGCTCACAGTGCTAAGTAGCACAGCAGCAACTAAAGTGAAAAGTTCACAAACTGGCAGAACACACATTCTTTTGTTGCACACTGTCACTGGTGGTTGAAGGGTAAAATCCAAGGCTTGTTGAAGTCACCGGGAAAAGTCCCGCTGAGCCAGGATTTTCACCTTAACAGAAAATAATTAACCTCACTATTCCTGCCACGGGTTTGGGTCTTGGGCACCAACCAGCAAAGACCAACCAGTAAAACTTGCCTATGTTACAGAGCACCCGTTGCAAAAATGTGCAGAGCATGGCAGGAAGAGAGGTTGCCTTGGAGATGCTTGGAAGCTGTGGTGTTTGGCTGATTATATAGGAGAGTGTCTCCTTTTCCAAGCCCGTGTCAATGATAATCAGCAGTGATGTGAAAAGAGATGCATAAAAACACAAGATGGCATTTCAAACATAGTTTTGGTGGTAGGCAATATTCCCAGCTTCCACAATGTTAAACAAATCTTTCTTCAGTGTGGAAACTGGCCCAACTAGAGTCCTCAGATGTGAGCATGGTTTTGAAACCTGTGTCCCAGTGTCACCGCTGATTCATTTAAAATGTCTTTTTCCCATACCCAAACAGCCATGAAGTTTGGGGAAAGTCTGAGACAGGATTACTTCAGGGAAACCTCTAGTTTAGAGCTGCCCACATTTTGGCCACCAGATTTCTCCTCTCCCCTTCCTATCTATGTGCTTTCCTCTTCCTTCCTCCCATCATTTTGATGGTTAGAACAGTGGTGGCTGAAGTAGGGTAAAAGAAAATAGCAAACTATGCTTTGCTGTTGGCAGACAGAGAATAGTAAAGCTAATTTATTATGATGAAGATTGTGCTTATTTCAAGGTCATAGAATCACAGAATGCTTAAGGTTGGAAAGGACCTCTAGAGGTCATCTAGTCCAACCCCCCTGCACACGCAGAGTCACCTAGAGCACATGGCACAGGGTGGCATCCAAGCAGGTTTGGAAGATCTCCAGAGAAGGAGACTCCACAACCTCTCTGGGCAGTCTGTTCCAGTGCTCAGTCACCCTCACTGTCAAGAAATTTTTCCTTAAGTTCCTGTGGAACTTTTGATGCTTCAGTTTCTGGCCGTTTCATCTAGTTCTGTCAGTGGCCACCACTGAAAAGAGGCCAGCACCATCCTCCTCACTGCCTCCCTTGAGGTACTTATCGACACTGATCAGGTCCCCTCTCAGCCTTCTCTTCTCCAGGCTGAACAGGCCCAGCTCCCTCAGCCTCTCCTCATAGGGCAGATGTTCCAGGCCCCTGATCATCCTTGCAGCCCTGCACTGGACTCTCTCCAGCAGCTCCACATCCCTCTTGTACTGTGGAGCCCAGAACTGGACACAATACTCCAGATGCGGCCTCACCAGGGCTGAGTAGAGGGGCAGGAGCACCTCCCTCGACCTGCTGGAGATGCTCTTCTTAATGCACCCCAGGATCCC
>NW_010583392.1:64454-114085 GCF_000705375.1 Tinamus guttatus | reverse complement strand
TTGCTGAGGGAGCACTCTGTGCCTTCATCCAGGTCATTGAACAGGACTGGACTGAGGACTGACCCTTGGGGGACACCGCTACCCACAGGCCTCCAACTAGACTCTGCACCACTGATCACCACCCTCTGAGCTCTGCCATCCAGCCAGTTCCTAATCCACCTCATTGTGCACTCATCTATCCCACACTTCGGAGCTTGCCCAGGAGGATGTTGTGAGGGACGGTGTCAAAAACCTTGGTGAAGTTGAGATAGAGAACATCCCCCACTCTCCCCTCAACTATCCAGCTGGTCATTCCATCATAGAAGGCTATCAGGTTAGTCAAGCAAGATTTCTCGTTGGTGAATCCATGCTGACTACTCTTGAGCACCTTCTTGTCCTCCATGTGCCTGGAGACAACAGCCAGTATGAGCCATTCCATCACTTTTCTGGGGACGTAGGTGAGGCTCACTGGCCTGTAGTTGCCTGGATCCTCCTTCTTGCCTTATTTGAAGACTGGTGTGACATTGGCTTTCTTCCAGTCCTCCGGCACCTCCCCCTTTCTCCAGGATCTTTCAAAGATGATGGAGAGCCATATGACTCTCTGTTAGAACAGTAACCTGTCAATCTTAACACATATAAACTTAAAGTCTATGGTATATACTTCTAACTTCTAAATTACCAGAAAACATCATCCCTTCTTGTCAGATGAACAACTGGCCACAGACACCTGAACATTAATTGATTACTGAAATTGTCTCTCTCTGGAGCTGAATATGAAAATGATGTATGCTTTTGCTGCTAGAAAATGCCTTTGCTTGCTCCCCAGCAGAGACCACTACATCTCCACCAGGCTCACATGCCACTGGCATTTATTCAGCTTCTTTATGTCAGTGCAACTATGCAGTGTTACATTTCAGTGCAACTACCAGACTGCTATTTGTCTTAGAGGCACACTTTGCTCAAGGGCACAATGAAATCTGAACTCCGTTGGTACGCACTGGATCTCAAACCCCAGAGCATGCATAGGAACTCTACGGAAAGCATTTCCAAGGCAGTGCGACCAGCCCTGATCATTCTGAGGTGCCTGCAAAATGTTTTTTCTAAAATGCTTTTCAAACCAACTCCACCCAAAGTTAAAAACAAAGTCATTACTGAATTGCTACAAAACACCCCAACCAAACACCTTCCTGCTCAACAGACTTTTAATCCTGAGGACATTGATGTATTAAAAGCTCAAAGAAATGTGCTGGTAATGTTAGCAAGATGTAAATACGCCAAGTTTTAGAATTACAGTTACTATTGACAAAGTAAGGTTTTCTTTGGGCCTAGTATAAGGATGACACAGAAAACTCTCTGAAGTCAGTAGAGCCTAACACAACATTGAAAGGCATGAGGCCAGCATCACAGCCTTGTTGTCAACATTATCGTGGATCTGTTTAACTTTAAAAATATCCCTTACTTTGGAAAAAAATCTCCTACAAACTGTTTTCTCTGAAAAGGACTTGTGAAAATGCTTTAATCCATGTTCACAGAGTATTTTGAGTACCTAATATGTTAGGATGCAGTGACTAGAAATGATACACTGTTTTATAACAGACTTTTCTGGTTCAATAACTGCACATTATACAGTTCATAGTGAAATGAATATTACTGAAATTGGCCTGATATTAGATACCCGAAGCACATGTCTGCAGACTTTTTGGCTCTGATTTTAAATATGCTTGTCTTCCATTTTAACTACAGTTCACTTCCAGGGAGCAATTTCTACCATTTTAAAATCAGTCTGTACATGTTGTACCTAAAAGTAATGAAGAATATTTAGTGAAATAGCATGTGTGCATTTCCAGAAAAACTGCCATTTCAGCAGTAAACAGTGCTTGACAGTGAATGCTTAACCATAAGCAGCCTGGTGGCAGAGAGCAGAGATGTTATATGGCACAGTGGTGTATCTCATAAAAATTAATCTGATTCATAAAAACTAAACTAATAAACTTATTTGTATTTATGATTTTGAGCTGTATCAGAACTTGCAAGCTCTTTTTGTCTTGTAAAGCTAGTAACTGAAATCAAGAGAGATTTTCTCTGAGTAAGCTCATGTTAAGACAGCCCACATGTTTTCACATGGCTTTGGGGTAGTGGAACAAAAATTATTTTAAATGTTCTTTTCTTTAAGCCATCTATATGACTCTGTAAGAAGGGATAGCTCAGTCCTATGCTTGCTGGGTCACTCATGTCAGGGTTACAATACCCCAATTCCACCTGTTTTATAATTTACTGACACTTCTTTTATCCATAACAAGGGTGCAACGCCTACCTGAGACTTGATCTGCTCAATATCTCTTTGATGTTCTTCACTGTGCGCCAGGGGTCATAGTGCTGGCAGACATGCCATGGGGAACGAATGATTTAAAGCAACAGGTGAAAGTCTTTAAATGAGTGTATTTACTACCACCTTTCAAGGACTCCGTATCAGCTCTGCTCAGTCGTATTCCATGAGCGTTCTCAGATGCACTTTCCATTGTGTCGCTGTTTAGCAGCACGGTCATATTTCATGTAAGTTCGCTCTTGGGTGAGTTTCACAGGCTCATCCTGTAAAGCTGGTCTCTGGATGGTCAATCTCCTGAGCTTTCATCACTCAATGAGGGACAGATGCATGTCCGTGTTAGACAAACTAATAATATTTCCTACATCCTTTGGAAAATACTTCAGCCTCTCATTTAATATCCCTTCCTTGAACTTATACCTCTGACTTCTCTCACTGAGGGTCTGCAACTGCTCCTATGCTTTAAACAACTAGCTTTCCAAAGTGACTTAATTTTCCTTCCTTCAAATCTTAAGGACTACCTCTTTGAGATGTATTTTATCCCACAGAGCTTTGGAAACCCAACATCCCCAAGACATGACATGGCCTCTGGCTAGATTTCCAGTACCTGTTTCTGATCAGATGCTTCTTGCCTGCACACTTGCAAATTAAAAGAATACCCATTCTTACCTTCAGCCACCTCCCAAGATACTACAATTGCATGACAAATCAAACAACTGCAATCCTCATCGTGCAAAGAAACTCCAAATGAATCACAAGAAAAAAAAGGAGAGGACTATTGAGTGCAAAGAATGTCATCAGGACATCTGTAAATATTATCTTACACACAGAAAGATAACAAACTCAAATTAACAGTGAGATCATGAAACTAACTTCTCTGATTTGCTCTTCTGGTAGTAACGATTTATATATTCTGTTAGGAAGCCAACATTCTTCCTTTTGCTTCTCTGCTTCCTCTATCACATAGAAAAACTAATGGATTTATTAATCACAGGACAGAGTAAACAAGGAAAAAGCTTATTGGCATTAATGATTTCCAGACAAGAGAAGATAGGTCAGAGTCAGCTTGGTAGGCAATGTGGCACGTAGTGCATGTGGAATTGCAAGATCTGTCCCTCATGCTGGTAATAGAAGGCAATATAGATAAAAGGCTAAAGAATGGATCAGGAGTTAGCAGATCTCAATTCTAATCTAGGCTGCACCACTACTTAGTTATGAGATTGTTCAAATTACTTTACAATTCAATGTCTCTTTTCCCAGTACAGTTTGTTTGTACTAGATACCAATTTAAATGCTAGAAATATTTCTTTAATCGTGCTAGTAGCCTCGGTAGAGATCATGAGAGGACCCAAATGTACCACATCATGTCAAAAATGTAACATATTCAGGTATTTATACACACCTAAATAATTACATATTAAGCTAAATAGTTAAAATCCCCAGATATTAAATATACACTCTGGCTTCAGATTGCATTTGCAAATTGATAACGATCAGTACCCATAAATCCTGATGGGCAGTAAAACCCTGGAAGGGAGAGGGAATGTTTTCAACAATAGCTGATGTCTACATCAGCAACAAAACCAGTCTCTGAGCACTAGCATCAAGGAGCATTTGATGTGAACAAAGTGACATCTTGTTTCATCAAAGGTTAATGAGTACAGCAGCTCTGTCAGCAATACATTAAGACAGCAGTGTCACTGTTCATAATACTTGCTGAGTTCAAGGCAGACTGCAAGCATCTCCATTTGTAGATTTGTTGGGATTTCTTTTCCCTCTTGGTTCAGTAATTTTAATGTGACGAGTTAGTTTTTCAGTATAAGCAACCATTTACATCATTGCTTTTCTTTGCAGCAGAACTGCTTTTGTAAGCCTGTAACTTGTGGTGACTGGAAAACTCTAAGTCTTTCACGGGAAAATCTGTAAGCTTAACTAGAAAACAAACCAGAAAATGCAATAAAACATCATTTAAGATTTTTCCGATCTTCAGGTTTCTCACAAAAAGATATATATTGTTCTTGAGGAAAATAAACACAATATTGCTTACTTAAAGGCTTACTTTTCAGACAATTCTTTCTGCATAAAACTTTCAGTTTAGATATTTATCCATAGCTATCCCTTAAAAATCACTGCAAAAGCATGCAGTAACATCAACAGGGAGACAGGGAAACAACAGTGAAATGCTATGCGAGCTAAGTTGAGCACACAGTCTAAGTGCACAAATTCAGTGCCACTGAGGAATGTTTAAAAGGTGCAACCAACTTCTGAACTACTGCTAGAATCTCCTGTCATTATCTCCGGAAATTATTAAGTGACTGAACAAGTACCTGACTCCAGAAAACAGATTAAATAAGGACTGAAATTATGAGTGAGAGTTTGGGATCTGGACTATAGATCTCCAGTACTATAAATGTTCAGAGCTAGCCATGTTCTCTCATTCAAGTTCATACTGAATAATAGCTCTCTTCCCTAATAGATAATACTTTATTTTATCTAACTGTGGACAGGATGTGCATGACACACTGTCATCTTGCATGGCATTGGGTTCAAGGATCCATGACAGGAGCCAAGGAAAGGAAACTTATCTCTGCTTGAGAGCCATGTGAGTGAGATAAAAGTCTTTGTAGTGTCTAGTACATCGGACTTGTCTGTTCTTACTGCCTTAGCATTTAGGAATTATATTGATATTGCTTCTGAATCCTGCATATTGGCAAATTTTGACAAATCTTCAAGGCGTTAGGCTCTCCCTCTCCTGAGGTCTGAACAACTTGTTTGAGGCATTTCACTTCCATTCCTTTTTAATTTTACAGAAACTATATTGTAGTGTCAGTCAGTCTCCAGTCGAACAAAATTTAACTGGAACAGCCTATTGTAAAAAAATCAGCTATTTATATCATTACATAGCTGTGCTTCACAAGGCAACATGGGCTTTATGAAAGAATCATGGTTTTAAGAACCACTCTTTCAAGAAAAGGTTGTATGAATGGAGCTCAAGAAGTCTTTTAGTCCATCAAATATTCCCATGCCCTTTCTGAAAGATGTTTGTGTAATCCTGTTCTTCAAAACATGAAATGACAAAGGCCCCAAGTGTTCCCCATACAATCCATTGGACCTTTGCATTAAAAAGGTTTCCTTCCTCCTAAAAAGTCTGCCTTAACTCTTTCTTGTTGCACCCTCAGACTTGTCTTAATCACCATGAATATGGAAAACAGAATTCCTCTCCTTTCTGTGGCCCCCTCTAAGGCTTACCATATATTGTTTCAGTCTTCTTTGGATAGTTCAAGTCTACTTGAACCTAGAAGTGGTATATAATACTTTCCTTTGCTTTCTTGCAGCAAGCAGTTATACTGAATCACACTGTGCAATGATGAAGACTCTATCCACTATCTTTCTTACTATATGTATGCCCAAAGCAGTCCCATTCACATTGTGAATTTTACTCCTTTTGGCCAGCATCCTATCCTGTTTTCTAGGAGAAAGATATCTTGAAGATATCTTCAAGTTGGAGATACTGTCTTGGTAGTTCTACTTGCTGACCTTCAAAGCACATGACTTTTGCCCTGGTTTCCTAAAGGAACAAGTCCTACATAACTGTGGTACACAAGACTTTCTGTCCATTCATCCCACACCCACAGCAACTTTTGAACATGGAGATCAATCTCAACCTGAGTTGACAGAAATTAAGAGTTCAAAGACTAAATTTCTACGAGATCTGTGAAAAATAAAAAAGGCAGCCAACTAGGAATAGAGTCACTATTTGAGTCAGAATAAGCAAATAATACATCAAACATTCAGAATTCTTTTAGGAAAGAGACTTACAATGTGTCTACTTTACAGGAAAACTTCGGCTAAAGCTTGTTTCCTCTTAAAACCTAACTATCCTTAAAGCAGAAATTGGACTTACTTGTTCCAGAACTTTAGGATCCATTTGTATTAACCTGGAAAATAAGTTGCCATGATATGAAATTCCCAGGGAATAGGATTATTATTAGTTTCTGTGAATCTCCTTTCATCAGAAGATCTGAAAGCATGTGACAAAGAAGGCCTTGAGCGTTATCTCTGTTTTATGAAATGAAGAACAGACAGGGGAAGCACCTTGCCTGAGGTCAATAGATCAATGGCTAACCCAGGTGTCCCTCACGTAGTTCAAGCAGTTGTCCATGCTGCTTCAGGCACACCTTGAGTAGAATCAGAACTTATTTTTGTTACCCTATTTTTAACCCTATAGACTTGACACTTACTTGGAGCACTGGTCTAAGGTAATTTTGGTTTTGCCTGATAGATGTGAAATGACAGAAAAGAGCCTATTTTTTTTTTCATAAAACAGCACTTGCTTTTGAGAATTAAATTCTCTGTGCCCTTGAGATAAAAATCATTTCCAGCCATAGCACTTCTAATGCAGCTTGAAGGCTAGAACTCTTGCAGAAGTCTGCTTTGGGTTTACTGTAATTATGCAGAGAAGATCCATTTGCTCCCACTTAAAAATCATGTATCATCTGTGCATTCAGAATCTCCATATATAATTTGCTTACCTTAAATATATTCTAGAGACTACGTAGTCTAACTATGCTAAATAAATCTGTGCCATAATGGGTGTCTATAAACAAGCAGTTTCTAAAATCAACCTGCCTGAAAGACTCTCACACTGAAAGAGAAATTTCATGGAGGATACGTGGTCATTTTACCAGAACCATCTTTATTACTCCAGATGAATCCATTCAGTGTCAGTGAGCAAGGGTGAAATCACAAAATAGTGTTCCCTCTGCTAAAAATTAGCAACAAACTATGATTCACTTGAAATTAGACTTCCAACCGTAATTCTATCCCAATAAGTTAATAAATGAAGTGCTAAAAGCACTGAAACACAGTCATCTCACTGAAATGACAAAAGCTGAATAGAAGAGTAAAAAAAAAAAAAAAGCAAGCTCATTTTGTAGCACACAACTGCATTTAAAATTAAATTATCCCAGCAGCCTTCCTCACTACTGCATGTGGTCCTTCTGATGTCTTCTCTACTACAGATTTGCAGGGCCTTAAAACTGTAGGATACAACCACTGAAAAGTGTTGAGAATAGTAACGGGTTTTTAAATCTAGTTTCAGATACTTCCCGTGGCCTATACCAAACTCTTGACCTTCCTGTGCCTTCAGCAAATCAGGTATAAAAATGATAACAGTAGGATCATTTCTCTGAGTTCCAGTGAAGTGGGTGGTCCTCTCTGAGTATCATCATGATCTACAGAATCTAAACAGAATCTTGGCTATACATGGGATGCTGTACATGGCTATACATGGGATTCCTATTCTAAATTTATTTTAAGCCTAAATACTTACTTAAGTACTTAATACTTACTTTTTTGTTTGATTTTTTGTTGTAGTTTTGGGCCCTGCTTCACTGAAACACTTCAGCAAATATTTAATTTCACTCATATGACTAAACTAAGCCCTCTTCTATAAAGCAGTTAAGCACAGTCTTTTTCCACTGTAAGTGCAATGAGGATTTAAGCACATACCTATGTCTTGTGCTGACCTGAAAAGGACCTGACATACCTCTGTCTTGTGCTAGTGACAGAAGCTGAGCCATCGGGAGCGATCACCTTCCCAGTACAGCTGTATTACTGTGACTCACACCTCACATTGAAAGGGCATTTAATCCCTGTGCCCATTCACATCTTGGACTCTTTGCTGACAGTGTCATCAGTGGTTTTGAAAGGGATATTTCTAGGAAACTGGAGCACAAGCAACCAATTACACACAGTTTTTAAAGCAGTATAATTATACTAGACAGAAAAGAGGAGAAAATTAAGGCTCTGCTTTCTGTGATGTCAGAACAGTCTTTAGTGTAATTTGAAGCCTCCTAAAATTAAGGATTGTGGAGACATGGGCAAGAACAATATTCTGAAAATGATAGCACACAACAAATAACTGTTTTGACATGTAATACACAGAAATACTCTGATTTCAATAAAGAACATACAATGTTAATTAGGTCTGAGTTGGAAGTAACATGCAAGATTAAGAGCAAAGTCTGTGGGCTTGCACTTACTTACACTGAAGATGATTTCAGTGATCCCTCATAAGAAGAGAGAAAGAAATAGTCAATGGAACATGAGTAGAAACTAAAATATTTAAGTAGCCCAAGTAATTTTTAAATATATAATCAGTTTCAGAGCTAAATACTTACTGCTTTCAATGGCTAATTAAAACACACCTGAGAATGTTGAAGGTTTTATGTGTGCTTGAATGGAAGTACGAGTTTGAGATCTGGATAACTTCTTTGATCATATAAGGTATTGCAACCTCTTATGAACATATTTAAATGGGATGATTACATATGTCCATGTGTGGTCACCGAAGTGCTCATAAACACTGCCAGGAACGTTATAGCTCAAAGCACAAGTCTACATTTGAGTCTTAAGATCGAGACTACCAGGCTGAGAATTACTAAAAGTCACATGATCAGTCAATCTGGTGCAGAGCTGATGTTACTAACTAGTGAGTTACTCAGCTTTGTGAGGTTGTGCATTTAATATGAATCATAGCTATGCCACACACAGAAAAGCTTAAAAATGACTGTTAGAAAAGTCAGTATTTACATCAAATCTTTTGCCTCACCTGCTTTCATGGAATAACATAGTTATAGTGAATTTAAAGATTAAATTGATCCACAGCTAAAGCAAAGTTTCACACCACTGTAATGTGTACATATACATAAAACACACTTATAGCTAGAATGCCTAAACATCAACTAAAAATCATGTAAGCATGCTTACTTTCTGGTCTAGTATCTGTGCATTTTGTACATATTCAAGTCTTAGTGATTGCTATAAAATATGAGCATTATTCTGAGTAATATATTCTAAGATTTTCTTTTGGAAAACAACTTGCATATGGCTGTTTACATCCTTAGCTTCTCTGTAAGATCCCTTCCAGACTCTCAGATGTTAGAGAGACCATAGCACAATATTTATTTCAAACTCTCCTGCTTGTTCAAGAATTTTATTCATCCATGTTATCCAGGCATCTTTGGCTTATATATACATCCCTAAAATGATGAAAAACTGTGTCTCCAAGTATCTTAATCTGTCTTCCTAGCAATAAGTAGGAAGCTTTTCACCTTTCAGTCCTATATCCCAAATGTGAGACAGCTTCCTTGTCCCCACCTAGGTGAAAAAGCTATAAGAGATAGGATGGCTCTTTAAATCCAGCTTATGATTCCTTCTATTTACTTCTGTATAGCGGGAATGGAAAAATAAATCCTTGCAAAAAGCTGTTTTCACTATCAATCAGTTTTAAATGACAGTAAAGGCATGGTAATTGTTATGTGCTAACCCTGCAAGTTAACAGTAAAATATTTGTGCTCTTATTTATCTCAGGAGTCCTTCACCTTGTGGATCATGCCACACAATCACAAAACAGGTCATTATTTTTTAAATACACATGTCACAGAATGGAGGCTGAACAGTAACACTGGGTGTGTCGTCACTGTGCACATACAAGCTCAACACATTCCTCTCAGCTCTGTAAATCTAGACTAGAAAAAGTGCACAACTAAAACAGAAATATACATAAAGTTAACAAAGTAGCCTGCAGAAGTATGCAGCAGGTGTTATAAAGCTTTGTGATCTTGTTATGAATTGAAAGCTAAAATATATACAGAGACTAAGGATGTTTTACTAATATATAATATTTTCGCCTGTGAATCCTTTCCAAATACAATGGGGTATTACTACATTTCTATTTGTCTTTGAAAGTATGATGGGATATCCAGCTTTTAAGTTGTATACAGTGGGGCCAGGGAGACCTTACAGTGGGACCTTAGACACTCATTTTGTTTATAGGGATGATTGGAGGAAAACCGCAATGAGTCAAATGCAGTAACTGCAATTAAATTGGCATGAATTTGCTCAGGCTTCTTCATCTCAAGAAGAGTCAACACCACCATGAAAACCTTTGATCTCATATACTTATGGGATGTCCTTTTAGGAAATAGCGTGCTGTTGAGAACAGAATTTAGGGCCAAGTTCTGATTTGTTGCGTATCTTACAGCCTGCTGTTGACTTCTGGGTTTTCCTGTGCTTTCTCATCTGTCTGTTACTATCGCCTGCCTCTTGTCATATGTTTTGACTATAAGCTGCACTGGGTCAGGACTATCTTGCTTATACAGTGATTAGCGTAACTGAGTCCTAACCCACGATGAGGGATCTAAGTGTTAAAAAACATAAGTCAGAGTCAAAAACTTCTGTATGTTATTCCTTTGCCAATTATTTGCTTTAAGGAATCAGTCAAGTTACTTCATTTCTCCTTTGAAAATAGGACCAATTCCACCATGTCTTTCAGTAACGCTAATTAATTAGAATTCTTTGATACGCCACATGTTGGACCTGTGAAGTAGCTGGACTGAAGTAGTCAATTCTGATATTAACAGAAACACTTTTCCTTCTCTGTGAATGCCAAGAAAAACATACACTAATACACTAACAAAGACAGAGGAAAAAAACAGATTTTTAAAATAAAACAGACTCCAAATCAATGAAATCTTTTCTTGACTCCTTCAGGAACTACTCAAAATAGCCTTTGAGTATTTGTCAGTCATCTTTGAGAACTTATGGAGAGGGAGAAAAAGTAGGAGCAGGAGGGGAAGGACAGAAGAGGAGAAGGGTGTATTGGAACCACAGAGTGACTGAGGAAACCAGAACAAATCTGGAACAAATTATTAAACAACTGATTTTCAAGTATAGGAATATAATAGTGATAAAAAGTAGCTAAAACAAGCCAAGCCAAATCAGTTGAATTTCCTTCTTTGAAGGGAAATAGGCTTAGTAGGTAACAGTAAAGTGGTGGACGTACTTCAGGCCAAATAAAGAAACTATTGAAATGCAAACACTAGAGAGTTCTTAATTGACTGAAAACCAACACCTTTTATCTAATTTTCTTTACACAGTACCTATCATGCCAAAAACAGCTCTTGCTACCTCTGCTCAAGCTGAGCCATCAGAATTACAAGCCATTACTTTTCATCATGGAGGCAGAAGCTATTGGAGTTGGCAGAATAATAAAAATCACATGCTTCCTCATATTAATTACTTCCTCATTTCTCCTCCCTAGAGAGCCGTCTGTGCTTGCATTTTAGGGCATCACTGACTCTGTAGGCAACTAGGTTTTTAACTGCACAACAACCAGTCAGAAAGAGAGACAGTAAAACATCTTTATCCCTACTGATAGCTATAAGTAATGGTGCTAATGCTATTTACAAATAAGTAAGTGACATATATAATATTGGCAGCCTGTTGGCCTCCCATAGCTCAGCTAGGAGCACAGCATCAAGATATCTCCTGTCCTCCTTAACAAAGTGCAATGTTCACATATTGGCTTAGAAAGCACTTTTCCATTCCATCTCCCTCCCCACCCACCATAAAACCATGGAATAAAGACAGATAACTGAGATAACCAGCAGGGCATGTAGAAATCAAGCTTTTTCATAACACTTCAATTTGTTCAAGAAAGGCCCACTTCAATCTGTAAGGAAAAAACCTTGCTACATAACTAGGAGTTTTCTCTGTTTGGACATTCAATCTGTCCTTACAACATCTTTGCAACCCTGTTTACAATGAAGGCAGGTTATAATGGAGCAAGTAAATAAAAGCTGGTGACAGACAAGGTCCAGAAAGGATTTTTATAAGCTGGAGTCAATTTTATCTAGAAAATCAGTGAAGAATCACACCACAAAATAATTAAAGCCATATGTATATTTTTCAAACATTTTGAAAGTTTATTAAAAGGGAATAAACTTGGGCATTCATACAACTGAAATTCTAGTCATAAGTCACCAGAGTACTCAAAAATTATTTCTCTTGTTATTTATTGAACTCTTCTCTGCTACACATTGCCATGTGTCAGGAGAAGAGCCAAGACAACGCAGGCTGACTGAAGGTTTGAACACAGGCCTGTTTATGGTGCCACATCTGAGAACTGTAAGTTACACTACACTTTGCTTTTGGCATCTAACAAACTTGTCTGAATGAACATACCTGCCAAAAATTACATTAACAACAAGGTATCTTGTATCTTTGCCAATACGTTTCCCTTCAACTTAGAAATAATTTACCCCACGTGTCTGGCCTTCCCTGAGGTCTTGAAAGCTGAGACATATCTGTTGCAAAGTAATTTGAGTTTTTGCTTTGGATGAAGGCACTAGTCTGATAACTTGATGGGATATGGAGAACATAACACAAGTGGAGAGGCTGAGGGAACTGCATTTGTTCAGTCTAAAGAAGAGAAAGTAAAGGGCGATCTTATGATTTTCTTCACGTACCTAAAGCGTTGCTTTAAATAGGCACAAGCTGCAGAAAAGGAAATTCCAATTAGATGTTAGGAAAAAAAATCACCACACAGTGCCTGCTGGTCACAGACTGCAACAGGCACTCAGACACCTTGCGCAGTCTCCATCTTTGGAGATATTCAAAACTCAGCCTGACACAGGCCTGAGCAACGTAAGTTACCTTGGAAGTTGGATCTGTCTTCAAAGCTAGCGCTGCTCTAAGCATGACCCTCAGCTGACCGATCCAACGGCAATCTCCAGGGCCCCTTCCAGGCTCAGTTATGCACGACTGTTTAAAAGCGCTGCTGTGAGGCTCTCATCGCAGAAAAGTGTCCCTGCAAGAGGAGGGACTGATCCCAACTACAGCAGTATCAACATCCAGATGATTCTCTCTGGGCCCCTTATGTCATGGGGCTTTAACAAGCATTGTAGATGTGCCCCCTGTCAAAATAAATAAATAAACCCAGGATTTTAACATCATGTTATATTTGCATCCAACACTTGAAAACTGATCTCAGCAAAATATGGCTTTCAGCTAAAATTAATTTGAATTCTAGAAAAATAAGTGATGAATTAGAAGATACTTTTAAAGCAAATACAAACAATGCATTAAATAAGCAATAGACTGGATGTGGAAATTCTCCTTTAACACCCAGGTTTGCACAGAGATCCTGCAGGACCTTTGTCAAGTCATTTCACTTGACTCAGTTCTCCCCTTCCACAAGAGAAATTTTTGCCACAGAAGCTTACAGCCACAGAAGCTGTAAAATATTACAGTATGAACCCTGACACAGTTAATTTTTCAAAAACTTGAAAGTAGTGCTAGTGTATAGCGAACAGAAACAAAAGGAAATGAAAGGATCAAGTATTCTCTTGCAAGTATTTTCTTGATTTTGCTTAATTGAAAAGTGGCTTTTGGACAGACATGACTTTTCTTACATTCTTCTGCAGCACTGTCTTTCTGTTATTTGTGCCTTCAGCACACAAAAAGGTCTCTCCCTCCTTCAAGACAGCTTCTGGTTTCTGTTATCACAAATAATAATTTCTCTCTCTCACTAAGGTCCAGATATAGAAACATGGCATCATATGATCTGTGTCGGGAACCTGATGCAATCTAAGCTAGCAGCACTGAGAGCAGAAATCTGACACATTCGGACAGGGCATGGTATTGTGCAGAGCCACAGCACCTGTTTTGAAAAAAAAAAAAAAAAAAACCCTTTTTACAGTTTACATAGGTGTCCAAAGCTTTTTTTTTTTTTTTAATGTATATAACAATAATACCTATGGTGAGGAATGCCTTAAGATACCATATAAAGACACTCTTTGCAAAATGTAAAATTAACCAATTAAATGGTTAGTTTTGCAAGGTGAAAGATAGAGCATAAATGGTTAGTTTTGCAAGGTGAAAGAGCGGGAACTTCATAAATTGAAAGAATTTTCTTAATATTGTTTCATCTCAGTGTTATCCCTCAGAATATTCAGTCCTTAAGGTGAAGAGATTTCCCTGTCCCCTTTTGAAGGAAGCTTTTCCCTTACTTTTGTCTGTACATTTGTAGATGTTTTATAATCCAAGCTGTGACACATGCTCTCTTGGAAGCAGTGGCCACCGAAAGGGCCTGCTTGCCAACGTGTCCTGACTAATGTGGAAGAACAAATCCTCCATTGTTGCCCAAGTGCCATATGTCAATACAATAAAATCACTGTCTTCTGTGTTCGAGGTTACATTTGTTTATGATTACAGAGTTTATTTCTTGCTGTGCAACTATAGCTAGGCATGTTCATTCTTCTGCTAAAATACATTTCCCACCCCACTCTGTTAATCCTTCTCCCACCCCCCACCCACTTCTCAACAGAATACAAAACAAGAGGAGAAAAAATATCTTGTATACGCATAAATAATCTCATGTTTCTTTCCTAGAAATATTAAAAGCTGGGCTATAATGGCATGCATGTTGACACCTATATACAGGAATGTATTCAAGTACCTGCTTAACTTTTAGCAATTGGGTGTTTCCACTGAAACCAATTTGAACAATGCATTCTTTGGACTTGGATGCTCCTGAAAGCAGCAGAAAGATCAGGAGACTTGGATTTCATTCCAGCTTCTCCCACTTGTCCTCTGCAATAAGTTCACACAAAAATATCACTACTGTAGATACATTTGACTATAATACTGCAAAGTTTGCAGAGTGCTGGCTGTTCCTCTTGAAGGAAAGGATTTCTGCATGGGAAAAAAACAAAACAAAACACTGCTTTCAGATTTCTGTCAGGTTTTCTTTACAATTTTGTGACATCCACAAGTACTCTCCTTGCAGACACATCCGAAGAGGAAGATACAGAAACCTCCATGGGCTGCTCTGTTCATTCATTGGGTCCTCTCTTGCCTTTTGGGTTTTCTACCTGACAGAGGATCCTTACTGCTTATGAGCACGGTTTGCCTGTGGATAGTGCGTTGCAGTAATACAGATGTGCTGCAAATCAGACTCCCCAGTGCTTATAACAGACTTAATCCCACAACAAGTGCTCTCCAGTGCAATCAGCTGCTCCAGAAAGGATGCAGGAGGTACTACTGTCAACGCCTACCCCCCACCCTCCCATTAGACTCTTGCCAGAGCAAAAGTAAAAAGTTTTCTGCAGGTTCCCATGGGAGTGATAAGTCTTGCCTCCCTGGAGTAGTTATTGATAAAAGTCTGAGGTCAGGATGAATGAAGGTAGCCGCCAAGTTCCACCCACACACACAATATACACTTTGTCTAATGTTCTGTGGAGCAATACAAGCTACAATATATTTAAGGTAAATATTTGGCTAGTTAGGTAATTATGCTGAAAGGTTCCCTATCTTTATTACACCAGACTGAAATGCATAAATCACCTGATGCTGTATCTCTGAAGAAATTTCTCTAACTGGGGCAGCGGGAAGTGCTTTCGGTTTCGGAGATGGAGTAAAGGGGAGGAACGTAAAGTACTGTCCTTTTTACCAGGGAACAACATTAATTATTTGCTGATGCTACAAAGATTTGTAGCAGGTCAAATTCAGCTGCATATAAAAGAACAGGTGCACTGCAGTCCTGACTCATGTTTTAGCAAAGATAAAATCTTTACTGGAAAGGAACAAAGTCCTTCATTTCCTGCTGTAGATGCCCATGCAATACTAGTGCAATTTAAATAATCATAGCTAAATATTGGCTATTTGTGGAACTGCTTTCATTCTTGAACTCTGCACTTCAGGTATTCAGATTATACATGTCTGCGGCACCAGCTGCCAGACACAAGTCTTTATGCAGAAATGGGATAAAGTGATGAGTCTTCGTCTGTTATGACTTTCTCTACCTCTGTTACAAGGAAAAGTTCAATCAATCAATCAATCAATCAATCAATATTCTGATGAGAGATTGCATGTATGTGGGTAAGAAAACAATCAGCAGCTACATTTGTATTTTTCCTGACTAGTTCCTGACATAAATTAACTTACTAACTACCTAGGTAGGGCAAAAGACAAGGAAACACAAAAGGCTGACCCAAGCAACTGAAAGGCTTTGTGAGAAATAAAACAACTGATACTTACCTTTACAGATGGTAAATTCCTGACTGGCTGAGGGAGGATCTGTGATTTATTTAGATGTCACCATTAATTCCCTTGACCTTGTCTTCCGTCTGATCTTGTGCTGATCATTAAGTTAAATTCACATGTGGAAAGATATGAAGCTAGAAAAACAAACAAAAAAATGAATCTAGATTTAAAATAAGTTAAAACATATAACCTTATTGCCCTAAGAATCAAAATAAACATGGCACACTGAGTATTGCTCTTTCAGATCCCAGAAACAAACAGTAAGATCTTCAGCTGGTGTTGTCTGTTTCTTATCTCTTAATTTGCCAGCCTCGTTTTCTCATTGCACTTCACGATGCCTGCTGTCCTGATTTTCAAAACTGTTTGAGATTAGATCTTCTCTGTAACTGCCATTCAGTACTCATTTATTATCCACATACAGGCTACTTCTGCTGATTTTTTTTTATCTACATTTACATTTTTATCACTTGACACTTATTTTTGACTTGCTTTTATTTATCACTTCATGGTTGTCATAGAGCCACCCTATGCTTTGTGTCTTCTTGGCCTGCCATGTGCAGGACTGTGGTTTCCATACTGGATCTCTCTGTTTTGCCTTACCATGAAAAATAAATACAAACTGACAGTCAAAAACCTATCTAGCTGTGAGTAATGAATTTCATCTTCAGTGTTCGTTTTTGCTGTTTGCACACAATATTTTCTTTGACTTCAGCCGTGGTACAAATCATTGAAATGACAGTACAATACATATTTATTAATCAGACAACTCTGGGAAAAAAAAACCCTTCTGTCAGAAATTTTATCAGAGCTACATACTGGAGTATGCTGAGGGTTTGCCCCTCCTACACAGATTCAGCGATTGCAAGACTGCATCCAAAAATTCAATGATACTTTATAATACTACAGGTTAGTGCTGGAGTGAGGGTCAGTATTAGAAAGTACTGTATTAACACCCTTTTTATACTACTAGGTCTTTGGGAAATCCTTACAAATACCTTGTAAGTATTATGGCTAGATTAGAAATGTTAGAAGATGAAGAGTTTGTATGTATTAGAGAAAGGCAGTGAAAACAACAAACTGTGCAGTCTTGTTTACACTTTATTTTAGAGAGTGTTAGTGAGTTAACCAGTGTAAGATGATGATAAACAAAGTCACCAGACATGCAGGAATTATGACCAGAGATAGGGGTAATAGTCAATATGTTTACAGCCATTACAGTATCAAGCAGAGAACTGGGTCAGAAGCATTTGTGGTACGTTTATTCATTAACTATACAGTCTTTAAAAGAAGGAAATATAGTTAAAAGATGTGTATAAATAAATGGAAAAGTAGAAAACATGTTTATGCTTTGAAGTACAAAACACATTTTTTTCCCTCAGTTAATATCAGTTCATTGACATTACCATATAAGAATTCACCATTAAACATGATGGGATCTATTGGCTGCTGTCCTAGAAACATTGCCTTTTTGTACATATGTGCAGTACATCAAAGCTGTGGACAGGGAAATGGTGCCATTGAAGAGGATTTCAACTATATATAAGGATTGTTCTCATATTTAAAAAAAAATTTATAAATATTTAAAAAAGAAAGAAAAAGAAAAGAATTAGTTTGAAAAGCTGTAGAAATAATGTCCCTTTAATTTCCCAACATGGTCAAAGAGGAACTCTGCAACCCTCATTAGGCTACACTCAGGGGCATGTAACTACAGGACATTTACAAAATCACTGAGTCAGGAGTTTTGTTACAAAAGAAAGAACATCAGAATCGAAAATAATTATAGTTTATGAACCTTATTCAACCATCTCTATTTGGAAGAAAGGATATATTGGCATGTGCTAATCATGAATAGTTGATCCCTCATCTTGCCCTTTCTATGCAGGTAAAACAGTTCGGTTTAGAGTTTTGGAAAGGACTTCTGGATTGTTTAGTGACAGTATATTACGAAGAAGAGCTGAGGAAGCTCTTAATCAGATAGGAATTTCTTAGCACTACTTAAGAGTCCTTGTCTTTGCTTATCTCACTGAAGCCAAGAACCATGTTAAAAATCTCAAGATCTAAAGACTGATGTTCCTAATAACGACATTTAGGCTCATGAACCATAAGGAAATAATTTGATTGTTGGTGACTTTGCTGAGCACAAAAGCACATTTTAAGACTCAAATTAAAATGATTACATATCACACTGTAGTCAGGGGCTCTGCTTATCTTCCTGTTAAATTAATAAATGTAGGATTGTTTTGAGGTTTCAGAATGTTCAACGTTTTTCATTGTTAGCACAGCAAGTAATTAGGAAACAATTACAAAAGCAAACAACAACATAAAAGAGCAGGAGTGCTGCTGCCAATTCCAAAGCCATGATTTTAATGTTTACCCTCAGTCTGTTCCCAGAACACTCATGTACTTGACATATCTATTGAGAATTTATCAAGCTGATGAAGTATTACTTTCTGAAGTTGAAACAACCGATTATTTTCTCCACAGAATGTACTGCTACTACACAATTTTGCCATTAGCTAATAAGGCATTGTACATACCAAAACAAATGAACTTTTTCAGTGTTGTTAGTTAGCAAAAATGACTTTTTAAAGTTTAGAGAATGTCAAAAAGATTATCTATGTGCTGATTTCCATAGAAGTCTCCCTTCCATAACAGGATGAGGCAAACTCTGAAGGCTAAACAGAAGAGCCAAGTTCTACTATCACTGGGGTCAGCTACTTCAAGTCTACGCTCCATGCAGCTATGTACTTGAGAACCAGAAAATACAGAAACTAAGCTAATGCTGCTTTAAGGATCTGTCCTTCTCAATCCAAAAATGCATGGATATACAGACATGCGCAGGCTAGATTACTTCCTCACCTTCTCACAATACATTCATCATATTTTTTCAGCCACCAGAGAGAAAAGTTGAGATGGGACCAATCCACCTGGTATGAATAATTTTGGGATAGTTCACCCCCAAAATTCAACAGCCTTGGGTTAAATTTCAAAGATAGGTACTGACACTGTTCTCAACATGTATTCGTGATGGTGATAAAAAGGTGAAGGTTTTGTTTTCACTAGTTAACATCTCTTTGCTTCTTTAACAGAATCTTTACCCTTGGTCAATATATCTTATATATAATGTTGGTGCTCACATATGAGAACTGAAGAGTACAAAAAAAAACAAAAAAAAAAAGAAGGATTCCTTAGGAAAGAATAATTGCTCATGTAACTTCCACTAAAATGAGAGCAATTCACAAAGGATAAAATGAGCCTCTGTTTCAATGACTTTAATGTAGTTACTAAAAAAAAAAAAAAAAAACACACAACTCCTGTTATTGTTTAAATGCCCTTTTATAGAGAATACATTACATGCAATACTTAAGTATGTGCAAAAACAGGTGTCCTGGCAGAGTATAAGGGAGCTCCTGCCACTGGAAACTGAAGTGCAGATGTAAATGATCAGAGCAAAAGTTGATCAAGTTATTCTCAAGGCATCAAAGCAATTCTTAAGTAGGGCTTTGCTTCCTGCACAATTGAATGGCTTGCTTCTACATAAGTAGGTCTAATATCAACTTTCACGGCTCAGCAGAACTGCCAAGAATGCCTTGCCCACCCTCCTAAAACTTGTAAGTTATCAAACACATTAGGCCTGTTTTAGTTAAATACTCACCTAGCAATTTTATTTCCCCATATTGCAACAACAGGTTTACTTTACAAAATTTAATCGCTGCAAAGTTGCTCACAAGTACAACCATCACGGTCTACTCCTTATTCCCACGCTTTTTAATATTCATCATATTTTATCTTTTAATGCAGTCCTAATGAGAGCATATTGGAAGACCACAGAACCATGCTCGTAAGAATGCAGTCCTGAAATAAAATGTAGAACAGAAGGAGCATTGTATTACAGCCTCTGTTAATGTTTTAATGGTTGAGAGATTTCCAACATGTTGGCAGTGTCAGGACAAACCAATTTAATAAATTATTAACACTAATCAAACATTTTTATGATGGCAGTCAAAACTTCCTTGGCAGTTAAGGTTAATTCTGTTGAAGTTTGACAAAGATGTTACTGTTAGATGGAAACCATGTTTAAAACTGCAGCCTGCTTCAAATCAAAACCTTGCAGTGCCCTGAGAAGAAACGGTTAAGCAACATTTCTGGAGGTACATAAAGAAACAGTGAATGCAGGGTTATAGCATTCATAGGCAGAGCAAGGGCTGATGAATAGTAGTGAAAATTAAATTGATTACAGCATGTATAGCATGCCTGCCACTTCTTGGAAAAGGATAGAGAAAGACTGTTATCGAGAAGACATAAAGCTCAGGCTGTCACAGGGAGAATGCTAAATCAATATACAAATAAAATCGAGGAATTTCAGACATTTGACAGAGAGAGAGGAAAATAGAGAGCCCTTCTATTTCTGATGTATTAAACTTTGGAGAAAGGAGGTATTTTAAGGCACTTGCATTCAAAAGGCAAGTAACAATAACCAGGGCAGACAACACCACATTCTGCCTCCAATTCATCTAGCCCTGCCAGTTAGTTTAAATCCAGCACAGCAGAAGCTAATGAGGGGTATGGATTAACAATACAAAGTTTCTTAGGCCTTTCTTAGGCCTCCCCTGGGGCATCCGACGTCTATACATCATCAATCTACTGCAAATTGATCTAGTCAGCCTGTGACAAGGGTCAGGTTTCCAGGACCAGCTACCAGGCATGATCTAGTCATTTTGAGTTATCAAGACAAAACTCTGTTCTGCTGAGCTCCAGTCACATAAAACTCACAGTTTCCCAGACTTGCAGCGAGCTGAACTCAAACCATAGAGCCCTCTCTGTTCTCCTCTGCACTCCCTTAGAAATCAGCTCACCCTTCTGCAATGACATTATTATTGTTATTATTATTTTGCTCTTACAGATGATGCCATCTTGGAAACTTCAGGCTCCCAACCAAGAAAAACATATACTAGTCAAACAGCTCGTATTTAACCACTGCTAATTATTTCAGTCAAATAAAAATAGTGACAACAAGAAATATTCATATTTATTTTCAATGTATGAGAGCGGTAAGGAAGGGAAAAAGATGCATAATAATGCAAGTTTCTTAGCAAGATGTAAGTTTTATGAGGGCGTCCTAAACTTTTGTTGGACTAAAAACTCTTTACTGAGTAACAATATGCAGGATCTTGCTTTCGTACAACAACCTACAGGCTACAGCTTCTCCAAATTTTCTACAAGTTCCACAGCCCTTTAGTGTATTTGAGCTGCAGCCTCTCAGCATCCTAGGAATCTAGTGGATTTCCTAGCAAGCTTTGTGGTAGGAGTGCCTTCGCTTGCAGCACTGCTCAGCTGCACCAAAATGCTTCCACCAGGATGAAAAGGATACAGGTTCCGCGGTATGCCATACGCTGGAAAAAGTGGGATGTTGCATCAGTAAGACGTGTAGTCTGATCTGCAGCGACTTAAGTCGCTGGAAGGGTTCCTCCTGATTTCGGTGGTTTGGATGGCATCCATACTGTCAGAGGAACTGTAGCAATTAAGGTTTAGATCATTTCACTTAGCGCCATTTACTTTTACAGTCCCCCTTGAAGTTAATTTTCATGGGAATCAACCATTTACCTCAGAAGGATTAAAAGACTGAACTGACATATAGGACAAAATAAGGATCATAGAATCCAGCTACCTGAAATATGGCAGATTTCTGAGGCTTCTAGGGTACTTCCAGCCAACTCTTAATCCAACAGTTAGTTATGATCCAGCATAGCGGCATGAACTACCAGGAGCCAACAAACTTTTCAATTCATGAATAAACTTAGTTGTTATTCATGTTATTTCTATGAACATTTCCCAGAGATATATTTTGGAATGTGTATTTTTCACCGAAACAAACCAAACCTTGCAACTTATACTTCAGGGTTTATTAACAAAAAAGAAAATCCTCAAATTCACACAGTATTGTATCAGCTCCAAATGGATGACAAACTTGCAAAAACAGGCAAAAGCACCAAGCAAGGCACTTGTGGTACGAACATCTGATGAGCATTTGCTTGTATTGATTCATGCAAGCATTCTGGAATTTCTCTGTTCATGGACCGTCTTCCAAACACAATGCCATGCATATGAATTTGCATGAAAAGCAAATAAAAAGATGCAGTAATATCTTTGAAGTAGCTCGGTGGCTTTTATCAGAGAGATGCATGTGAATACTTTGTTTCATCATTCATTCAAGTTTCTCACACCGTCAGCAAACCTCTACAGAGGAACAAGCGCCCAATTGCCAAGCAACCCCAGTTCTGTTTCCACTACCCTTTTTGGGCAACAAGTTCCCAAAAGATAACTGCACGCATTCCAAAATTAGACTTGTGCCTGAGAGATTTTCTTGATTTCTCCAGATTCAAAGAGTTCCTGTCACTGGACTGGTCAGCAGTGAAAAATCTTCTTTATTGCACTAATGAACATTTTATATTGATATGGATGCAACCACACAGACATGCTTACAAAAAAAAAAAAAAAAGGTGAAATTATTGTTATCTAGCTGAATAGTTGGCTGCATGTTTATCATTAGGAAATACAGCAAGAAAGACAGAGGCAGGTGTGTTTCACTTTGTGGATAACATTTGTGTCTGTTCAAACTCTGCTTGTAAATGGAAACCCCCGGAAAACAAGGCTGCCTGAGTGAGCTCTGCTCTACTGACCTCCATTTCTAATCTATGCCTCAGGCTCAGCACTGCTGAGAGCGTTCCTTAGGCCTGATGGGTTTCCTGTTTGTAGGGAAGCATCCAAGCAAAATCCTGAGTCACAGGTGGAGGGAATTTAAATCATCATCCAGCTGCAAACTTCTACTTATTGTGCCTGGTAATGGAGCACATCAGCACCAACCACCTAGCCCCGCTTTTCCCTCACATTTGCCTCTACCCCTTCTCACAACCACAGGGAAAAGGGGATATTTCCTAGAGGAAAACTGCTAGAAGTCAAGGCTCCGACCTCAAAACGTATTTCTGCAATGCTGGAGCGCTGATCGGACTGCTCTGCAGCGCCGAAGGCTCCTCCATACAGTTGCCATTGCTCTGCAAATAAAAGTCTCTAAAGCTAAAACCAACTGCTGCTCAGCCTAGGCCAGCTCTCAAATGGCAGTAAATCAGGCTGCTTTGCCTGTACAGTACACAGGAGAGCTTCTAGCACTGCTTCCGTGAAAATCCACGATTCCCCTTCTATGAACAACGCGGTGCCCTTTCCCACTTCCCAGGCTCCTGCCCTTCTCTGCTTCTCTTCCCGCCTATCTTTATTAGGCTGCTTTTCCAAAGGCAGATAAGAACTCTGTGCAATTCTCCAAATCTCTTATTTTCAGGGAGCAAAATACCCTCCCCCCTCTCTAAGAGGTCTGGTGCACTCTGCTGGCTTGCAACCTCAAAAATATCTCTACCAAAGTAGCTGTTGAATAATTTATATTTCTTAGAACTGAGCTGAGTGTATGTACATTTTCACTTGGGTGTATACGGTACAGTTGTTTTCCCTTCCTTTCCAATGCCATCTTGGTTTTCGCTTAAAGTTTTGAGGTAGGAAGTTTTGAAAAATATTAAAAACACTTGAGAGTCTGGAAAAATGATTGGTGTTCTTGGAGTGAGAAAGAGAAAATGGGATTGCAATTTGTTTGTGATTTTTTTTGTAATGAAAAGGGGGAAAGATCCCAAACAGCTTGTAATTAGCAGCTCTGAAAAGTTATAGTTTCTTCAATGGCACACAGCATGCCAAGTAAACGTACAAGAGATTCCTTAACTCAACATGCCTGGAGCTGGATGCAGTTTCTGTAAATCAAAGCACAGCTCACACTAACAGTTGCAGTATGTTAGTGGCTGGATGGTTACTTTATGAAGAATTATAAAGTGACACAGCAGTCTGGGCTGGAAAAAAAAGTCCCGCTTTGATGTTTTAACCACTGACTTCAAGAGGACCAACAGAGACCTTCCTGTTTTTATTGCAGCCTTTCTATCATTCCTCCCCCCTCCTCTCCCGCTCTCAGATGCAGCACTGTTATCTTCCAGGCACTCTGTAAGGTTGACTTGTTTACAGACTGCATGTCTCTGTTTATAGGCCTGTGTCAGAGAACAAACAGGGCGAGTGTGACTTCCTCGCATCTGAAACTCTTTCCCTCTGGGGCAAGCAGGGGGACGAGGTGTGGGGGAAGGCAGAGCGCTGCGGGTCTCCTGCCCTGCTCCCCGCTCCCTCCGGGCTGGACGTGCACACCTGCACCCGGCCTAAGCTCCGCCGCGGGGACGGACACCCCTTATCCCAGCAAAAACGGCTTCGGAATCTGGGCCGCTATCGGTAAAATCAAGGATAAGCAGGCTTCTCTTTGGAACCTCCCCCTAAACACACACTTTATAAAAAAAAAAAAAAAAAAAAACAGTTTCTACATCATGGTTTCATTCAGACGTTCGTTTGGGGAAGGTTAAAAGCTTGTATCACATTTTACAAGAGACATTTAAAGGCTGTCAGTGGTGTCATTATAAGAGTGCATACACTGTAATGATGAAATTTTAGAAACTAACCAGAAAGTTTAGTTATTCCTCCTTGTCTTGAATAATATTTTGCCTCAGGCATAACCCCAGTCCAATCAATAAGAGCAGTCTTTAATAAGGTACTCAAATGACAAGATGGATCGTTTGCTTATATTACTAATGGCACAGCTTTTTATAAGCAAGAGGAATTAAAATAATCAGCGTTCCAATCGCAAACTGTCTCCTTTTTATGTTTGGCTTTCCTTTTAGCTTGGACAATGGCAATTTCTTTTTTCAGGTTCTCCAAACTGTTTGGGTTATAAGTAGCCCCAATGAGGTATGGATTCATCCTTACTAAAATATCTTATTTTACAATGACATTTTTTATTTTAATTGTAGGATCCATTTTTATGGATCTCTGGGTTCAAAAGGTTTGGTTTTGCACAATAAACACTTTGGAGCACAATGGGGCTTTAAAGGGTACAAAAAGGGATATTCTATTAACTCACATAAAATGCATTATATTCACGTTCTATTAACTCACATAAAGACATCAGCCAGTTATGAGCTGGATCTATTTAGGTTTTCTCTTGTAGGTAGATTCCCAAAAGAGACTGAAAGACTACTGAACTCACAAAAGGGCCAGAATTTATTAGAATAAAAACTGGAAAGTTAACTCTTTAAGCAAAACCCCTTAGAAATACATTGATCGGGCAGAACAGAAAAGGAAGATTTTACACACAGGTCTTCCCTCAAATGCCCTGTCCATGCAGGGGAGGCCTTAGGGGCTTGCTTAGACACATCCCATAGGCCACGTGTTTCCTGAGCGGTGCCAGTGCCCGCTTCCTGCTGGCTCCCAGACGGCTCTTTTCCCTCCCCTCTGAGGCCATCTTGTACCTTCTCCCTCACCGTAGTCCCCTTTGGGACAGAGGTGGCCAGGGCCATGCTGGGACTGCTGCTCTGTTAAGAGTTTGGGTACAGCTTGATTAAGCAGTTTAAACATAGCACCCAAATGGACTTCATCTAAACTCTGTGAGTACTGTGGTCCTGATGCTCCTTGGCGCAGTTCCCTTGGCTTGGTGGTCACAGTGGTGCTGTTCATCCATAACCAGCCTAGCTTGAAGGCAGCCAGAATTTACTGACTGTTTTCTTTTCTTCCAGAGCAGCAAAACTGTCCCTGCTGTGTCTTCCCACCATGGCAGCCTTCCCTGGGAATCTGCCATTCTCTCCTCCCGCTTTCAGGGCCTGCCTTGTAGGAGGCATTGGCTTCTGCTCTTATCTGGAATTTCACACCTATGGCGCTTCCTCAGTGCAGACTGCGCAGTTCACTATGAGAGACGTGGGCTTTTCCCTCTGCGGTCTCATTACTCCGGAAGCTGCGGATAACACTGAGCTCAGTACGCTCCTCTCCTGCCAAAAGGCAAGCAGCTAGCGAGGAGACAAACTAACCCTTCACAGAGCACCAAAGCCTTCCAAGTCAGTTCAGTGTAAAGGCCATACCCAGATTTGTGGCCACTCTCCTCTCTTGTATTTTAAATTGAAATGGTTCATCTATACCTCTTTCAGTTTTGGGTGTCATCTAATAGGAGGAGGAGGAAATTAAAACATGAGTACAGGGTGATTTGACCACTTTTTTCCCCTAAAGAAAACAAGCATATGCTGGAATCAACAGACTCTTTCCATTAATCACAAAGAGCCCAGAATAGATGCATAAGGGCTTAGATTTTCCTCATTTTGCATATTCAGCCATCTCCATCTCCATTCAGCAAAGTTTTACCGAAGGATGGATGAAGACATTCATTCTAACAAAAGAACTGGCGTGAATCCTGGACCAGAATTCACATACATGCTAATTTATGTTTTGGGGGTTTAGATATGTTTGATGAGCTCTTCTTAAGTTCATTTTTTGATACGCTTCTCCTTGATGAAGGGCTGAAAAAAACACTTTCAGTTTTAAGTTCAGAAGAGGGGCGATACTTGAAACGCATGCTTTTCTTCAGTGTGTCCTACCAGAAACTGTAGATGACTCTTTGCCCTATAAAGTAATACTGCTAGATCCTGTTCTGATGCATCTAAGTCTGTCTCTGCATTACAGACACCAACTTCTAGGCTAGGGTTTCTATTATGCGGCACAAAAACTAGATACAAGTGACAGAATGATTAGCTCCTTTTGCATATCTGGTTGGTATCCTGAAAATCTGTGGTAAATCAGACAATTAAACTCTGTTTCTCCCCTGTCTGAAAGTAAAACCTTCACAACTGTTGCAGAGCTGGAGAAGAGATGTTCACATGCTATTCCTCATTGGCCCGAGGATAATCAAGACTGACCTTCTTAACAAAAAGCATCTAATTTCATGAATGAGAATAAAAAGAATGAATGTGCAAGCCAATAGTCTCTATAGGTATATTTCTTACAGCAAATAAGCACTGAATACAATGCACAAACTGAAGAAATTCGCACACAAGCCTTCATCGTTCACACTCATTCTGTCAAATTCTACCTGAATTTCATCTCCACATGAACCCTCAGAGGTTAGTCCCTGTGGACTTACTCCCTCTATGAAAATGCTAATACTCGTATCAACTGAAGAACCAGACAAGTCTCAGAGCTTGTATACCTTACCCAGGGTAAAGGTATTTATGAGTTAGGACTGAACATTGCCTTTCTGAGCTCTGCTCCTGCTAGCAGACACCATAAAACATCAGGTTTTCCTCTCCAAAGCTACTCCTGCATGCCCGAGAAATACATACCATAAAGTAGGGCTTGTGCGTAAACATGCTTCCAGCACGTATAATCATGTAACAAAAAGTATAATTTTCTTAATTGTATGATTTGCTGAGTTACTTTTCCCCGTGAAATTCAATACAGAGAGAACCTATGACTTCAGAGCTTCTCTGAGTGCTCTGATGCCAGCTGTTATTTGTGCTCCTATGTGCAGTTTTGCAGTGATATCCAAGATCCAGACTTTGACTCCACTAGTAGGAAATAGCTGACAGGGCACTGGGCATGAGGGCACCAGGCTCCTTTCCCAGTTCTACCGCTTGCCCATCCTAGGACCTTTAAGGACACACTACACCCTGCAAGCCTCATTTGTTCTCAGGCCGCATATGCTGAAATGGCCCGAGTTCTAGGTCAGGGACCTCCCTAACCAGAGCTCTGCAAGGCGCCCGGGTCTCCATGGCTCTGTTACAATACAAGCACTAATTAAGAGCCCGAGCAGGCTTTGTGCGCTGGCTGCCAAGCCAAGCTTTTTGCCTTGTGCTCAATCCTTTGCCTCGCTTGGCTTTTCTTAAGCTCTTCGCTTCCTGCGACGTACTAAGCTATAGCATGGAAATTTTAGAGAGGTGCAAGTTACTTCTGAACAACAACAAGCCACCATTTACTTATTTGTGCTCTGATGAGCTTTGAGCTTTAATAAATGATCAGTCCTATGTAAAAGTAACTTAATGCTGCCCTAGCTGCATCTTTCCATGAAGTGTCACTTTGACATCCTCTGTTGTGTGCATTCACTGCAACTTTCACACGCTGTAAATTAAGAACATTTACACATGCAATTAGTGCTAAATAAAGGCCTGAAGAACTTACTGTGGATTAAACAATTAGAGGACATCATGGAGTACCTTTGTACTTAACACCTATGAAGAAAATCATCTACTCGTTTTGCACAAATTGCATACTGGGGTAACCATCGTACTGGCAGGAGTGCTTGGCTGAACTGCAAAATGCAGATTTGTGCTCACAAAACGTCTTCTTTTTCCCCAGTTCTCCCACCCCTCCCCCACTTATTTTAAAGAGAAATTAATGTGAATTAGGTAATGGGGACTAATTTGTGAATAGGATAACACTTTAAATTGTTATTAAATGACTGCCTTTGTAAAATAAACCTAGAATTTAAACTGACTTTGAATTTTTAATGCTCTAGTTAAATTACAAAAAAAGTCTGCTTAGAAAAAAAAAACAGATATGTACACATAAACCATTTGCATGGCCTCTGACTATTAATAGGCTTTAACTCTTTCATCTCTTATACTTCATTTATGGTGCACACAAACCATAGTCAGCATTTGTGGCAGAGTGTGCAAACAGTCCTCTTCAGAGGAGAAATACTTGACACACTGGAGCTCCTTGCAAGTGAAAGGATGTGTTTTATTAGTTTGAAATACACCACACGCACCTAAGGCACACTGAAAATGAAAGGGACAATCATTTGCACTGCAAAACACACGGACAACACTCACCCAACCTATTGCGTGCAAACAACTCGGAGGGTGGGGGAGTAATGGACATTGCATTTTTTTGCTTTAAAGCTCAAGATTAAAGTGATTCCAACTCATCAACACCTAGAAGTGTTATAGGCAGCCTGGAAAAGAAAGGGCACCTCAGCTCAGTAAAGGTGCCTAACACACCAATCTGGATGTAAGGATGCAAGAGTTACGTGCAGAGAAAAAGGGCCTGGGGACAAAGTGACGTTCGGAGTTGCGCGCTGAGCTCGTTAATCAGCAAAACCGAGAAGCCAAGTGCTGCTGGGCGCACAGGGGTGCCCCAGCCACAGGCCCAGCCTGCTCTCGGCCGAAGGGAACCACCGTGCCGGGGTCACCGCCGCGGCCGCGCGCAAAGCGGCGCATTGTAACCCGCAGCTTCCCCAGCGGCTTCGTGGTGGGACGCGACGAGGGCGGCGTGAGGGGAGCGCTGCTGAGGCAGCGTGGGGCGGCCAGGAGGAGAGAGGAGCCCTTCTGTGAGGCAGAGAGATTGCTAAGCACCAAGCGTTGGGGGGGGGAAAAGAAAAAAAAGAAAAAGAAAAAGAAAAAAATCGGAACAAAACAACAACATCACAAAGTACAACAGCTGCAGGGAAGTTGTTTTTCACCTGATGCGGCTTGTAGAGGTTCTTTTAAAAGTGCCCCTGCAGTCACCAGGGCGCGAAAATCCCAACCTCAGAGCTCCAGCGCCACCTCCTTGCCAAGGAGGCAATCGCAGCATCGGGAGACGCTGCCATGGAACAACGATGCCCAGTGTCTGCAGCAGGGTCTGAACCAGCACGGGTTTTTGGCTGCTTGCACAGAAGACACCCAGTTTGCAGGGCCGGGTCCCCCACGGCGCCTGGCAGCGCGGCCCGCGTGGCGCTGGGCAAGGCCAAGGTGCCGAGAGCAGCTTGCCCAAGGCCCAGGGCCTGCGGTGCCTCAGCCAACAACAGGCAAAATATCAGAAAAAAAGAGGAGATTTGACAAAGAAAGCCCTTTATAGCTCATGGGGAATCACTTGAAATTTTATTTCACCCACCTGCCTTTTTAAAAGAGTGTTATTTTACTTCATGTTTTAAGATGGCCTTGCTTTTTCTACTAGGGAAAAAAAGTTTACTTCTGTTGTTGTCTCTGATGTGAGGAAATTTATTTTCCCAGTAATGTTGTTCAATCAGAAGAAAAATGTTTCTCACATACAAGTAATTTTTCCACAAGTAAATATTTCTACAGCAAAACTTTGAAAAACAAGACTTTAGTAGGCACTAAAAAGATTTTTGGGCATACTGAGATGTGGCAGAATGTCACATTTGGGGGATTTAAAATTTTATAATCTTCTCCCCCCAGAATCATCAACTCAATGCTAAATCACCGAGGGGACGGGTAAAACAGCCATCAACCTGCTGAAGGAGAGGCAAAGCTCCTCACTAATGAACCCTTCGATCCACCAAGGAACACGCCTGGCACGAGTCCAACGGGAAACCCATCTCTCCTTCCTGCGCTGCAAAACTCAAGGCTGTGATTGGTGATTTTGTCTGGGTGAAATGAACCAGCAACACATAAAAATTGCATCCTTCTAAAAATTTTGTGCCAAACTGATGTCTTTGGGGGTAAAATGTTCTAGTTAGACACAGTACAGAGCAATAACCAACAGAGAAAGAGCCTGTTTTATTGTCTCAGTATGCCTTAAATATGACACAAAAAGACACATACTACTTTGGGTGTGAGAATAAATTCTGAGAGTCTTCAGTTTGCTTCTCTGAAGCAACTGTCACCAAGGGGATCTTATGACGCCACCTGCAATAACAAATCTAGTCCAATGAACCAGAGGTTTAGGCCCTTACAGGAGTAATTTATTCCATATGCCACCATATGTTCACATCAGGCACCAGGTAGCATAAGTAATAGTCTACATATTTCATACATCTCTGCTTTTTTTTTCTAATTTTTACTGGGCATGGATGTGGAAACAACAAAGTCCCAAAACAAATCATGAAATATTTTTACTTCGAGTGTAATTCTAACAAAGCTACATATTCTGAAGATATTCCTTTTCCAATACAGTTTTGCAGGCAACAGAGCATCAGATGTTCAAAATTAATATTGCTGAATAGTCATCAAAAAAATAATCCCCTGAAACTTTTAAGACTTGTTCTCCCTTGCAATCCTGAGGTTAGAAATGCAATAGCAACAACTAAAAAAGGATGTGACCTTTTAATTGCATACAGGAATCTGAAACTTGCCTGTCCTCACTGCATGGATTAAAGACAAGGGACTAGTGAGGAAGGGAAGCAGCAGAATTGGAAAGAACTTGCATGCCTAGCTGACCCATCCTTGTACATACACACACAAATACATTGCCCAGGATAAAGGAGTTTGTATTGTATTTGAGAGCAGAGGTGATATTGAAGTGTGTATCTATCATCTCACCTATTCAACTCACACAGTGCCCCTATGACTTAATTGAACTCAGCAACGCTGCTAGAGTAAAAGTGACTTGTAACCAGCTGTGAACTATAGGGAGAGAAAATAAAACATGGACAGTCAAAAAACAGACAAAAACAAAAACAGCATGAGAATTTGTCAAGTAAGAAATGAACATTTTCATCTGTCAAAAACTCCGGAGAATGTCAATTATTTGTGTTCAAAACAGAAATATGACTGTATTTCACATCCATTGCCTCCACCCCCAAAACATTCAGCCCTAACACACTTAGCTGCTAAAGCAGAAACAAAAATTGAAGCTCCCAACCAAGCGGTAACAAATGCCTTTGCTGGGAATACTCAGCAACTGACTGCTTGCGTAATGCGGACTAGGAGTAGTCACAACCCGATGGCCAAAGTAAATTCGTATGGTGCAAACTGTAATGTCATCACGAGGCGCAGGGTTACTTAGAAAGCAGATCGCGGCACCGGCGTTCCCGCACGACTGGAATGGCAGGCTGAGCGCTAGGGAAAGGCTCCTTCCTGGCCGCTCCCTGCTCATTCCAAGCTGCCATTTCCAGGTCTCCGGGTGACATCCCTGGAAGCAGTACAGCACCAGGGAACTCTGGCTCCTGCTGGGCCATGGCTCCAATGGCCAAAGCTGCAACCTGCCTCACCCTGCCCATTTCCTGCTAGGAGCGTGTGAATGGGCATGGATGGCAATGCACATGTGTATCTGCATGGGTATATATATATGTATGCATACACACCATGTGTATGTAAGGGTGTTTAATGCATATGGATTTAACATCACCTACCGGGAAAACAGGGCAGTCTTTCAAATTTCAAATGTGTCAACAGATTATACAAACAGGAAGCAGCACTGCAGCAACAGGTCATTAAAAAGCCTGCAGACCAACCAAGAATTAGGAGAGTCAGCTGAAAAATGGAAAGAAAAAGAAAAAAGACCTTTTCCACCATGGTTGGCATATCCTAAATCTCGCATAGTTTTGTGCTCTCGCTAAAAGGCGATGTGTGTTTCATGGAACTACCTGAGCGAGCAGCATTATAAATAATCACATATTTTCACACCGCCTTTTCCTATAACACCCTCCCTATCACTTAATTGCTTACGCTTTTGCTCGCTCGTCAACACAGAAAATGCTTAGGAAGGGTGGGGAGAGGAGCGGGGTCTGAAGAGAGCCCATTCACAAAGTAGTTTCAAGCATTCTCTTATTTGTCAGGAATCTTTCCATTGCAGAGGCATCCTGCAATTCCCAATCTGTTTTCCTCTGCTCCAAGGCTTCAGTTTCATCCCGCTCCCTGCCTCGCACCTTGAAATGACATTAGCAGGAAAGTCACCGCTGATTCATTTCTCAAGAAGCTGATGTGGAATCATAAGGCTAGGCTGCCAGCTAGAGGTAATCCAGGGGAAAAAAAAAAAAAAAAGGAAAAAAGCTCTGACCAACTGGAGCGCTTGTTCGGGACAAAAGTACGTGGTAGGGAGATAAAATATCTCCGTTTGCAGTATCACTGTGAGTGCTCTCATCTAAAAAAGACCCCAAGTAAGCTCTCCCTACCGCGTAAACCAGCTGAAGGTGACAGATTCCAATTTACCAGAAACATCTGAATAGCAGCTCTATTTCATTTTTACTTTTTTTTTTTAAGCAAAATTAAAAACACCCTCCCTCCCCTGACTATTCACCATTTTATACTCCGAGCTGTCCCAATGCGGCATAACTATGCACACAACTGGCTATGCTTTTCAACATCTGCTTTTCATTTTCTTAACAGGAAACCAACACAATTTCCATGACAAAGGAGGATTCTGGTGTTAGACTCTCATTTATCTGTCATGTGTACACTTGGCAGTATTTGATCTCTATTCTCCAGGCACTTAAGAAATAATCTAGGAATTATTGCTTCTTGACAATACAAACAAATAAGGGCTATCTATAAATAAACTGCAGAAAGGACAGAGTGGAGGTTCGCTTAGCACCCGCCGAGGGACTGCCTCGGGGCTAGTTCTCATTTATTTTTTGGCCAGGGCTGCAGATCAGAAGGTCACTTTCCTCTCGGAGCGATGTGAGTGCCCTTTTGTGCGAGGCTACGTGAGGGGAACACAGGCCCTCACACAAAGCACCTCTGAAGAAATTTGCTGACTTTCTTTTTTTTCTTTTTTCCCCCTTTTTCCCCCCATCCTTCTGAGAGCATATTGTCCGCCGCCACAAAGAAGAATGGCCACTGATTTAAGAAGTATGGTGGCAGGGCCAGACCACATGAACCGCGCTCTTGTCAAGGCCGCTGAATGCGCTTTGAGAGGGAGAGCGGCGTTTTGGCGACGGGGCACAATGAGGAGGGCTGAAAGCGGGAGATAAAAGCCCAGCGTGCGCTGAGCAACCCCGGCGCTGGCGGTCAGGGTTCGCTCTCAAACCAGCGTGCAGCTGAGGGAAGAAAAGGTTTCCTGAGAGCTACTTGTACTAAGCTTGACTCATCATGAATTCCAAAATCCAGGGAACTCTGTATTTTTAAATGAACTGCAGGCATAAAAACACGGCTTAGACTTTATGCAGTGGCCATGAAGGGCATTCTCACTAGTATTTGTAAGAAGCTGTTTGATTTTTTTTTTTGAGAGGGAGAGAAATTTTGCCATTTGCACCATTTCCCCATGGCTATTGCCTTGCTCACTTGCGCCCAGCCCAAGCAGCCATTGCAGGACAGTGTGAGAACTCCTATTGACTTTGGCAAAAGCTGTATCGGGGCCATGGGAAGTAACAGAAAATATCCACCAAGCTTTTCTGAAGACCCTGAAGTAGCATCACCTCCTTGATTAACACATCACTAATATGATAAGTGTGTTTAAAAGGGATAGTCTTTTTTCCTCCCGACTTTCTTTCCTTCTCTGTGAAAATGTTGCTTGTTGTAAAAAGAAATGTTTGCAAAGATTCTTCAGATTCTATTACAGAGAAGATTTCACCAGAAAATCTTATCAAAGTTAAAGAATTAAAGATACCTAAGCTGGACTGAGAATCTTTGCAGTCACATTATAAGGTTAACTCTGGAAATTCTTCATTGGGGCTGGGATTTTTTTTTGGAAGTGAAGAGCACAGATCAGTTCAGTCTATGTTCCAAAGTCATTTATGGCCAGATCCAAATAAAATAAAAAGGCATGTTGCCTACCTCTCTGCAGCATCGAGATTCTCTAGGTGTCTCAAGTTAACAAGAATTAGGTGCCTGCATATGGGAGCTCCAGTGGCTTTTGAACATGAGACATGACTCATACAGGTCCTATTTTTCAAAGAATCAAGCTGAGGTTATGCATTCAAATGACCTGGCCACTTGGTCTTTTTCACCCTAGGGTAGTTCGAAGAAGTGAGCCATCAAAAAGTGGCCAGAGAGATTAAGTGTCCAAATGAGAGTACCGTCCAGACGCGGACCAACAATAGCTCTATTTTTATATACAAACTTATTTATATTCATCTTACTTCAGCTCATTTCCTTGCTGAAAATAAAAGCTATTTGCGTCCAAAACAGACCTGTTTAAGGTTTGCCAAACTATAACAATTGAACTTCTTTTGAAAGCAGAGATTTGATGCCAGAGTTGGTCTTCAGAAAACACAAAATTGAAATTACAAGAATACCCCTCATTCTGTAACCACTCTAAACATAGAGAAACAAAAGGTTTAATAAATTTAAGCCATTTTCAAAAAAAAAAAAAAAAGAGAAATATGTTCCTTGGCTCACAGAGTCAACTTCATCCTTCAAGGGTGAAAGCAAGCACTGCCATTCAGGATTTGTACTTAGATTACAGTTAATAAAGAAGGAACAAAGAGCAGGGAAGAGAAACTTAAGAAGCTATGCTATGATGGCTGTTAATTACAGGAGCAACCTCACTAAAACTTTTTTTTTTTAGTAAGTACGCAACACTGTGAATAAATGATACACAGTTTGGCCTACACGCTGCATAGCAGAGAAATCTGGAGGAAAAAATATCCTCACAAGTGTATACATTAGTACTTGTGTCCTCATCAGTATGTCTATCATGCCTTTAAAATGCCAAGCAACCAGTTGCTGCTATGTGAGTAGGACAGTAAAGAAGATCTAAAAAGGATTAGAAAGGTACAATCAATGAAAAAGAGAAGAAGAAGAAAAAAAAGCTTTAATCTCTTCTACCATTATTTTAATATACTTGCTATTAGTTAAAATATTCAGCAATTTATATACGCTATGCAAGAAGAACTGGATAGAATAAGTATAAAATGGCATTACCCTAGAGTCAGATACAGCCCTCAGTTTTCCATTCAAACCATTATTATTTATGGGGAATATTATGTTTTTGACTATCCACTGGGAAAATTTTAACAGCATATTTGGTTTTAAGTGAACACAAGTCAAAATATTTCAGCTGTCAAGAAGCAACAATTTATTTGGGGTCAGTTCAGAAATAATTTGTGCCTGACTGAGATGCCACAATGATTCATGGAAAACTATAGGTTGGATGTCTCTTTCTGTTCTTCTCTCTGGGCTGCCTCCAATACTACATTTCACCTCTAGTGACCTCCAAAGTCTCCCCTTTAGCTAAATTGAAAGTAGGGAAACATGGAATTCCTACAGACATAGTATATTATGTGAAATGCAGTTCACCTGTGAAGACTGAACCACAGAAAACAACTTTTAGTATTCTCCAGTCTTCAAGCTTATTTTCCCTCTCTCAAGCTTCACATATCTCAATGTCATTTTTCACCAGATTAAATGGAGCGATTTTTCACCTATGGGTAACATGATTTACTTACATTACTGATTTAAAAATAAGTTTCCTCTAACCTAAGCTATATCTTTCTGCCATGGCCACTTTTGCAGGTCTGTGCAAACAGAGCACAGTTGGGGATCTTGGTCTGGAAAACACAAAAATGGCACCTTATGCCATTATTTTTCTCTTACTCGACCCTTACAATCTCTGTGTTCATTGGCTTCATACCAGTCCTGCAATTAGCAACAATTTGGCAGTGGATTTGTCCCTTAGGACTTTTGAGGTCTAATAGGAACAGTGGTGACAATGAGGGCTGCTAATTGAAGGGGAAGCAGCAGCAATGGAGAATCCATTCAGTATCGTCCTCCAAGTTCAAATTCTTGCAGTTTTATTACACGGACAGACTAAAAGCTGGAATAAAACTGAACCTAGAATATTGTTCCATTATGTTGTCTCTATCCACCCCCAAAGCAAGTATTACATCAGTTGTTATAGGTGTATAGGTATACACACACTATCCACACATTTTACAAATGCACCTTTATATAGAGAATGTAAAAACATATATATGCCTGTATAGAAAACCAACACATCGAGCATGTGGCTCACAGACAGCCTTTCCTGACATCTAACTATGGCTATAAATGAATCATAACTCCAGCAAAAATTTCTGCTTTCAGACTCATGGAAAATGTTATGTTATTTTTGGCTCATGTCAAAGAAAAGCAGGGTGATAAAAGAGTGGGCACGGTACGGTCCAAGTTCATCTGCATTTTCATCTGTACATGCCTTCTGAGAGCTCTCACTAGAAAGTTCTGTTTACTTTCACAGATTCAAAACATGTATTTTATGTTTACATTTTTTTTCTATTTTATCACATTGCAGACGTAAAGAACCCATTTAGGACTGTGCTTTATATACTCTACTATGTAAAAAGATCTATGATTTGGTTCTATAAGATGATCTGCATAAATGTTAAATATATTTTAACATATCAGTATACCTCTCATATATACACATTTTGATATAATATAAATTTACATAAATAGAAGACACTTAAAGATACAACTAAGTAGTGCTGCCACCCAGAGGAGAAAAAGACATATAAAGAAGAGAAAGCAAAATGAAAAGTCTTGCCCTCGAGATCTTTGTGCACAATGATGCTTCCTCTAAAACAAGTTAAAGAACAACTCCAGTGCAATGTTTTTGCTACTGGATTATATGCTGCTCCTTATTCCAGCAATCTAGCCAGACTGCACATTCAGAGCTGGCTCGCTCTCTCTCTGCTATCTTTTTTTTTTTTTTTTTCAGATCCAAACCACTAAAGACAAACGTTTGTCGAGAGTGAAAAACTAGATCCAAATACTGCAGAATCTGGGGGTTTTAACTTCATGTCATGGGCTACTGCAGTTTTCTGTAATCAATTTGCTTGTCTGAGAATAACTTGCTTTCATAAATGTGTTTCCTGCCATTAAAAAAGTCATAGGATGAGAGGCTGCAGCTATGCCGGCCTTTCTTTAGTGCTGCTAGGTGCTGGCAGCAAACTGAAGGTGCAATGAAATAACTAAGTCTCAGCTGTTGTCACGTCCTGCCCAATCCTGAACTTCCCACCTACATGCACATGATCCCATCCCATGTCATATTACCTCCTCTCTCCACAGAAAAGGCTACTGATATTTAAAAATGGATCATGATATCCTGTGAGTACGTGGAAGGTGTGCAAATGCAGACTCAGACCAGCTGGATTGCTTCCTGAGGTCCCTGAACACACCTATTTAGATCCACACTCATGCAGGAGGAAAATACATGTTTTTCAGAGGAGAGTGACACAGCTGACGAAAGCAAAGCCTATTACCCTTGTTGCAATGGACACTCCTCTGCAGATCTGCTTCAATAGATGCTGCTCCAGATGCTTTATGCTGTCAGGGGCAGCAGCAGATTTTCCTTGTATATGAAAAGCTTCCAGTTGTGAAAGGTTACACTAACACTACTTCACTACACCTCTTTCCATAGAGGCATAGGGACTAGGCGATACTAAAGGGTCGAAAGGTTGGTCTATAACACATCTTTGATATTCTTTGTGGTCGGGTCACCTAAATGCATTTCTATACTTTCAAGTCCTTAGACGTACTCAGCAAGGTCACCAGATTTTCATTATTGGACTCCCTTCTGAGTGCCCACATTTATAAGCCACTGATAGAAAGTAAACAGACTGGGTGCTTGTGCTGTGGAGCACATGTAGAGAATCAGATGGCTCAATAACCTCATCAGCTCTGACCTTCCTGCTAAGTCCTTTAGCACAAAGATCCCAAGAAAGATTTGTTGTGGCCCTTGGCAAAGAAGAATTGCTTTGATTAATCAACTTCAACATAAGAGACACTGACTTTCAGTCTTAAGATACCCCTGCTTGTGGGCTAAGGTTTGGGCAACACATGCATCTTTCTCTCCCCTATGGTTAGGGAAAAAAAAAACCCACTTAATACAAGTGAGTCCCATTCTTACAGCTTTTAGTAGTTTCAGCTTCCTTACCCCAGAACTGAATTTGGTTCCCAAAGTGCAAAAATAAATTTGCTATCCTGTTTTCAGTGGTGTACTGGCTACCAATAAAAGCAGGTCCTATTAATGATTAAATGGGAAACTTTACAGTTCCTCTTCCACACAGGTCTTTGCAGACCTTTTTGGCATGACATTGGAGAGAGAGGGAAAAAAAAAAAAAAAAAGGCGTAACTGCAGCTGCTTTTCCTTTAAACCGAGAACCGAATTTCCAGCTAGTTATGTTTTCACATTTGGATTGGAAGAAAGTTCAAACAGAGTTTCACTCCAGCAATTGAGTCAACATACAACATGCTCCCGCTTGTACAGGAGAAATAAGCATGCATAAAGGTACAACGAGAGCTTGTAGGGGTAATAAATGTTTGCTTGTAGAATCTGTCAGGGGGGTGAATAGTGGCATAACAGGGCTCACCTGCAAGCTACCTAATAGGTCAGTCGTATTTTTTTAATCTTTGGATCATACTCTGACCAAGGCCGTATCCTGAGCTGCCCAACTCTACTGCTATAGAAACCTGACACTGCTCATAGTACTGTTCTGATAAAACTAAGCAAGCTATATATTTAATAATAATAAAATAATAATTTGACAGTACAACTATATCGCTATTTGGTACTTCTGGGCTTGCTGTTCTGGTCAGGAATGACATCTATTTGTATGCAGACCAGTGAAGTTATGCTGGCAGACATCTGCGGCACAGCGCTGGTCTCAAAGGAGATGAGGACAAGTAAGAGGAAAATTTGGTTCATGCCGAACAGTTTAAAGTACAAAGTGATTTCAAAAAGGAAAATCCAAACTGTTCTGTCTAACTTTATTCTACTAAAGTAGCCTCAAGTCTACTGAAGGTCCCAGGGGCAAAAGACAGGGCATGGCCCACTTTCTTTATAGCTACACTTTCCTCCTCTCCAAAATGTGTGTCCCGGTCTGTTGGGTCCAGGCCCTGGCCTATGCTGTTCCTTGAAGCTTGCCAAGGAGACCGCCAGTTTCCATGGATCAAAGTCATGCCAGGAATCATGCTAACAATTAAAACAACATGGGGCACCTGCAAAAGAGTGCTCAAGGCTACGGGCAGGACTTGTTTAGTGCCCTGGTACAGGCTTAGCTTTTTGTGCACAACTGCAATAAATAAAATAGCATGACGCAGTATGCTATACTTGGAGCTCTATAGAAAGTGTCGCCTGCTCTTAGATATCTCTGCATCTGAAGTAGCTCAAATGCCTGTGATCACTTTTCTGGAATTCTAACTTCACATCCTGCTGTTTTGAGGTTCATCTGCGGTACAGATGCCAAGAGATAAAATACATGAAAACAGTAGTGAATAGCATGTTGCCTGAGAGATCGTTACAATAATTATTTTTTCTTGGACATAATGTTTTAAACCACATACTGATTCAGCTGCTACAAAATAACACAGTCTATCAGCTTTAGTTTCTCCACAACAAATATTTTTTGAACAGGTCCAGTGTTCCAGATCCAAAACAAGTGATCTTTCCTTTCGTTTAGGTTATGAATTATTATATAACTATGTGTATTTCATGAAGTAACACGATTTGGGATAATTTTCAGGAGTTAGAAGGTTTCTTTTTTGGATGAATATGGGCCTACGAAACACTGACAATAACAAGTAGGGGAGAATTTTCACAGAAGCAGTCTGGGTGGGGAAGTGGCCAGGCAGCCACTCACGTGCAAGAAACAGTCCAACTTCAGAACTGCATGGAGTTCACTGCGCTGAGTCCCTGGCCTCTTGCGTGATGAGAATCATTATCACATCACAGCTTTTGAACTGTCCTCCTGTGGGCCACAAGATGCCCTTTGACTTCCGAGGCAGTGGACCTCTTAGCAATCACAGCATCAGAGCTGTTTGGGTTGGGAGGGTCCTCTTGTCAAAGCAGGACCAGCTTCAAATGTAGATCAACTTGCTAGGGAACCACTCAAGTTTTAAAGACTTGCAAGGATCAAGATTTCACCGTTTATCTGAGCAACTGCTTCAATCCTTAACCACCCTCTTAAATCCCACTTATCCTACTTGCTTAATCTCTACCAAGCCTCAGAATTTCTGATAAACCCACAACGTTCCAAAATGGTCCTTTTTCACAAGATTTTTCCAGATATCTTCTGTAGATATGGTTTTTCATCATGACCTGAGTCTAGAATTATTGTCTCCTTGTATTTCCAACAACCAGTATTTGAATTATATTCCTATGTTTGGAGGCTAACAAATTGAGAGCAAGGAGTTAGTTAATTGTGTGATAAAAATGAAATGTATAAAACCACAGGTGTACTGTAAGGTAGAAGTAGAGAATAAACTCGGGACACTCTATTGGCCACAGGGCCAGGCACGGCAATATACTGGTAGTGTCTATTCACATATCGAACTGAGAACTGTTACTAACTGAACTGAGCTGAACTAACTCCAAAGAGACACTCCGGAAACGGGATTGTGCACTTCTGTGCTGATATCAGATTTGTCAACAAAAGGGCAACATTACCCTCTCTGTTTAGCAGTTGCCAGGAGCTGAAAGCTGAAAGCCACAAACCATCAGTTTTCAGTTCCACAGCTACCTCTGCTTTTCCAATGTCAGAGGTAAGAGAGGGGAAAATAAGCAACGTGCTTTGGCTGGTAGCAGCAGTGTGGCCCTTTTCCCTGTACCTCACGACACATAGCAAGGGGCTTTAGGCACTAAGCATAGGAACTAGAGTAATACATAGAGGCACTGTGAAGAGTCTTGTTTCATAATCCTCTTTTCTATACTGTAGCTTTTTTCAGGAATTCTCAGTTACTCCAAGTATAAAACCGAGCCCTCTGGCATGGTCAATACCTTCCCTAAGCACTAAAGCAGAAAAGGACCTCTTGAACTGGAAGAAGGAACAGATGCTACAGTCTGTAAGAGGCCTTTTTAAAAAACGTAATAGATTTTCCCCAAATAACTAAGATAAGACACTTGATTTTTTTTTTCCTGTGGTACAGCTTGTACAGTCATTTACACCTTTGTAAACCTTGTCAGTTGATGAGGTAGCATTTAGCACCTACTTTACACTCACTTTAAACAAGTGCAAATGATTAAGCAAGGTAGAATATACTCGAGGAAGAGGCTCAAGGTGTTTCAGAAGCTAAGTTACTATGCTACTAAAATTCAGCTGCTCCTAAAGGATTACAATTATTTAAAAACAGTTTTGATATTTTAACACAGATTAGACATGATCTCTAACACAGATTTTGAAGTACTAACCAGCAGAGAAATATTTATTGAAAGTATAGTTAGGCACACTAAAATCTTGTTTTTATTAGCACAGTACCTAGGAGTCCTAATGCCTCTATAAAATAGCACTGGAATCTGAAAAAGGAGCCAATAAAAGATGATCCCTGCCTCAGAGAAGTTGGTTCCTGCTCTAAGCAGCCTGCAAGCTGATGTCATGTTTGGATGAGATGGGCTGATCTCTAAATGCTCAGTGCTATAAAATGGTAAATCCTGCCCACTCTTCTTCTGTTTTATGGTTCTGTCATTTCCCTTGCATTGACTCTGATATTCATCCAATCTTTAAAAACAGCCCAGGACATTAAATTAGCAGAAAAAAACATCTTATCTCCCTCTCTCTTCATCTCCTCCTCTTCATCTCCCTCTCCCCACAAAAAAAAAGGCACATAATTTTCTTCTGTGACTGCAGAAGGACCAGAGGGAATCCAGAGCAAGAGAATGGGAATACAAGGCTAAGCAGCAACAAGGGTTGCCAAAGGGGAAAAGTGCAGATGGAGTCACTCAGAGATCTGCTGTTTCAAAGCGCTCCTGCCGTACAAGGGAAAAAGTAAGAGGTGGGGAACCAGAAAGCAGAATAAAAAGGAGCACTGGGGTGCTGAAGGCGTCGCAGTAGGCAATTCTGCTGGTAGAGCAATGGTTTTATCCCAGATTTCCAGCCTGGGACTTATTTATTCATAACCCAAGTTCAGAGATGCAGGTCTCTCACTTCTCAAGTTTAGCACTAGTTCTGTGCACTGCGCATATCTTGGGTGATGTATAAAAGGAAAACATATTGAGGGATCTAGAGGTCTGAATCAGGCATGTATACAGCTATATGAATGTTTTTTAATTAAAATGTAGGGCTCTTATGCTGAACACAGCCTAAATGGCAACTTGTGCAGGTTGGGTTTTAAGATCTTAATTTGTCCAAAGCTGCGCTTCTGTTGTCAATCAGTGCTGTGGCAGTTTCACCTTCTTTCACCTGCTTTGGGTGGTGTTTCTATGCTAACATTTCCGCTGAAAGAGGTGGTCGCAGCCCACCGGGTCCCTGGCTGCTTCCCCCACCACTGGGTCCTTTGTGCCACCTTGGCTATTGTGAGCGGCTTTGGTGGTAACACCTTGGCAAAAGGCAGGCTGAGCAAATGACACACTGCTTCTTTGGAAAGCCAAGCTACCTTATTCCAGTCTGAAGTCTATTTGAAACTGTAGTTGAAATCTCACGGGGTAGTCATCTTTTGAAGATACTCATGACCTACACCGGGAACCTGGTTATCCGTCGTTTTTCATCTCAGTTACATCAGCGCTTGGATGAAATACAAGCTTAAACAGAACTTGAAGGTCACCAATTTGCACCCAGTTAGCAAAGGACTCCAGGATGAACAAGATAATGGAAAATCTGATTCAATGAGTTTCAAGTTTTGTTCTTGAAATCTTTATGGCTCTGTGCTTGCAAAGCTTTTAAAGCAATGACTGACCAGGACTTCTGACCAGGATCTCTGAATCGTATTTCAAAGTTGCTACTGCTACAAAGGACACGCAGAGGCAATTTTCTTCAGGGAAAAGTAAAATTTATCTATGGCATTGTATGAAATATAAAGTGCACAGAGCTTCTCTGGGCTAACAGTTACTCTGCTAAAGCTCTTTTCAGTCATATTGGAGACATTTCATTTGAACTACTGTTTTTAGGGTTTTCTCTCTTGTCCATAAAAATTCACTTAGACTGAAACCTGGCGCTTAAAGATATGACATAGGAGTGGTAAGGGTTTCATCAAAATCCTATATATAAATATCTGTTGTGTTTAATTTTAAGATAAACATACACAAAGAAAAACAAATCGGCTTCCCTGTCTAAACTTTTTTTTTTCTCCTCTCCCTCTCTCTTGTGCTTATGCAACTTAAGCTTTTATTTAAATCATGATATTTTTCAGACCCTTAAGACCTTTGCTTGAAATAGCCATTTCTGGAATTCCTGATTTTAAAATGACCAAGCGACAAACACACCAGAATCAGAAAGCGAATCTTGTGCTTTGATAATAACTTATTGTTTATAGCATGTTTTCATGCATGTATCAATATTAAAATCTCCCCATAAAGTTTAACTGACGACTGAAATAATACTACAGGTAAGGTTACATTTTACAGGTTATGGTACATCACAAGGCTAATGTTCAATTTTATCACTAAACAACCAGAGTATTTCTTTGGGGCATGATTTATTTAAGTGTGTGGCAAACTTCAGGTATGCAAGTAATTCCACTGGTTTCAACAGGACTGTTCACTTGCTTTATATTGGACAAGTGCTCAAACACTTCACTGAACTTGAGCCAAGCTCAGCTTTAAACAGAACCCCTTTAACTGACAGTCTGATCCGATATCGGGAGAATACTGGGAATCCCGGTGAACTCCAATGGGCAGAGGCAGATCTTATTAAAATATGTTAGAGGAAAAGTAAAGACTGAGATACTGTCTTTTCAAAAAGGAAAAATGCATATACAACTGATCATTTTTACTAAAATACCTTTGATTAATAATTGACCACAGGCCTTAAATTTGAGTTTCCTAACTTTTGTGGGAATGTGATATACATTTAGCTTTATTTAATCATAGAGACAACTTTTTTTTTTTCCTCCTTTCTTTCAATTCATTTAACATGTATTCCCTTTAGTTTCATTATGGAGTAAATTTTGAACCAATGTAAGTCCTGAGAGTTTTACTACTTAATTAAAAACATATTCCTGTTCATGCATTGATGGGAAACTTATGTCTCAAAGGGTTAATTAGAAGTCTTTACACATTCTGTATTTAGCTCAGGGTACAAAGCCAAAAACATAAATAACATCTTAGACGGAAACAGGAGGTGCAGATGGTTTTTTACTTTGGTTCTTACTGCATTTTACACTAGCCAGAAATATGCACTGTATAAAACCGAAACAATGACTCAGTAACCATAATTAATGCACAGTTATATTTAAAGCATTCTCCCCCCTTGCAGCTTTATATCTTTCAGATTTATAAAATAACAATTCTAAACTTGCTGCAGTCAGATGGCTGCAGCGAGAAAGGAGTCTTGAGATAGGAGCACAACTCATCTTGTATCACAGAGAAAGAAATGACAAATTTAAAACTACAGAATTGTGTATGTAACAGATGGGCATGTGATAAAATTAAAATTAAAGAGTGGTATGACAACAGAAATCAGCTGATTTACCAGCTCTCCATTTACAAAACAAAGACCCTATAAAATAGCACTCATTTGCCATTACCTTTAGATAACACAGAATTATTAACTGAGAACACCAGCTTAAAAAAAGGGGGAGGAGTGGGAGAGATCTCAGCCTTTCTGAGAAGCAAATATTTAAAAAATCAATTTTAAAGGGATAAAATAGAATATCAACCCAAGTGAGTCCTGCTATTCCCTCAGTAACATCACCATTTCTCACTTATATAAATATTCTATTGAATCCAAACGGGCAAAGGAACCTGGTAAAAGCCATCATTGAGACAGATGAATGAGACCATTGACTTAGGGGCTGTTAATTGGGTAAAAGTGCTTGCAGGTTTGAACTCGCATACAATCTTCTATGGGACAGTGGGAAGAAAAGAAGCATGAGATGAATACAGAAGACAGCCAGACTATCTCATTCCCTGTTGTTAACAGTTATTCCGTTCCAACAAATAAGTGGCCTTGGACATGTCATGACATCTGTGACTCATTCTAATGTTTCTTAATGGGACTTAAACTTTAACTAACCTGTTAGAGTGCCATGAAAGTGAGCTAATGTTTAATAGACATTTCATAAGAGATCTATTTTCTGCAAATTTACAGATTAGTGAAATGCCAATTACGAGCTCTTCAAGTAAAAAAATGCAGTTTAGGATTGCACTGGCCTTGAACATAAAATAACTATTCCTACAACCAACCTATAACTAAACGATATATTTGTCTTGGGAACCAGAACTCAAGCTAAAATATTTGTCTTCCCATATCAGAAAATCTGCATTTAAAAGAAGACTTGAGACTGTGGTTTCACAGCAGAGGTAAACAATTTTCTATAGACTTGAGTTTAGATTGAAGAACTCGGCTGTTTTTATCAGCTGACTATATAAGCTGTTGTGCTAAGGGATTCCTTGCTCAGTACACTGAAAGTCCCTTTATAAGGAAAGCACTTCGATATTTTGGTGCTCAGCATATAGAAGTTAGGATCTCTAGGTCATCCAGTGCTTATTTAGGTGCCTGTTCCTCCTTCGGTAAGAAGACTCCTGCTTCTAAATCACTTTGGTATCACCAAGCATTTTGTCTACACAGAAAACAAGGCTCATTTATGGCCTTATGCTTTAGAGGAGGAGATTGTATGGCCATTTCCTCAGATGATATGGTGACTACAGTCACTTTCTTGGGCATTTCCAATTTTGCTGCAGGACCTTACAAAATAACATCATTTCTAACTCTTTAGACCACCGACATAAAACACCTTAGCAACACCTTGCAAATAGCTAACTTCAGGAAGTCCAGACCCACTAAATGCCGTGTAGCTTGTGCCAAGTACTGTACGTTCCAGCATTAAAGACACATCTGTCAACAAGAGACATGTTTCTCGCCTACGCAAAACACTAGTCTCTTCTTCTCCCTGCTTTATCCAAGGGTTGTACCCTAGCTAGAAGCAGTAGTACACACTGAACAAAAAAAAAAAAAAAAAAAGGATGCTCCTACTTCTTCCAAGATTAGGAAGGGTCCTCCAGACAGGCATAGAAGAGGTTTCAAAGCCCTGCACATCACATGGAGAACCAAGGCCTGCAGGGCTGTGATGTGGATGGTGGCTACTCTTTCCTCCACCCCCTTCTTGGTTAGAGCAAGATCTGTCTCTGGTGGAAGTTCAGCTCCCTGCCAGCCCTGAGATGGCAAAGCTGCTCCACTTGCACAACGTAATGAGGTGTAGCAATTCTTCAGGCAAAACATATAGGAGGAGGGTGTTTTTTTGTAAACAAAACTGATTTCACACACACTCTCATACTGACATACTTGCAGGGATCAGGATACTTGGTGTGCCCAGCTGATCTGCGCAGCATACAGGCACCTGGACACTTGCATCTGGTTGACCTCTGTGGGATTCCTTGCAGTGACACAGAGGGGCAGTGGTTACTGACTCCTCATGTCTCCTGTTCTTCTGCAGTTGGCAGCCATGTGCCAGTTTTGGATGTGCCCTTTAGTACACTCTAGGAGATGACAAAGATTAATCACTCTGTCATGTTCCACCTCTGAGTCATCAGGATTGTCTCAAGTGTACTTGGTCTCTTACTTTGAGTGATTTGAAGAGCTGCACACAGATGTGCTAGGATCCTGATGACCTGCTAATCTTGCTGCATTCGACATAATTCGCCATTCTCGTAGCCCTTCTCCAGCTATTTATTCTTACTAGGGTTTCCAGTCAAACATTTCAATTTATTCTCCTAAGACAGTAATTTTAACATTTCTGCTGCAATTTTCCACAGCAGCACCAACTTTGGTAGGTCATTTGCAAGCAGCATGTGGAACTTACTCTGTTGCAGCCTCTTTTTAGCCAGCCTGGATCAGCAAGAATCTGTTGTTTCGTTATATAAGAAGAAAGGTGACAGGACCCAGTCTTATACCCTGAAGAGTGAAATACATCACCAAAGGATCCAGTCCTATGGTATGATATCAGCTCAAAATGCTGAGGATAAATTTAATGCACTATTCTGAGGAGCACTTCATATCCAAATAAGAAAATGTGAAGAAATCGGAGGTGATGAGTATGAGAAGAAAAATGGTTAGAATCTCCCACCACCACAGAAGCACGGTTAGGACAGGGAATTCTTCCTTTTTTTCTCAGCCTCTGAAGAAGACAAAAGACAAATGAAAGAGGTAGATGGTAGAGAACAAAGTGTGGATGAAGGAGAGCTCCTTCATGCATTTTGACATCTGCAAGTGGAAGTATCTGTGAGCACTCTGGAGAGGAGCTGAACTACCCAGTACGGGGAGGCCAAGGCTGAAATAGAAAAAGTCTAGGAAGGAGGTTTCTGGCAGGCAGCCACAAGCTATTGCATAGCTTGCATAAGGCATTATCTCATGCAATTGTTCTCAGTGAGAACACCACAATAATAGAGACAGAACCACCAGCCCAGCACTCAGCCTAAAGGGATTCCCAGAATGAGGCCTGCTGGAGGCATTTATTTGGGCTGCCATTCAGCATGCCTTCCATATTCACAAAACCCTTATTCATATTCCTGTCTGGCAGTAAATACCTTAGGTCTCCACAGGGGACCTCCGCGTGCACCTGAAATTTAGCACAAGTGTTTCTCTGAATAGTTATGGCCTTCAACACAAGCTGAACTCTTTTGTGGTAATGTACAGAGAAATATGCAAGTTTAATCTGGGACCAAAGGCTGCTGTAAATTGTGCAGAGAATATGTCTGTATTCCAGTGAGATTGTTGGTAAGAAAAAAAAAAAAAGGAAAAGGGAAATATCGTCAAAAAATACGAATGTGCACCAAGGTAAGGTGAAAAACAAACAGGATAAGCAATTCCATCTATTAACTCTCCGATATTAGTCTGATATTTTAACCCTATTAAGGCATCTCTCAAGTGTCTTGTTCAGTTTTCCTCTCTTTACTCTCCCTTTCCCCAACCACAGAGTCAAGCAACTGCTTTTCTCTCCCCTCACCTAGTTAGTCTGAGTAGATTTTAGTTTTTCCCAGCCTGTTTTGCTTTCTTGAAGCCTTCCAAAATAAATATAAGCATATTTATCCAAGATAATATAGACATTTCAATAAGAAACAGGCTTAATTTTAGGGTTCACTACTGCTACCGCCAAACCTTATGCATTTCATACTTTAATAACTGAACCATGAAAATTACAGCTAATTTTGAAGCACTGCTGGGGACAACAGGGAGGAAGAAAAGAACCCTGGAATTTACAAAATTACTAACAGAGTCTGGTTTTATGATACCAAATGGATGATTTCCCACATCATCTTTCTACAAGAAGTACAAATGGAGAGAGGCAATGACATTTTTCTTTAGGTTATCTACTCTGGATTGCTGACCTTACTCCTCCTTTTTTCACTATTTTCTTTTATTTATTTTTTTTTACCTTTCCCCCTGCCACCAGGTTGCTTAAGTGATGATTCTAGGAACATCAGACAGCTTGAGCGGAGGCTGACTGAACTCTGCAACTGCTGTGTTACAAGAACAGAACTGATCTGTTTTCAGCAGTTTGCTAACATTTTTTTTTTAATCAGTCCAAGGCATGAGTCCAAAAGATAGAAAGAATCTTCCTGATCAGTAGGACTCCATTCTCATCTATGTCAAAGAAACTCTGTTCTTGACAGAAGAGGACAGTTATTCAAGTTGAATTGTTTTAAAAATTGTCTAGATAGAAGAAATCATAGAATCATAGAATGCTTAAGGTTGGAAGGGACCTCTAGAGGTCATCTAGTCCAACCCCCCTGCACACGCAGGGTCACCTAGAGCACGTGGCACAGGACTGCGTCCAAGCGGGTTTTGAAGATCTCCAGAGAAGGAGACTCCACAACCTCTCTGGGCAGCCTGTTCCAGTGGAACTTCCAGTGCTTCAGTTTGTGGCCATTTCCTCTAGCCTTATCACTGGCCACCCGTGAAAAGAGGCCAGCACCATCCTCCTCACTGCCTCCCTTGAGGTACTCATAGACACTGATCAGGTCCCCTCTCAGCCTTCTCTTCTCCAGGCTGAACAGGCCCAGCTCCCTCAGCCTCTCCTCA
>NW_010583392.1:0-60568 GCF_000705375.1 Tinamus guttatus | reverse complement strand
CATTTTCTCCTGCCTGACTTCCCAACATTATTTTAAAAGTTAAAGAAACCATGCTCCTATCTTCGCCAACTGCATTTCCAAATGTAGCTCGTGTTTACTTAACTTCTGATGAGAAAAAGAGAGTTATTTCTGAGAAATGCTAGCACGAACCCTTCCCTGAAAAGAATAATGTTCTTTTATGTCAATTTTACATTCTCCGCTAACTACAAAACCACATCTGTAATACTGTATTTCTTTTCAAGGTGAGATGAAACTAGGCAGCACTTGGTTATTACAGGACAATAAAAACTAATACAAAAAAAAAGAAAAAAAGGGAGAGGAAAAAAAGGGAGAGAAAAAAACCCCTGACCGCCGATTTATAGCACTTTTCTCCCAGCATATATGTGACACATAAAATTTTTAGATTTGCCAAGTCAAACACCCAGAAAGTCAAAAATGACAATATAGTTGACCTTGCGTTGGTCTCCCTGTGCATTTATAATATGATTACTTTTTTTTTTTTTGAGTTCTTGTCTTATTTCATGAATAGAATAAAAAGTGCACACAAAAATAGTGTTGAGATAGTTATACTGGCATTCTTGAGTGTGTGATTATGGCTTTCACTTACTGCACTTTATTTAAAAGCAGTTCTCAAGATAGCTTTATTAATTTCCTCAAGGCTTTCGGTGTTATATTCAGTACAATAGTATTTGAGTGTTTCATATATATTAATTATCCTCACAGTATAATCCCTATTTTTCAGGCTGAAATGATTGTACCAATTTCGTTTTTCTAGTTTGTGGCATCTGGGACTTAACTTTTCACAGTACTTACATGTCCAAAGAACAGGGCCTATTGTCCTCAGCTGCAACTTTGAACAGGGCACCCAGAAATAAGCAATGTGAATTCTCTATCACATTTGAAAGGCTGGTTTTAATGACTTGCCTGGTGTCATCTCATAGGAATTCTGCCAAGAGAGATGGAAAGAGAACATCCTTTTGTTTCATCTGTATTCTTTTAATACAACTGTATAATCTCTGAATCCAAGTCCAAAAGGCAGTAGCTTTCTTGACTTCACAGCCCTGGTGCATCCTAACAGCAGATATATCTTATGTGCTGAATAATGCATGAGATTTGCAGTTTAAAAACAGAGTATGATTAAAACACAAATGTTCAGGGAACCTGAACAAAAATTGTACATGCAGTTTCAAATTTCATTTTCATAATTTTAATTACTTGCCTCAGCAACCTACATAATGTTTGTTCTTTTAATGTGGACTTGTGCATGTAGTACACGTACAATATATTCATTGGGGAATCTTGCAGAATTTTTCAGCTTCATTGTTGCACAAATTCCACGAGAATCTTAACCCAGCACCTCAGAAGGCTTAAACTAAACGGCAGCATAGAATAAAAGTGAAAGACTAAAGATCAGTAAAGTTCAAATTCATCTCTACAAGAAGCTATCATAATTCCAGACACTTTGTTACTTTGTTTGCTACTTTCCTAGTGCAAATAATTTTGTTTGTTTTGTTTGTTTTTTAAAAAAGGAAGAAATCCTTGTGATCAGGAAGCCACATTTTAGATTACTTTTATTAACGCACTTCTAAGCATTACATAAATATGACTTAGGCTTGGTTTACTTGTAGGGGATTTCTATCATTATTTAAAGGCAGATAAAGTAAAATACAAGGAGGTTACTATTACAGTGATGTAAACCTAAATACCTTGGACTTTAAACACAGTTGAGAAAACTTAATTTTGAGGAGGATGATAAGACAGGTAGTAAATGTTTCAAAGTTGCAGAGAAGGTTTGATTGATTTTATCCAAAGTCCTTGGGGAATAAATCATAATATTTTCATTCATTCCTATTCATTTAGTCTCCTGTTGCACTCAGACCCTTAGGAAATTACCAGATGGTTTCTCCCTTGGCAAGAATAAATGTCGCTCGGAGTTCTCTCATTTGGGATAAACAACCTGGCACACTCCAAAGGAGTCAGAGGCTACAGCCGTGGCCTTTTCCTGCTTAGGGCTCTAGGAGCCTCAGAGAGCACCAGTTCCTCATGCAAGGTGTGAACACAGCTGCAGAACATTTGTTGTTGTACTCGCAACAGAGATGATCAAGCGTCAGATACAAAGTCTTCTAAACTGCTAATATCTGAGCCTGGATCCAGAATCGAATCTTTGAATCTCTCAGTCATAGGACTAATCTCTCTTTCTGTTCTCTTAATGCAGACACTTCTGTGCTCCAGTAGCTTTACGCTTGAAAGGCAGAACTAGACTCTGTGGCTTGAGGTACCTTTGCAAAAGGCAGGCCAGTTCCACATCCTTGACATTTCAGGCGAGGATACGCGAGCTGGTTGTTTCTCACTGATGACAGAAACTAATACTTTACTAGCACTAATCCTTCCTACTTAGGACTTCAAAAAAAGTTCTGAGTAACCTTATGTTCCTGATGAACTGAACAATTAAAAAGCTCCTAGGTTTAAGTAAGAATGGGGGGCTTCCTTACGTATTTACTCAGCCTGACAAAATGCAAAATCAATTTCAAGCCTGACATTCTCTTTCAGAAGAACTAAGGCTGTTGCCCCATAACAGTAATTGCTGGCATGTCCTAAGCATCCTGTGACTGATCCACTTGTTATGGTGGTCCAGCACTCTTTTAACTGTCCTCTGGAAAACACAAGCATTTTCCAGGCAGGGGAAAAAAAAATGTGACTATCAAGTCCTTTTGGCAAAATCCCAAAGCGCTTTTGTGAAAGAGTTAACTGTAGGAGCTGAAATATATTTCTTCCCAAGACTTGACTAGCCCACGCCTCGGTCATGTGATATTACAGACAACATTTTCCTATCTTAAACACCCACGTTTTAGGATCATGCTTTCTACTATTCTGTAATTTAAGACTCCCAGCTGACATTGCAATATTGCAGCTGTCAAAATGCTATGCTCTTTCTTTACCAGAATACAGTAGTAATTACCAAAGAATAAACATAGTCTGCTCCTGAATCGAGGCATTAGTATTAAGAGGCATCTCTAAGCAGTTAGCTGGGAGAAGGAGACAAGCTGCTTTGCCAGGGCACATGTTCAGTGTCACACCGCCTTCTAGCTACAAAAGTACCACTCAGTTTAAAGGGAGTCGCAGATAAAACGGAGCAGACTAGTTCAGTTAGCTATGACCCCACCAGACAGCCTCCCAGACCTTTCCTCATTTTTAGAACCAGACTGGGACCAAATGTTCTTAAGCTCTTGGAATTTCTGAAGGAGTGTTTTTGCAATTCCACTGTCCAGCTCGGATAGGAAACAGAAGTGCTGAAAGCTACAGGAAAAATGCTGCTCCAGCCCAGTTTTACAGTCTCAGAAAATCTGGAGAGCTTTTATAAACTTTGGATCAGTGACTGCAGCTTTTGCTGAATCAAACCTCTGAACTTTTTAAGCTTGGCCAGGGTTCAGGTAATTGCCGACTTTCTCTCTGAGACGGTTAAAATATTGGATGTACACATCTGCATGGTTACCACCTAATTGCACCGTGCAAACACAGCGAGACCGCTCCCTTCTCACCTGCAGAACACAGCGCTGCTCTTGTCATTGGGGTCATTTGCTTTTCCTTCAGGGAACAGCCAACACCACATTATATTTGGAGCTCAGCACTTAAGAGCTCCATATATCCGTTTCTCCTACCATTTCCTGCTCGATGGGGTGAGTACAATCCAGCCCTGGAGGGGCTTTTGAGTCACTGAGCCCTGAGATATCCACTGAAATAGCAGAGGTTTGTAAAGACTTTCTAGCCAGTCTGCCTGCATCAACATGTCCTTCGAGCCTGGAACAGCCTGTCCTAGAAACCTTTTGTCCTGGCCCTCTGCATACGTGGACGTGAACACTCGACCCACGAGGGCAAGCTCAGTGCCATCCCTCTTCCTAGGAAAGATGTCCAGCGACACAGGACCATTGACTCACCATCACATGATCCCCAACTTCAAACTTAGGAAGCACTTCTAAAAATGAAACAAACAGCCTAAAACCATGATCCAAACTTATACCAAACATTTCCACATTGGTGTTTATAAAACACTCCACCAAGTATTTACCTCTGCATTTACAAGAAAATAGATCTGTGAAAATCTGTGAAAAAGAAGCAGTAAAAATAGAGAGCTTGGGCAGAAATAATGGCATCTGCCAAGGTGACCCAAGAGGGCAAAAATCAGTGCCTATCTTTTATTAAACCATCAAGAAATAGCTGGAATAACACTCACACTTTCTACAGTACTCCATTATTTTAATAAAGAGGTCATTGTGCACACAGTGTAATTACTAGTTCAGGAGAAAATTAGCTATGTTGAGTTAATTGATGCTATTTACTTTTGCAGTTCATTGGCAGCTGGCCATTTTTCTGTGAAACCCATTCCCCAATTAGTAACGATGTTCCATTGACTTGCCAGAGTTTGCTGCTGCGGCAGCTGCTACCTGGTAACAACTATCACACCATCAATGGTGCAATCTCTCTTTCTAAACTTAATGCATTTTTGTATCACAATGTTCCGAGGCATCATCCTCTGAAACCTCTTTTACTCTCACTGACTTTATAAATATCACTGAAGATAATCCTCACGTTCTCTCTAGTGATGCAATACAACATCATGTGAAAGCTACTAGGAAAACCTTTGAAAATTACTCAGGTAATCTTCATTAAAAATGTCATGCATTTTTAATTAATGCAGTTTAGAATCATTTAGCAGTTTCTTGGGAAAGAAATCAGCAAGCAGAAATGTAGAAGCTACGCAAGAAGAGTAAGAAAAGCGCAGCTCTTCTGAATCCCAAGATCTCCCTGAGGCCCATGCTTGTTCATCTCACAACACTGCTGAAAAAAAAAAATGAATGCTTCCATAGTTTTCTACAGGAAATCCTCAAACCCACTCATTCTGATGGCATGTTATGAGAATCCAAAAAGGTGGTATTTGTAGAAAACCAGGAAAGAGCACATAGTATTTGGCCTTTGCAGAAATCAGCTGGATATGGGCCCTCTTTTGACTCACCATCACTTTTCTATGACTGATGTCTGTTCTTGTCAGTCTCAATAAAATAATATTTTATTATTGTTGTTGTTGTTTTCAAAGTTTAATGGCTACCAGATGTGAGCTGGTACATCTCATTTCCTGTCACTGTATATACAAAATGAAATTTCTCTTCACAGCTCACTTTAAAGAGCTGGAAGCACCACCTTCTGGAGGTCTATGGGAAAAAATGGGTTTATACCTACATGTGCATATATATATACGCATATACAAACATACATAGATATTTTATTTGTAAAGAAATGTAAGCAGAGCAATGAATTGTTTTGACAAAGAATTCGAGGGAGAATGAAAATTTTACAAATACATGTGTGATTCAAAAGCATTACTTAAGTGATATGCTTTAAACATGTGTGTCCTCATCCTGGAGTTTTGGACTGGGATTTACCCAACTCAGAGATGGGACCTGATGGAATGAGGGTGGAGTAAATATGAGGTCAATGACATTCTCCTTCCATTAGCTAGAAAAGCTGGCTAAGGGAAAAAGATGATGATAAAGGCTGCATATCCTCTGTGAAATTTGCTGCATACATGCACATTGGATTTTGTTAACTCTTCTTGTTTTAGATACACTCAATACAATTCTGTACTTCTGTACAGAATTCTGCAGTGCTGCAGGAGAGCACTAAACTTGCTTAATCCAAAAACACACTTAATAAAGAGTACATATGCAGTCCTCCAAATAGATTCTATAGTTATCTCGAACTTTTCTGTGAGATCCCAAATACACAGAAATATATATATTTACATGATATCTGCATGCTGCCATAAATATATGTACACCTACATGTGTTTATTATAAACATATATGCACCTAAGTATGTATGATGTATGAAGTATGTATGATCTAAGTATGTAGATCTGAATAGATCTATTTGTAGCTATACAATGCCTATTTAATGTTGTCTCTATTATAATACACCAATTAAAAACAAATTGGAGACCTTTCAGCAAATCTATAGAAAAATCTGCTTGCTGTATGTAACTAGATTGCTCCTCAGAGTATTTACATCACATTTCTTTTAGAAAGCCAGCTGAAACAGGAAGCATGATGAAGTCCATGATGTATACAACAATTCCCCTGTGAGGTCTGACACTCTGAATTAGACCTTGCAATGAAAAGAGTGAAATGCTGAGGTACAGTTTATAGGACATACTGCATAATGGTGCTAAGGGAAATACCTGTGTTATTAAACACTGCTACCATTTTGTGAGGTATTTATCAAATTGCTGTATTTCTCTGCTTACCTGAAGCTGCTCATGTTCATCACAAAAGTTATTCCCATGCTAAATAAATTAACATTTTCCTTAGTAATAAAGAGCACCAAATATTTTATCCCCAGGTAAGATGGACTTGCACCTCTGGCAACAGGGCATTCAAACAAGACTGTAGCGAATTACAGAATTATAGAGAATTGTGCATCCCATTCCCCAGGGCAAGGACTGTATCCAAAGAAGGTCAGTGAAATAAAGCTGTCTTGGAAAAGATCACTTCTGGAATGCACTGTCTTTCACTAGAACTGCTCAGATGCCAAATCCAACATATGCTCTGAGGAAGTCCGCAGTAGATGAAATCATGATAGCAATAACTAGAAAGTGATCAGGGATGGAGAATGGGAAAAGCAAGACATCCCTCCTAACTCTCATGGGATCTTATGGCATCTGACTCCGGACATATCACATCTGGCCTTCCTATTTTGAGAGTGAGTCCTATTATTTCTCCTGCCTAAGCAGGTTGTTTCAAGGCCAGCATTTGAGAGCCCAGGCTGTCAAGGCAGCTAGTCATATCAGAACATCTGAGAAGATCTTGAGTTCTGAAAGCCTGTGCTTGAAGTAAAACTTATTCCATAGTGCTCATCACTATTGTATCTGTGTGCCTGAAAAGCTGAATTGAAGATTCAAATCCTCAGGCAATCAGATGTAACAGTGAGTAATGTGATGTAAAAGTGTGGACATCCTGGAATAAAGAGGGACTTACCCCTGAATCTGAGAAACCGTATACTGTGTTTTTACGTCTTTTTTACATATGGTAAAATACTTCGTTGCAGAAGCCTGTTTATTACTTGGAAACTACTTAGTAAGCTGGAAGAAACACATACTCTCCTTTGTTTGAAGTACTACATGACAGATTCTACTAATAGGCATCTCATTATAAAGTCGGTGTAACCCATCTTGGCTTTTCAGCATACTGACATATTCAAATCAATAACAATATCACCTCAGGGAAAATAGTTGTACTAAATGAGCTCACAAGAAGAAGGTAAAAAGCAAAGCAAAGTTAGTTTGTACTTTCCCATTGCTAAGTCATTTTCATATTAAAACCTCCAATTTCCCTGTCGGTAGCTCTCTCAGTCTTACTGCCAAATTCCATCAAAAAGCTTCTGATTATCAAGCTTTGTGAGTGCATAATTAAGAGATGTGACATTCACCTCAAAAACTGAATAACATTGTTATATACTCTCTGTGACACTCTCTGCAGAGGCTCTCATCAGACTGTAGGTCTCTAAAATAATGCATGTTTCAACTGAAACTGTTTAACATATTTTTTGTAACCAGTTTTGTATATTTGCAAGTAGGTACATCCATTACATCTCAGAAGCATAGTTCAACATCAATATCAAGTGTCTTGTTCTATGACCTTGAGTCAGATGGGAATTTAGAGGTCTGCCAGATGTTTGGTATCTCAGCCTGAGATGCAGGGAGTTCTCCACTAAAGAGTGAAATAGGGAGCAGTGGAATTTCAGGCATTTGGCAGCGTGTTTTGTTCTGTATGACACAATACTAATTGAGATAAACAGATGCACTGCAATAACATCTCTCGCCAGGTCAACTTCCAAAGACTATTTTAAGAGAATATCTCAAGTCAGCAAAAAGTTTCAAGTTAATGCTTACCTCTAAGCCTACCTTTAGCTTGCACTCATTCAACAGAACTTAAGAAAAGGCTTTTCTAGTTGAGGGATGACATAAACAAGCGGTTAAGTACTTTTTTGAGTCAAGGCCAAAACCGTCATAAACAAATAACAATTATAAAACTCCATGCAGTGTATAATATACTCTCATTCCACTCATGACTTGTTTAGACATATGGAAACATTGTCCAAATACTCATGCTGCATACTGCCTATTCCAATACAGATCTAAACGTCCTGTTTGAAAAAAAAAAAAAAATCATTTTTGGATACACTGCAAGTTTCCAAGGCTTATGTTACTGTGGAGGAGGTACAACGCATGGGAATTTTTGTTATATTTTCTTTTAACGAGTCCTGTAAGCAATTGTTTCACAATACAGTCTGAAAGGCTAGAACAATTAAATGACTACAGATGTGTCAAGTGATGCAGGAAAACCATGAGACACTTCCAAATGAGTAGGCGGAGGGTGTGAGGAGACCATATCCTGTAATATATGAATCTCAGATTCTTTGGCATGCCGCTTATTTTTATGGAAATGTCCCGGTAAGTCTGGAACAATCTAACGGGTTTCAAAGTGTTTCAAATCAACAGCATAAAAGAACTGTTGAGAATAATCTTTTTATACTGTGATGGTTTAGAATTGGCCTGGCAACACAGTATCCTAAAAAAGAGGATATATGCAAAAGCTAGACAGACCAAATTATTTTTTCATTTGCAAGTTATAGATGAGGAGCAGTTTCACAGAGATTTGAAAGGAGCGGTAGTGCAAGAACGGGCATAGAGGAAACAGTGTTCGCTGTTTTCAGCTACTTCTGCTGACTCTCAGCTTGGATGTCAGCCACGGACACAGCTTGTAACAATAACAGGGTTGCTCTGTGTTGTACCATCTTCAAATAGACCTCCCTGGAGGCTTGTCCTCCATACCTGCGCAAGCCAGGACACAGGAAGGAACCACATCTGCCACTCGCTCTTCTCAGGCCTCTAGCGAGCAATTACGCAAGCACCAATTCAAGCCCTTATTCTCTCATTTCTACCACTGAAGGAAAACAGCACTCTCAGTTGCGATCTCGTGGCCTATTCAAGGCCCTAAATATAGTCTTTAATTGCAATAAACCACTTTGGCCGCACTTGGGCCAAAGCTGGGAGGAGAAAAAAGTAGGGTTACTTCAATAGGGATAATCATAAAGCAAATTCCATTGCAGGCCATGACAGGGCCTCACATGAAACTGTGCGCCAGCACTGCCCAACCACTAACCCAAACGCTGCTGGTGGTAATGACTCTGTGCCCACGAAGAGGAGGGAGGCGGGTGGGCAGGCAGGGAGGTGACGAAGCTTCCTGCTGCTGGTGACCGATTTCAAATCGTGGAGCCTTTTGAGAGGGCCTCGTGCTCTCCCTTGGCCTGGTGCGTCTTATCAAGATTGCTAAATCCCAAGTGTGTGAAAAGCTGATGTTAGGGGAGCATACTGCCCAGTAGCCTATGGACAGAGGCTCACTGGAGCGATATTGCCACAGATTGCTAAGATACACCCCTATGAGAGGAAAAGCGACGTGCCTAAGCTTCTGAGCTGTGGTGCAACCAGACCCTAAAGAACGTCTTGCCAAAAATACTTTGAGTCGAGTAGTGCCTGAAGAATAAACCACGAGCACTTCAAATATTTTCTTTTCAATGAGTCCCCTTCCTCACACTTTTTGAGAATGTAATAAGACAGTCTAAAAGTCTGTATGCACACTAAAAGCTTTTCTATAAAACCTTAAGAAAAATAGATGTGTGTACATAAATAGATGTAACCTGAAAGTTAATTGACAAAGTTGTATGATGAATCTGTTTTACACGCTGTGAAAGCAACAGTCTGTTTAGAAGAATGCTATATAAAATTATGCTGTATATAATTGTCAGCAGATACTAATTATTGCAATAGCTTGTGAGAGTATAATGGAAAAAAGCCTATAGGAGGAAAGACATCAGACAGACATTTTATTTAGCATGTAGTCATCCCAATTATATCACTGTTTATAGGGATCAAGCCATAAAGGGCTTTTCTGTCACTGCTCGGTTCAGTAAAGAAGTCTTTGGAAAGTCTTTTATGCTATCCAGCTGAATGCAAAGGACCGGAGTCCCTTCCCCACCACCTCCATCCGGGAAGCTTCTCTGTTGGTTCAGAAAGTAACTGGCTCCAAGCTAAATTAAATAGAAACTACCACACTGAAATAGGTCAAAACCTATTTTCATGAGAAATTGGAAAGAAAGAAAATTAGTAAATTAATTTTGTTTTAAATTTATCATAAAAGTTCTTGAGAGATTCTGGAGAAGAGCAGCAGAAATGTTTTTGTGAAGGGCCATATTCTCCTTAATAATTTCCTTAAAAAAACCCTAAAGTTTGTTTTTAAAAGTTGACATTTTACTGAAAAAAAACTTATTGAAAAACTAATATTCAATTTTTCTTGAAAATGTCTTAAATTAAGATTTCAACATGCTTTCCTACAATTGTATAGTAGCCTTGGTTTAAGGTTATACGGCAGATGTATGATGCAAAAAGTGTTTCTGAAAACACGGAACTCATAAGCTAGATATTTTGGTTTGTAGTGAAAATGCCTAGACTTTACATTGGAAAAGGAAACTCAGGCTATGTCCATCACACTGCCAGATTTGCTCAGTCTTGCAAATCAGGGCCAAGAGCCATCCCAAATTGGTCTCAAGTTTTGTATAGAAAATATAGAATATGTATGTTTGCTCATTTCCTATCTGACTTCTCTTCATCAATATGCCAGTTCGAGTTCAAATGAAATTTTCTGTTTCTTTTTCCTTCTTAACCACAGGGGCTTTATGGAGCTGTAATTAAAAATGTATTTTCCTGGCTATGCTATACAAAATACATTAAGTACTTGAACAGATGCTAAACACTGGTCATTTTGATCAAAGAGAAAAAGAAAAAGCAGTAACAAAATACAGCAGTATTAGAATCTCTGGGAAGTCAGAATATCCATGTTGCAATTTACACAGGAGAAGGGTTATATGTCCAGCTTCTTAATGTATTTAACAAATTAGCAGACATCTGAGAAAAAACCACTCACTGACATTTTTTTTCATTTAACTCAATATGAGATAATGAGTTATTCTGCATCATTATTTGAACAGGAATGTCTGATTTATTCACTCTGATCAAGTTTTATGTTCCATGGAAGGTTGCTTATTTATCTTTTTACTTTTTGTGTCTGGACATATAAGCCATTTAATAATGAAAAAGGATTTAATTGTAAAATATTTGCCCCTAAGCCAAGAATCAGAAAAATTCTCAAGAATGCACATCAATCTGGCATATCAATGCAAGATTCATAAAATTCCATGCATTTTGCTAATTTTAATTTTAAATCTGCACTGTCACATCCATATCTGAAGAAGTGTCTTACCAAGGAGGAAGACAGAAAGATTTCAGTTAAAAAAAAAAAAAGGAAGATAATTGCATTAAATGAAATAAATGCAACTTAAAATACCCAAACTCAACAGTGACTTTTACAGCATGTTTCCAAATAACTGTGCCATTGTGAGATTTTAATCTGTATACCTGATCCAAAGTTGGGCTCAGTTAGGGCTACACAATTTAATCATATGGAATAACAATTTAATCTATGGAATGAATAGTGATTTTTTTAAACACTACATAAACAACCTCCAGACGAATTTTCTGAAACATGGAATGGTTTTAATTCCTTCTTGTTCTTATGTACTTCTCTGTTAATAGAAATGTCAAAATATTTGGACTAGTTCTGCAGCAGTGCCTCAGGCATAAGTCTTTATGACTTATGCTTTTGCTGCAGTAAGGAACATACAGCTGTTCCCATGCTACAGGACATGATGTTTTCTCAAGGGTACTAAATACAGCTGTTAAAATCCTTTATCTTCGTTCCCATAAATGTTAGCTGATTAGGGCAATACCTTTTTCTCAGGTCATATGAATCAAATATATATCAAGATAATTTCTTAATGAAATGATGAAAAAGATACATGATGTTAAAGATACAAAGGAATTCAAGGTAAAGGAGAGGAGATTGTTGATATCTCCTAAGGAAGAAGTAGTCTGAAGTTGAACAAAGTTTATGTTAGAATAAAGAAACAGAAATTATATCCTGCAGAGATTAGAAGGGGCATAGAGAGTCTTGTGCATTAAGGTCACTAGTTCAAAACCAGTGTAGGCCCTTTCCCAAGTGATCTCCTCATGGCTAGTCAACAAGCTGGTGATCTCACAGACAGGAATCCACACAGCTGAAACCTCTGCAACTAGCTTTACTAGAGATTTCACTAAAGAAGTGAAATTTTGAGTTGAGCACAGAGATAGAACAATCCTTTCACCGTAAGAGGTGGTACCTCACCAAACAAAAACAAAACAAAACAAAAAGGTTCATATAACTTGTGTTAAGCTTCTCCTAGCTGAAAGAGCTGAAAGTCACTGTTCACATAGCTAACCAGTGATCAAGACAGGAAATATCTGGGTTGGATTCCTTCTGACCCATTTCAGTGTCGTGATGCCCAAATAAATGTTCAAATAAATGCTAGATAAACAAGTTATTCCTGGGTCTTTCATCAGGATAGTGATTTTTGTTTTACTTCAAGAAAAGATGACCACATAATTATCCTCATATGGAACCCATTTCTCCCCCTCTCCAAATGATAATTTTAGATGTTGATTTCACTGCCAGGAAGAATATTCAGTTTGTAACTAGATGAAAATAGGTTTTCTAATAATACTTGTCTTTCGCTATTTTCATACAAAGGAGGGTGCTCCAAACACTCACAGTGCCTTTCAGAATGTCTGTAAAGCAAGTGAAATGATAAAATCGGGTCTTCATATAGTTTATGACTCTGTGAGAACGAAACGCACTGCAAAATTAAGCTCTCATCACAGACCTTCATTTTAGAGCTATTATTTAAATGAGCTTATAGTATACCATACACTAGTGTAAGAATAATTAATGCCTGTCTGAGTCAGCAGATTCTGGAACAGTTTGTACTGAGAGCTATAAAGAGCTCTGATCACCTTGCTCACACTGCAGACCCCATCACTGTCTAGCCCAGGGAATAAAACATTTTTTTCCCCGAAGCAGGAGGCTAAGGACTTGTTTCACGGTGATACCAAATGTTAGGATTTGTGAGGATATAAAAACAAACCTAGCTATACTGATTCAAACTGTGTCATAATGGTAAAAGAGTGTTTCGCACATACGTGGCGTAACGGTGTTTTTCATTTTGTGCTTTTTTTCCTTTCCTAAAAGCACCTAACATTTTGTTTGCTTGCTTAACTGCTGCTAAGCTCTGAGCTAATATTTTGATGCTCCTGAGCATGGTCTCCCTCCTGAGCATTCCCAGGCAGTTCAGGACCCTCTATTATATATGCAAATCTAAAAAACATATTCTATTGCAGTCCATGTTACCTCACTGGAGTCAGCGAAACAAAAAGCCATAACTTCGGTCCGATTTGAAGTCAAGGAGAAATGAGAGTTAAAACTCAAGTGTAGAATTGGATTGCTAACAAAATATAAACAGCGGCTATGGAGCTGGAAAGCTATATTTTTGAGGCTGATTACAATCTGTTATTCTGCCTGTCAGCAATGATTCTGGAGCAATGACGATGCTGAGCTTGGCCATATAGAAGACATTAGCGCTGCTGGACTGAGACGCTAATGCCTATAGGAAGAAATAAATCCTGAGTGGTACATCCAAGAACATTTTCAGTTATGCGTTACCATGTTCGTGCCTCTGCACGAAAGAAAATGGAAAAAGGGGATATTTCCTTATGCTACAAAGCTGGCAATAATGATGAAATTTTCCCCACTTCACTACAAAGTTCAAACCAGTGGTCTGATCCAGTGGCACTAGGCAGGTCAGGAGAAGGAGTATGAAGGCTTAAGGATGAAACACTTGGTCAAAAATTCATATAAAATTCAGTTTGAGTGTGAGATTTAGGACTGCTATACTGACATATCTGTGAAGAAATCTTCTATAGTAGTTGGGCAGTTTTGGTAGATTGGTTGCAAATCTTAAACACCAATTGAGCTTTGTTGAAGCTTGAAACAGTATACCTGAAAGCCTTTTAAATGTTGGCCAGTACAATATTTGTATTAAATTCTATTTGAGAGAAAGGATGACCTTGTATTTAAGTCCCTTCATTGGCTTTCAGAAAAATTAAGTCAATGCTCTAATTCATTTGGTACAATCTGGAGGCTGTTATTCAAGTATCTTATTCCCCAGTTTTGTGTGTGACGTGGGGACAATAAAGAAAGAGACTTGTCTTGTTCATATGTGGGTTTGTCCCACAATATGTGGCTGATTGCATTTCATCTTTCCTAGCAAAAGTTCACCCATAGAGCTTACATTTTGTAATTATGGTCTTAGTTGTCATTTTTTCTGCTCGATTTCTCTTTCTGCTCATTTTACATTGCCAAGAACATACAGTCTCAGTTTCTTTGCATCGGCACCACATATGGCTAGTTTTAAGCGTTCTCATCCTGGCATGTTGGAATGACTACAAAAACTGCCTTTTCATTCCTTGTCTACAGCTTCCTTAGGCTGCCATGGATGCCTCCTCAAAGCCAAAAGGACAACAGATTAAGACTGAGGTTTAATCCACAAGATAAATAAAATAAAGCTGTTTATAGACATTTACATAAAGTGGACCATTCATAAGATGCTGAGGATCTCTTTCAGTGCCCAGAACTTCTGCTATTTTTCACATGTATCTGAACCAGAAGCAATAGACCATGTCCAAGAGTGGATCTAAGCCACAAGCAAGAACACAAGAGCAGTTTCAGACTCATGGAATTCACGTCCTTCCTAAAATGGAGTACTTGGTGCATGAAGATTCTCCCTTTCTTACACTTCTATACATACAATCTTCTTCAATATCATAAACATTCCCATTGCATTTTTAGAATGTATGAAACTAAATAAGAAAACAGAAAACTAGAAGCTTATTAAAAGAGCCTCAATAAAAAAGGAAACTGGTTTGGTAGGGATTTACTTAAAATGGTTCGTATTAAGGCTCATCGTGGAGAAAGAGAGACTTGGGCGAATCCCAGTGGCTGTTTCTTTCTCACACTGAATAATCAGGAGAGAGGCCAGCCCTTCCCATGTGCACCAGCTGTGCGTTCCTCAGCCACTGCTAAGCAGAGACGCGTGACCTGGAACGGGTCATTTCTGTCACTCAGCCTGTCCTTACGACATCAGACAGAGAATAATCTCCCCCAGGACATTTTGTGAAAAAAGGGGCTCTCAGAGGAGCCTCTTTCCTGTGTTACATATGGAGGAGTCCAGTAGAGAGAAGCCAGAAAAAAAGTCAAGAGTTTTCATTAAAACAACACAGCATTTAAGCCTAGAAAAACAAAGGTTTGTAAGGTCATTTTCCCTGAGGTCTTCAGCAGAAAACAAAGTCCCCAAAGCCACTAAAACTAACTCCGGGAACCTGGAAGAGGGCCAGTCACCAATTGTGGAAACCAGTATGGCTTCAATGACCATCCTTGTCCTCCTGTTGAGTTACCTCTTCCTGTTTCATTAGTCTACATCTAGAGTAGGACCAGGCCCGCCATGGTTGCAGCAGGGAATTTTTGTTGCTGTTCTAGATCTTGCCACAACAGTGGTAGTGGTACAGTGAACAAGCCTCTCAAAAAAATCTCTGTTTACAAATAGAAAGTAATAATAGTATAAAGATATAACAAAAGTGACTTACAAACTGGCACCCATCAATCTTGATCAAAATCTGCTGTAACCAAATACATGTAGATTTTATAAAGAACTCAGGATCAACAGGCTATTCTCGTTTTTAAGAACTATATATGTATTTTAGGAGTTTCTTTTCATATCCCAGTCCAAAGGGAGTGGCTGTGTGTGGACTTTTAAACCCTGCTGGTTTTACAATATCTTTCCTAATCCCCAGATCTACTTATTTCACAAATGACATCAGGTACTAAATACCAACAAAATAAATTACTTAGTTCACCTTGAGAGTTAACAGGCAGACTTTAAAATTTAGCACACACACATACAGCCTTGTAGCTAAAATAATCTGTCAAAATGTCATTTAAGGCAGTTAATATTCCAGGGAATATTAAGTTTAAAGAATATTGAATAGCAATCTCTTTTAGGCAGCCCAAATAGTACAATTTGCATGACCTTTATGAAACTCTTCATCCCTTAGACATAAATTGTGTAGAGAGAAATACTTTTGTTCAGAAAAAAAAAAATCCTAAGAGAAAAACCATGAGGTAAGAGACTTATAAACTGTCTGGTCATGGACACTGCCACAACCACCACTCCTTTTCTTTTATTCTTGACAGGGGAATTTCCTGGGTTGAGAAATATATTGTGGGTCTACACATCACTTCAACCTGGAACACTGGGAACAACTACTGCTGGAAATCTGAATAGGCGCAACAGTGAATGTGATGATTTGGCTTCCTTTTAATTGGAGTGGGCAAGAAAACTTCTTCCCAAATAGCTTTCACTGGACACTGATGCTTTGGAAAATCTAGACCTTTTCACAGACATGGTTTAATTTCAAAGACATTCTGACAGACTCCAGGTGGGCTCCAATAGGATTCTCACTGCCAGGGAAGTTTTCAACTTGGGTTCTTGCTGGCTTGCTCATCCAGGAGACCATCATTATTAATAAACATGAAAAACAGATAACATGTAAAAAATAATGTCTGCAACAGAGACTACTTTTTGTTGATGTGTTTGTACATCATGCATTTGTAAAACATTGTAATAAGATCTCACTTCCTTGATCAAAATAAAAAATGCTGTTATAGTAATCAGTAATACTATATTATAGAAGAAAAGGAAATCAAATCCTACAAATTCTACCAGACTTCACTCATACTTATGTGAGAAACATGAATTTCTAAATATCAAGCTGCATTTCAGGAACTACTGAATGTTCATACTGTCATAAGGATGTTTTTATCGCCAGAACTCGCCTGTCATGTCAAAATCATTTAGTTATAACTTGCAGTCCTGAAGGTGGATGTCACAATGATAGGGTAAGTCACAGGCCTGTCTCAGATATCCTACCAGAAAGTTTCACTATCCCCCTCCAAGACCAAATATTTTCAAAGTTGCGCTCTTTCCCCATATTGCAGAATCCGCCAAGGAAAGTAAAAATACTGTATTTTAAATTCTTAACAGAAAGGAATTAATTAAACCAAATAGTCTTTTTAGGCAAGGAAGATTCTTTTCTTCAATACTTGTTCAATGTTTATCATTATGAAATTCTCTATCCTCTCTTGCAAGATAGTATGTGTAATTTGAAAACTATAATTCCGAGGAAGGAATGTCGTTTAACCTCCTCTCCTCTAATTGCAGTATTGTTAACTTCTACGGTGGAAAGAAGTCATCCACTAAAATTTCTGCATGTATCTAAAACATCATCCACACATACTAGACATTCTTATCTCTATCTCAGAAGTGAACTCAGGTATTTCTGCTGACTCACGACAAAGCAAGGGCTTAAGTAAAAATATTCCTCCTTGAACACGCCAGAGTGAAGTCAGAATAAGGAAAATAAATGCCTTTCTATTCTGTGGCAACAATAAATGGGTGTTTGGGAGAAACCGGGAAGTGATTCCTGTGCATTAGGGTCTAGTATATTTACACTGCCAGCAACTACACCCCATATTTCCTTTCATAAACTGACTCAGCTCCATCTTTGAAATACTTCTGAGTATTGTCCCCTTCTCCCAAGCCTTACAAGAAGCCTGGGACCTAATAAAAAAACGTAATCAGGACTAAAAAGAAACCACCAAAATAACTCGACCAACCAACCAACCAACCAAGGAGAAGTTTCCTGAAATCAGTGCTGTCTTCATTCACATAAACTAAGCCAAATTAAGTCTGTTTAAATTACTCTGGTGCATATAGTTGACCAAATCGGACTCTGTATAGATACAAGGAGTAATCTGTAGTGTTAATTTCACTTGTGTCTAATAGCAAAGACACGATATTTTGTATGATGGGACTGTTCTATGCTATGCTGATTCTTAACCGTTTCTAAACTTCAGCAAGTTTGGTGGGGTTCAGTCTACACTAAGCTTTGCCTAAGGCATACAGAAATGTGGTCTGCATATTAAGTACTTCTTTAGAAAAAAAAAAGGTAAATAATAATAATAGAAAGATGAGGCATGGAATGCTACAATCTATTTAAGGGTGAGTTATGTTACTGACATTAATTTATACAGCCATCAGAACTGGGATGAGCAATGATGAAATTACCATTAGCTCCTCAGTTGCCTGCGTCTTTTTCCCTCATTGTCTCATCCACTTCAAGATGTTATTACCAGACGCTGGCAGACTATTTATATTCCTGATGTACCAGCTTCCTGTGAGAGTGAGATTAGACCCATAGTGAAAGAGTTTACAGTCTGTACACTCTTCCGAGTGAAATTCGAAAGTTCAAAGAAATTTCTTTTATGTGCCTGCAAAGGATGTTCAGCCCAATCAGTTGCATTTTAACCATTCTCATATTCAGTTTCCTATCTCTTTCTTATTCAGAGTTTGTTTAGAGGGAAAAAGAGCTATGTCAAGATTCTGAGCTGATTAACTTTTTTTTTTTTTTTTAATTTTGGCTTTCATCATCCAAATGTCTAGGGTCAGCCCTTCCTTTGTTATTGAAGGAAATGGCACAAGAGAACGGTGCCCCTGTCCTTTGATGTACTTTCCCAGAATTATTTGAAATTATTACTGCTGCCTGATGTCATTTTCGAATGCACATCAATGCTTTTCTCTGAAACAATTTCTTGTAGTGTTTCCCCAGGATTTTAGATTGCCATACACATTGAAATAAGCTGTTAGGTAAGCATATTCACAGAGACATATGCCATGCATACTGACTAGACTAACTAGTGATTTTTTTTGTTAAGAAGGTTATTACCACACCTTATTTGGGAGAAAATAAAGGGTTAAAATGAATTCTTACTTTTCTCTCTGTATATGACATCTACTCAGGAACAGTGAAGGTGAAGAATAAAGTCAGGACTTGACATTCTATTAATACAAACCCAGCAATTTTATTCAGAGATCAGCAACTAATTAGGGAAACACTCTCTTCCATCAAGTGCAATATCCTGAATATTTAGTCTACTTTGGATTATTAACTCTTCTTTTAAGGAGCTTTGATCATTTGGGGATGGTTTTTGCTTCCAAGGCAAAAGCACCTCATGCTACTGTAAGGAATGCTTCAGAGGAAAACTCAGATGTTTCCCTTTTGCATAAAGTTATGGGAAACATGGAACAGCTGGTGAGACCTACACTGACTACAATAAAACTTATGTGCATTTTTAGAAATATGTGAGATTGAAATGAAGCAACAAAGAAAAATAAGATCTAGACTTGAACACATGAAAATCGAAGTTTAGACAGAAAGCAGAACAACTACTTAGCAAAAAAAAAAAAAAAAAAGTATAATTCTTAGAAAAGTCAATTAGGAGCTGACATCCAATTTTCAAACAAACTAAACTTCAAGGAGATTTATGGCATTTTTATGCTACAGTTTATACTGCAGATGGCTCCTAACCTACCTCATGACTTTTGGACAATCTCTTCCATTTTGCCAATAATGCCTTTTTGACTGCAAAAGCATTACACAGACTGTGTGTGGAAGCCCTGTTAATTTACACTGAAAGTCGAACTGAAGGTATGCAAGTTTGTATAGGAAATACTATTGACAGTTAAAGAACAATTCTCCTTGTTACATAAAGTCACAGATGAGTTATTTGACACTCGAGTGTAAAAAAAACAGTATTTTTACTCTGATTTAGCATTATTGCTACTTGTAGTTCTTTACTTACTCCTGTTTTCCATTCTTGAAGCTCAATTTTCATACTGTTATACATTAAGAAATAACCCTTACTTATTCATTTTCATATCCATATGACAGTTTCCTTTTTTAGTCAGTGGAAAAGTCAACACTTTAATTTTAAACCTCACTGAAGTTTCAAGATCCTGTAGGACTACCACTGGCCATCATAAAATTGCTAGCAGCTACATCAGTTATTATAGCCACTGGCAATTGCAGTGATGGCAACAATTTAGTTTACAGTTTGTCTCTTCATTTCCTGTTATTTGAAATGTTTCAGTCCAAAAGAAGAGGATGCACAGGAGCAGACTCTAAGACTAAAACTAAGAATTCTAATACTTCATCTTAACTCTAAACAGACAACACAGCCAGCAGCATCACTGACCTCAGGATCTGGTGTGCTGCTTCTTTTAAGTCTCTCAATAATATTCTCCTAGACATTGGTTAGCTCCCCCAGCCTGATCCATTTGAGCTTCGAGCTTAAAAAGAGAACAAAAGTTCTGTTTTTAATTTTCATAAAAAGGAATACAGACTGAAATGTGATTGTGCACAAAAAGGCATTAAAAGGGTAACAGAAGAAACAATTCTTTTGCATTAGAAAGAATGTTAATGCAATAGAATTGTTTCTTCTGTTACCTTTTTATTTTTTTTAGTGGTAGACTTAGTCTGAAGTTCACTTCTGAGTGAACTCATTTTCAGTCCAGGTTAGGTTATAAAATGAAACTATTGGATTTATTATCATAAGAAGAAAGGAAGTGGCTTGAAAATCTTGCAAAGGAATTAATACCATGCATATCTCATTGCGTAAGAGTACATGGTTTATATGGCCTATATAATTATTAGGGATGGGTTTTGCATCAAATCCATTCCCTTCAGAAGTTCAAAAAAGGCTTGGTTAATTCTTTTTTTTTTCCTTTTTTTTTTTCTTTTCGAGCCATGGGAAACCTGAGTGCCGATGCACCACACTGTAAGAAACTGTTCTCAGGATATCTCTGTGCTGGCAGAAGGAAATGAGAACTGGAAATCTCATAAGAAAGTCTGATCAAGTAACATTTCCAGCTTGATTTCCAGACCAAAGAGGTTTGGACAGGTTTAGTTGAGCAGACTAATTTTTGGATACTTATATGAGCTGAACAGTCTGAGTTTTTTCAAGTTCAGCATTGGTTTCTATCCATCTAAAGAGCTGTTGGCACTTATACGTATAATCAACAAGAAACTCTTATCCAAAATGCTTGCTGCTTATTCTGCTGTGTTGCCAGTGCATGCTCATGAATTGTGAGCACTGAAACAAGCCTTCTTCTGACTTAAAAATAAAAAGAAAGGTAGCAATAGTTTCTTAAGATGAAACCTGCTCTAACTTCTCAAGCCTTCCTTCACTCAGACAATTGAAAAATCCAGGCCTGCTTCTCAAATGCCATAAAATCTGCTACAAAGAAGCTGTGATAGCAGGAAGGTCAATTTTATAATCCTTTCAAATTCTAAAATGGATTTAGGTCACCTTTCTAGTCTTTACCATCATTTCACCAGAAAGTTTCCCTCAAGCTGCAAAAAGCTGCTTGAGATTCCAAAAAGAAGAGGATTCAATGAGTCTACGGGAAGTTTCCTTTCTCCTCAGGAGAAGCTATCATTGTGGCTGATACGCTGAAGGTGGACGGACACAAATCAGTTACAGAGCTGTTTCATAGCCCTGGGCTCTTTATGAATTTCTTGCCCTACAGTAAGAAAGGACGTTTTTTTCTGCTCTAGTATTTGAGTTTTTAGTTTGTTTTTAATTGGATTCTAGGATATATCTAAATAAAGTAGTGAATGTCTTAATATGACACACTGTTCTCCCATAACATAAAAGACTTCTCTGAGAAGCATAGCCCAAGGCAGCACGCCTAAGAAGGCAAGGGTTGGATTAAATATTCTGTTACTAAATGATGCCCATGGTCTTGTCCACAGTTGTGGAGTACAAATAGAAAATTGTGAATGCCTTATGAAGCATTTTAGATCAGTTTCAAATATGAAACTCCTCAATTTTTATCCTTTCATCATGTGTTAGGATAAAGCATAATTTTACTGCTCAGTATTTTTAAATGTTTTGCACAGCACTCTCATGCTGCACTCTGTTCTTTACCCTTGCAAAATCCCTCCTCATATGGCTATCAGTCCGAAGATTTACATTAGGTCCCACAAGACTTTCTCTCATTCTCCCAAATCTTTTGGTAAGGCCATTACCAAAACAAGATGGACTTACGCAGGTAAAGATTCATCACTAGGTCACAGAACAAGACTAGGACTACCCAAAGACAGTTTGCAGTCTGACCTGCAATATACTGAACAAAGACTCAGCAGCAGTGAGGTGTTCATGAAAACACACTTTTTTTTTCTTTTTCCATTTCTCCCTAAATATTAAAGATTCATTTAGAAATGCTCTGTGTGTCCATGGAACCCAAACAGTGCCTTGTAGACCTTTACATTTGACTATAAACAAGTCTGATTAGTTTATTTCTTTTTCCTTGCAGGCCATATTGTATCATCATAAATCTTTCCTCATTTTAGTTTTCTTCGTTAGCTTTTTCTCTGCCCTAGTTCCACATCCTTTTTTTTTGTAACTTCACACCATGGAAACATGCAATACTATGACTAACTGTGGAGAGAATGATTCATAAATTAGTCACTAGCAAGACCAGAATCTTAGCATCCCCGCAGTGACTTAGAGCATTAGACTGGTTTCTGGCCCAAGGTCAGACTCCTAGGGGTCCTTGGATACACAGACCTAAAAAATTGCTAATTAAAGATATTGGCCCTTAGCTGTCCACCTGTGTAGAGTCTGGTTATTCTGCATTCTAATGAGCCACCGGCAAAGGGAGCCAAATGCATGGCCACCAACATACTGTAGTCCTTTCTACTTCACGTTGCTGTGCCAAGAAGTAAATGTATTTGGGATTTGTTTTTTTAATGTTTGTGACCCAACATGTAAATTATATTGTACTACTTCTGTCTGCTACATTGAATGATGTGAGTATTGCTTTTACCCAAAACAAATTAGCTTTGGTTACTAAAAGAGTTCAAAATTCCTCAGCTGGAAACATCTCATTGGAGATGAACATGAAAACCACACCGATAAAGCAAACACCAGTTCCTTTTCTAATGAACTGTTTTCAAACAAGCTCATGTGTGTGTGACTGGTTCATGGCACTAGGTGCATTTATAGGTATCATATCACAGCTATGATCTTAAAGAAATGTGATACAGAAAGTCTAGAGTTGTTGCTTCCTGCTCCTTTCAGTAAAAGGACCATTTTCATTAGCTCTTAACAGATGTCTCCTGCCAGACACGAAGTTTTTATGTTCTTTACAAGCTCCATGGTAGAATGTTAACAAGCAGGCCATCTACTGTGAAGTGCACAGATACACACTGATATTGTAGTAACAGAAGCAAGTTTCTGCACACTCCTGATCAACCCAAGTTGAGCTATTTTTTTTTTTTGGGGGGTGAGACATGTACAACCGAATAGGAAGTAGAGATGGGGCAGACTCCACAGCCCGGGTGATCAGGTCCTCTATTCAGGCTGCTGGGCGACCTTCCTCTCAGCTAGGGCACATGTGCCTCACACTCATAGCTTGCTCTCAGCTGAAGGAAAAACACCGTTTGTGTTGACTGACCGTCAGCTTAAGTGGCAGCAGCAAGCACAAGAGGTCATTTAAAACAGAGAGTGAATACTTTTCTGCGTTATTATTAGTGGCAGCAAGATGGAAATTCGATTCTCTTGCAAATAGCAATTTTCTGACTTGGACGGTCTTTGAGCAAGCTGTTCCTGAGCATTGCCATCATGCCTCTTTTCAGGCTACCACAGAAAAAAGCAAGAAGGAATTCTCAGAAAATGTCATTTGGTTTTCTACACACACACACACATTAAAAAAAAAAAAAAAAAAAAAAAAGACTCCTGGAGTATTTTCTCTGAAATGCAAAATGGACACAGATTACCCAGTCCCTGCCCTAGCAAGAGACAGACTCTCTTTTTCAGTTCAAGTACTCCCACTCCTTCTGTTCAGTGATTGATTTTGTTTTGCTTGACTTGACAGGACCAGGTTGGTCAAATCTGAGTTATCTGGATGTTGTTGACTGGATCAGTTATACCTACTTTAGTATGCTTGTCATGTAGTCTTATAAATTACATTAAGGAGGATTGTAAATCTTAGTTCTTTAAGAACGTAACTATAGAAGAAAAAACAATTCAAAACTTTAAGAAAGCTAAGATGCTTCTTGCAAACTGACTGTTCTTTAAAAGCAGTGCATCCTTTTGCAATTTGCCCTGGATTTCTTTTTGAATAGTTTTCTAAACAAAAGTCGCCATCTTTAAAGAAAAATGAAACTTAGCTAATGGGCAAAACTTTGCAAAACTTTTAGAAAAAAATGCAAAGAGAACATATATTGGCCATGGCTCCATGAAGTTTTGCATATGCAGAAATTTATGATTGGAAATTTTGTGCATGCATGCTTTAAAGGGTGGTCTGAAAGTTTGTTGTGATATCTTTATTCATAGGTTTCATATCTTAAAATAATGATAGTTTCTAAACAGTGAAATATTATATATTCTGTCCATCCCTCTATCTGTTCCAATCTAAAGACATGAAAAAGAAAGGAAAAAAAGTGATCGGCAGGACTAAAATTCCAGTCCCCTGACTTTCAGTACTGCAAGAAGCATAAGATGTATTGAAACCCATTCCTTAAATCAGTTCCCTCTAAGATTAGCTGATCCTGGTTCTTCAGAGACATATACGGATTGTTAGCAAGCGACAGAATATTCCCATTTTTTTCCAAGTTTTCTTTACAAAGACCTTAGCATCCAATTAAACATGTTAAATGAACAGCCTGATTAATATACTAGAAAGAGTAGTTCCTAGGTAATATTCAGGAGACCAAGATTAAAAAAAAAACGTTAAGAATGTGACTTCAGAGAGCAGAAACTTAGCAAAGCATTTTGAAGACATCTGTCAATAGACTTGACTTAGTTTAGATATGACAGATCACACCATATAGCACTTCCCATCCATAGTACCATACTGGTATGCATAGCACCATATGGATGGATACTTCCATCTCAACATAGTGAGATACGTATTTTTGTACTATAATACATCTATCATAAAATAGATTTAAAACAAAGTAAAAAGATAAAATATATTAGCAATATTAGAATTAGCTTTTTCCTGTCTCTTCCTCATACTGAATTCTTGGATATTAATATATTTAACTGCTTTCCTCAGTGACTAGTTCCTTGATATAGGCTTTTTTGGTTGATACAGGCTTTTGCACACAGCTTACTGCAGTCCATTACTAAAGCACATGCATTCACTGGTTTGACAGCAATGCAAGCATTTCACAAGTTGCAAGTTAGTTCTAAAATGAACGTGATTTATTCACACACTGAACGACTGTCTGTCATTTATTGCCCAAATTTTTCCTCCAATGACAGTGACCTACAGGCCTGCTCTGTAAATGAACGTGTCAGACATCTCTGGTGCTACATCTCCAATGTTTTGTATGGAGATCTCCCAAAGAATCCCAACAGCTACAAGAATTCTTCGAATTCCTCCATCGTGTAATGCCAATCATTGGACCCTTCCACAAGTTTTGTAAAGGTCTTGTTAACACTATTTGTTCTCTGGAATGGGCTCATTCCATTAATCACATGGACATTTACTGAGTAATGCCAATGTCCAAGGATAATGGACATACCAGAACTTCTCCAACATCCAGCAATTAATAAGTTCCTAAGTAAATTCCTGTTTTTTTTTTGTCTCCCTGAGAATTACTCATTTCCTAAGATCCTTCCAATGTTTTTGGGAAGATGTCTTAAAAAATTTATTTGGAAGTCTGATCATAAAATTTCAGCGCAGAAGAATTATTCCCAGAATAATATTCTCTTGAAACTGTTGTGCATCTGTTATGCTACCTTGTATGATTTCAGGAAGACCTCTATGAAAATGATGGGGATAAGGAGGATTACAGACCAGTATGGTCTGTAATCAGTATCACCGCATATTAAAATTACCATTTTTTTCCCCAATAATATTACATTTTAAACCAAAGAATCCTTTGGATCTTCAGTGTCCTAGGTATTTCCAGCTTTGCCAATTTTCCTGGAACAATTCAGTGGTTACCCATCCCCATCTTACACCAATGCTCCAGTGCAAGGCACTTCAATGAGAAAAAAACAGATTTCTGGATGTATCTTCTGGGGTTTCAAAACATGCCCTTTGGTTAGCATATAAACATATCATTTGCATATTGAATGTCATCCACTAAGTGGACAGTTGCGATAACTGCATGCATAAATCCAGGATATCGTGGCACAGATAGAATTTAGATGCAGGTCAGCATTTTTCCCCTAGAGCTCATCTTAGAACTGCATGTCTGTGAGAGACCCAGAATATCCACTGTTTTTTGTTACCACCGTCTCTTAGGATCCAGAAAATACAGTTAGTTAATCTAATAACACATCTTGGCTCAAAGGAAGAGATTCCACTCCATCTCCATCCATTTTGCTACTGGGCACATACACAAAAATATCTAATGCTGACTGGGCCTCTCCATGTGTCAATTAACCCTGATGAAAACTAACCAGCAAAAATCAGGGAAAGGCTACAAGCGCACCAGGAACAGAAGGTTCGGTTTGTAAAAATCAGGAGGTGTAAGGAATGGCACCAAGATGTGCTCAGCAGATGTTGCCACAAGTCTTGCTGACAGATTTAAGTGCTTCTTCGAAATGGGAAACACTGACACTCCAATTACTTTCACAAGACCTTCATCTTTATAAGTACTAGCCTTCCATCTCATTTGGACCCTCTTTTAGTGACTTCCTAGAAAATTCTCTTTTCCCAGAGCCATAACACTGATACTTTCTCAATAATATGAAAAAGTTACATTCAAAATGAACATTCTGTGATCTTTTTGATAATACTCAAGCTTCAGAATTTTCAGCTTCACTCAAGATTTTAGCAAAATCCAGAACTAAATGGGAATTTGATCCTCTTTCAGAAGAATATGATATAAATTATGACCCAAGATCATGCTAGATTGCTATTTGGTGAGACAATGTTATATATCACTGAAACCAAATGGATGAGAAATGTCTTCTAACTGCTCTCCTCTCTGCCTTCACTGCTTATCACACTGTTCATCACACTGCTTACCACAGATATGTAATTTATGCTTCAACCTTGTAGCATATCTTAGAAATGTTGCAAACAACATGAAAACTCAGCATCACCACATTAATACAAACATTAATAATAGAAGTGTAACTAAAAGGGTAGAAGTAATACTTAGGTAGAAACAGCAGCACTGACAAAAAAAATAATGCTAAATTGTTCTAGCAGTTTATCTACCTCAGGTTTTGTCCTTCTGCCACTTAACTATCTTAGCTTATGTACTATTAAGCAATTTGCTAAAGCAGGAATTAAAGAAGTAAAAATGAAATCTTGCAGAGATTAGCGCCACAAAGTTTCGCTCCTGCGCTTTTTATTCCATAGCAAACATTTATAAAAAAGTTGGATGAAATACACCTCTGGCCATGAGTGCAAGTAAACTAATTTCCTGGCATGACCATAAAACCACTTATCTCATCTACCGCCTATTATTATCAATTACTGCACTACAAATCCTCGAACAAACAAAAGGCCAGGAATGTGGAAAACCAGGTTAGAGGGCTCCTCAGGCATTTTGCTGTGGTCTTTATGTTTAGTCCAAACATAATTACAAGTATTAGCAACAAAGACAAGAAGGGTAAATCTGATCAATGGAATTGCAAAATGAAACAGCCAGTTGTAATTTGTGATGGCATTGTCCAAGAAGCGTAGATCAAGCTATGTATTTTAGAGGAAAGGGAATACCTCGGGTGGCTGCTTGGGACATTGAACACCTCTACTGCTGTCATTGCAGCTGGAATTTACTAGCTACAGGGTATAGAAAAGAGAGCGCAAAGGAAATCTGATCTCTGAAGAATGACTGCACCTATCGAAAGCATTCATCTTAAACTGCTTTACCTCCTAGTGCCGATGTTATGGAAGAACTAATTTAGACTATAATTATAAATCTTAACAGCTTAATTTTATAGCCAAGGAACCTGGCAAGAAATCTTACATGGCCACTGTGATCATCTAAGAAAAAGGTCAACAATTTTATTTTAATAGCATACAGCTTGTGGAGCCAAAAAGTCTCATTTTTTAATCAGTTCTCTGCAAGCAAAAACTTGAGAAAGGTCAATGGGAATTTTGACTGAATTAGATCTGAGGAAGAATTTTGGTCTTTGGGCCAAGATTAATCATTTTAACAGCTATTCTTCAATTCCACCTATCTCAGTTGACAGTCCATCCAGTCTCAAATCGGACTGATCTTTTTAAAAGCATTTAAGTAGCTTTATGAGCATAATCAACTGATTAATTCATCCTGGAAATGGATAGATACATGTGCTCTTGGTCTGGTTTTCTAGAAAAGAACAGAATATTTACAAAGAAAGGGAGTCCTAGCTGTAACTTTAAATTATAAAGATATAGTTCACAGTTTCGCTAAGACTCACACAGACTGTAATTAACACAGATAAACACAGTTGAAAATCATACCTGCAGTGCTAACAAATTTCATAATGTTACATTTCTTCAAATTAACAGTTACATATAGAGGTGCCTAAATGCAAAACATCCTATTCCATCCTATTTTTATGTTCATATCTATGATCCAAATCTAAAAGTCTATCTCTGCCCAGTCTATGCTAAATTTTTGTGCACTTAATGAATGTACAAGTATATGCACACAAATGTCTGTGTCTTCACAAAAATATGGCACTTCATGAGAAAAATCAGGAGGCTAAGTTGAATCCAAGTGAAATATGTCTGATAAAACCTACACAGTGATTTATACACTTCCAGGGAACACACTGAAGAAGTCCAGAAAGATCTGTGCTTATTTTGACTTCTTGCCTGGTCTGAGGGTTTGTTACGCATCTAAAAATTTAACTGAAAGATTAGCAACCTTGGTAAACCTCGACTGCTTTCGGCAAGGCAGGATTTGGGGTTTAGGTTAATTAAGGAATGTCAATCTCTAGCTACAGTCAATCTCAACAAAATTGCTTGTCTGCTTTGAGGCTCAACTAACCTCTCCTAAAGGAAGTACCTTAGATATACAAATTCAGAAAAAAATAAAGCAATCTCTAGGACTGAGATTGTTAAAAAGATTACCCCAGTCCTGATTTTTTTAAATAAATATGCCAGAAAAAGTGTTTTTTTTCCCCATGACTTTCATATGTTTTTTTATACTCCCTCCATGATTTATCAAGTAAATATCTAGGGATATTCAACCCAGTCATTAAGCTTGGTAAAACACCTGAGGGGAGTTAAGTCCATAGTCCGTGCAAAAAATAATTCAAAGAAAGACCCTGATTTTTTTTTCTCTTGTCATGCTTAAGACTGAATAAAATGGGGCTTTTGTTTCCACAGCAGTGTTTTCTATTTTCTTCTGTTTTGATTTTTTTTTCTATTTCAGTGATGAGGAATGCATCAAGGGACATATGAATTAATCTGCAATACCATATGTGTACATGTGAATACTTCAGTATGTCCAAGAAAACAAGACTTTCATAACTACTGTACCGGCTGATGGAGGCATTTTTTTCACTGGTTGTCCTAAAAGTACACTGTAAATACTCTCTTTCATAAGTCTTGAAGTCTCTGAGCAAGATACTGGAATTCCCATCTGTACAATGCATGCTTTCATCTGTGTGATCATCAACACATGTTGAATATGTTTCCGAAAGTTTGTTTTAAAGCTCTGGCCATGGGACACCATGTGACCACTGAATCATTTTCTTCAAGCTGAGGGTACATTTTATCTCGCCAGACATTTCATAGTTTGTGCAAGCAGCTCCTAAAATCTGATTCAGCTGCTCATGATGTGGCTGTCTGCTTGTCTGAGTGCAGGGAGAGAGATTTAGGATTTCATTTTCCTCTTCACACTGTGACTTTTAATCCTCTAAAATGTTTCACGAGTGTTGAAAATATGCCTGTTAAGAACAATTTGTCGATTAATTCTAAACCATACCGTGATGCTCTCCAAAGAGCACCTTAATAATTTTAAAGTAAGCTATGAGGAAAAGTTTTCTTTTCCCCCCTTCCAAGATATATTCTGAAAATGTATTTTTCATATTAATGAAAAAAATATTTCTACGGCATATTAGGGGAGCTTTCTCTATCCCATATTTAATTTATTGCACCCATGCCCCATTCAAAGAGGAAAAATGCACATAGCAGAGTGTGTAACAAAAGTGTAACAAAATAAATTAACACAGGTAACTACATCAGTAGAAGTGCCACCTATTAGTGAATTACAGCTATCCATAAATGTATAGTGGATTTTTGTTAGTACCCTGTAAGTGCAGACACAATACGTTTAAGCTACCACGGCATTCACAAACAGGAAGTTAGGTTTATGCCACAAGCACCAAATTCTGACCTCTCTCAAGCTCTGTTCATACCAGCAGGTCAGAATCTCACCCACCATTTGTACAGTGTAACTGCTACCCCTCAACCAAATGAACAGGGAAGATACTATCACAAGGTACAGACACATTAAGTCCCTTTTCAGAGTTGCAGATATTCATCTTATTTTGATTTTTTTTCCTTGAGGATTTTCTTGGTTAGCATTGAACGTGACTCGATGAAAACATCACTGCCTAATATAAGCTGTTCAGTATAATCAGTGCCACAGTGGATCCCTAACGTTTAACTAAAAGAGCACAATTTAAAAAGTTTTTTAAACAATTTTAAAATTCTTCTAGACATCAGAGGCACAGAAGGTCTACTGAGTGATGCAGCCATTTACCTAGCTCAAAAAGCTGTACTTTTCTGTGGTTCATCCAAATTAGTTTTGAATTGTCGTCAGCCATGTGGCTTCCTCTGCTTCCTGCAAGAGACAATTCACTACTCTAATAGATCTTGCTGTCAGGATGTTTCCCCTGACATTTTGTATGAGTCTTCCTTTTTTTTAATTTCAACCCATTAATACAAGCTATACTCCCTTTCCCTTAATTTACATCATTGTGTTTCAAAGGAAACATAACAAAAGTTTTAATGAAAAGGAAGCCTGCCTTATGTAAACAATAAAAATTCATGCTATAAAGAAACATTTGCCTTGCTTCTACAAACCAGAGCATTAATATTAAGAAAAGCAATACAGGCCCATAGCTCCTGCTGTGCTGTGGTTAAACAGAACTCCAGTAATAAAATTTCAAGACCTTTGCTAATTCCACTACCTATTATTCAAGCAGGCTATAAATCTGTTAAAACTTTTTTTCCATTGGCCAATCTTATTTATTAATCAACTTTAATTAACAGTTTATGTAAGGGCTTTATTCCAAGGTCTTTGAAGTCAATGGGAGTCTTTCCATCATTTTCACTGAGATCTGGATCAGGCCTACATTATACATGAAAGCAACACCGCATTTAATAGTATGCCAATAACATAAAAATAAATGTGGCAGCGGGCAGAAAATACTTTTCACAATATCTTTCATATATTTTACTTCTGTGGTGAAATCATCTGCATTCTAAATATATAGAACAAGATGATTTTTCAAGCCTTCTCAATTTTCACTTTAAAATTGTTTAAGCTATAACAGCCTGCAGAGTAAAGTATCAGTTTCTTTGAGAAATAATTTACTTTCCATATGGTTTCAGTAACAAAAAAAGGCTTAACCTGTTTACAGTAGTTGTAAATGCAGAAACATGAGTACTCCTCCCCAGTGTTACTACACAGAGGTCTCCTAGTGCATTCAGTATCACTTCCTTTCTTGTCGCTCTGAAGTTATCTAGTCAAGTTTATTTCACAGGACAAATTTTAATTTGGGAATCCAGAGAAAAGTGCCAAGAGCGGCTGCATTCTACCTCTCTCCCCTGCACGAAGCCCACAGATATAGGATCATTCCAGCACAGGCTCCCTCACCAACCGAGTGCTCGGCCTCTTGCGGATAGTTCGGGGTCTTTTATTCTGATAAATGACTTGGCTTTCTGAAAGGGGTCGATTTCCATCCAAGGAAAACAGGCCGAGGCGCTGGCACTGAGATAACATCTCACGGCCTTGCTCAGCGACGTCTACTGAACCGCCTGAGCAAGGCATGAAGGCACCCGCAGCCAACATATGGACTTCATCTCGCCCTCGCCTCGGCACTTCCCTCCCCTCAGCTCTGTGCAGGCAAAACTCCCCTGTTCGTGTTCAAGTGTTGCTGGTCCAGCTTAAAGCAAACAAAGCAGAGATAATGGTGCTTTTCTTTCCAGCCAGAAATGCCGGTTTCCTGCTTAAATACATACCTTTGATGGTGGTTTGCTGGCAGAACTTGCCTTAGGTAAGAGAAACATAATTATGCAATTTTCAGCAAAAATATTTTTCCCCTTAAAGAGAGAGGGAAACTAAGATCTAATCCAATCTCCAAAGGAGTGTCCATTCATGAAATTAAAGCTGTTTTACAGCTCCAAGCTCATTTCTATTAAAAAAGTCGTTTTGATTAAGGTTTACGTGAAGCTAGCAAGCAGCAATCTGGTGAAGCTCTGTGGCCCAGAAGCACTTCACATTGGGCCAGCATGTGAGAAGTTTTAACAACAAAATACATTACATCCACAGATTACATATACGCCATGGTTAGGGTGTGTTTAGAAGATACACATCTTAATAAGACATGAAGTACAGACTGTCTGTATTATTCCTATATTTCCATATTCCAAAGTGAAAGAGGACATTTGTCTGCTTATCACACTGTCAATCTTTTGAGTCAGAGAGTCTGACTCTCAAAAAGAGTGAAGTTGAAAGGCTTGCATCATGTCGTATTTAAATACATTAAATAAATTTGAAATGACCAAACTAATTGCTGTGAAAGTATACCGCCACAGTACAAGAAACTCCATTTCAAACAAGCTTATGTTCAGTATGAAAATTCTCCTTCCACAGTCTAACCATGATGCTGGATCACAGCGGTGGTGATCAATTCAGTCCCCCAAAATGACACATGGCCATTATAAATACCAGTTCATGAACAAAGTTTGAGAAATCACATTTCTCACAAATAAGGACAGCATGGTATTTTACTGCTGGTGCTCATCAGCCCTTCTTCCTCATCCTATTACCTAGCCAGCCAAATGACAGAACTGCACCCAGCAAGCTGCTGGGAAGCAGCCCCTTGCTGGCAGCCCCTACAAAATAACATGGGCTACATACAAGAGCTCAATGAAACTGCATCTCATTTTTCCTGGCCGTGCCTTTTCTGATGCTTGCAGCACTTGGGAGAGTTCTCCTAGGGCTCAGCACTTCTGCCATCAGGTTTTCAGAAGCCTGCTTTGCTATACTGTGATGAGAAGAAAGGATGCTGTCTATTGGTGCCCCCGTCAACATTTAGCAATGGTTCATAAGAAGAGCCCCGTGCTGCTCCCCTCTCATCACTCCTCTGCCTTTGCTGGAGCCAAAGGCTCAGACGAGGCAGACGCTCCCATCCACCCAAGGAAGGGTTTCTCTCAGCAGTGTTCACAACCGGTGCTGAGTGACGCTGGTGCCGACAGATGAGATAGATACTAGTCCAAGGTTGGCTTCAGGAGGTGCCAACCCCCAACAGGTGAGTCAGTAGGGGATTTCTCCTCATCAGCCCTTTGATTTCCCTCTCAGATCACAGCAGCCTCATTTCATCCTAAGGGCATCTTCACTGACATCAGCAGATTTGGCCCGATGTCCTCCAACAGATAGCCAATTTGTTTTCATAATAAACAATACCACAAATCACAGGAAAAGCAGCATAGTTGCCAAAAAAAAGTCTTCACTCATTATGAGAAAAGAACCAGACTCTGCTGAAATTAAACAGCTTTGTTTTCATTTGGTGGAATATTCTGTCAGAGGGCTTCTGTCTGTGCTGCTATCGTAAAGTCTTTTGGCATTAAGGGCAGTAGAGACTATCCTGCAGCACGGGTGTGGACAAATCTGCTTTTGAAAGCGAAAACTAGGCTCACAGGTAAACTTCAAGAAAAAAATGAATGAGAACGCAATCAGAAATATTTGTGTTGCTTTATAAAAGATTCTCCTTATTAAAACTCTTACTTAGCTGCTGTCCATTTTTTTGAGTGGTTACGTTTTTAATTACTTAATCCTTCTATGGAAGAAAGAAGAATATTCCTTTTTCTGAATGAACAGTAAATACGTAACAAATTTGTAGTGAATACAGCAGGCAACCTGAATAATGAAAAACAAGCAGATTTGCTCACATGAAAGTATGAAATACTCATGTATTTCCTAGGTGGTGAAGTTCATGCACATGGAAAATACCACCTCAAAAATATGTAGTTTAACGATGGGGCCTTTCCTGACTCTGCGTTTAAAGTAAATAGCACCCACAGACAGCTGCCATTCAGCAGACAAAGCAGGACTGCGTTTGGACACTTCTCCACAGACATTTCCAAAGCCTCTGATCTGCCCTTTTCTTTAAATACATAAAAAGTGAGCAGAGTACAAAATGTCCAGAAAAATCCTATTTCTTATTAGAAAAGATCTCTGTACCCTAGTAGCACTGTGCCCTCACAGCATTTTTGAAAGAGAATTTAGCAGCATTAATTATTAATTTCCATTTTGTGACTGAAAAACTGTAAATAAATTATATATGTTTATGTATTTGCCAAAAGTGTTAATTTTTTTTCAAGTTTTATTCCTAGGGGCTTGGTTTATTCCAAGATCTCATGAAAAAGGTTCAGGAGCCCAGTCAAGGTAAAAGCATAGCCAACACTGTTCTCTCTGGAAAGAAACAACACAGATTAACCTATTACAGTATCACACCATTCGAAATATATTTCAGTGGATGTGGAAAACAGGAATGAGCCCTTTTTAAACTGTTCAGGTGTCAGTTTGGTAGTATGAAATATAGCTGAAAGCTCTGATATTTCCTTGGTCAAGCGTAACTTCTCTCCCCCATTTTTTATGCCACTCTTCCCTTGCTCCTAACAACTCACAGACTCTTGTTATTATGCCTTGTCCTTGGCTTCAGAGAGGAATGTGGGAAGAACATATTCCAAAGTGTCTGTGATGCTCAGGACAACTTTCTTTGAACTAGGACCTGGCCTGTCACTGTAGGCAGCTAATACATTTCAGAAGTCTTTTTTTTTTTTCCCCTGTAACGTTTACTTGGTATGTGATTTGTTTTTTTTTCCCCCCCCAACCCCTCCTCCACAAAGGAGCTACAATATGTTTTTTTCCCTGACCTAATGCAGTCAGGGGTAAAGTAATAAGAAATCTTTAAAGGTATTTAAATAAAACTGAGATTGATTCTAACTTTAAACTTCACTGGATTTTGAGTCATTGCCTTACTAAGGATGCAGGACGAGGATGCTCCTTTGGGAAAGGAAAGCAAAAGTAGTGAACACCTCTAAGAGACAAAATGGAGAGCTATTTAAAAAGCAGCAAGCTTTAAACGTAAACCAGACAGAGGAAAGCAAATTATATTTACTGCATCCACACGCAAATGATTTTCATGTCAGGAAAAGGCACCAAGGTTGTCTTTAAAACTAGAAAACTTTGATTACCACAGCTCAATTGCAGAGCATCCCATGGATGGACGTTCTCCACTTTCTGGAGCTCCATGTTGCCATGCTGGCCTGGGCCTGCCTGGCTTGGGCAAAACCAGATGACCCCGATGTGTCTGCATTGGACCACAGTGTCTGTCATGGCATGCCATGGGACAAAAACTGCTTCAGTCTTTCAGGTGTATATTGACAAGTGAAAAATTTTGCTTGAAAATTAAATTTGTTCAGTAAGTTCCATACACCAGCGTAAACTGTAGTCTGTAAATCCAGTCATTCCTGCATATATTTAAAAGATAGTATGAAAACAAAGGTAAATGAAAAAAAGAGACAGTGAAAGAGAGATCTACAGTACTGTACACCATAGACAGAAAATAAGTACTTTTTAAACCCTACTCTGAGATCAAAAATATCAAGCACTAGGAATACAAAGCAGTTAGCCCTTCCTTCAAGTAAAATGTTCAACAGGTGAGGGAATACAAAGCAGTTAGCCCTTCCTTCATTTAAGCAAAATGTTCAACAGGTGAGAACGTGATAGACATTAGAGGGGTCTTTTAGAGAGATTAGCTGTTTGAATTGATTTTGATTAGTAAGAGAGTAAGGGGATGCTATCACTGCAAACATGTTTTTAATCACGAAACTCTTGCTGACATCAATAGCAGCAACACGTGGTTCTGAAGAGATAACAGAAAATACCTGCAAGACTTGACTATGATTCAGGCTGTGGCAAGGCCTTTTTAGTGTTTCTAGCAGGATATAAAGAAATACATGAAATACTAGCCTCTTTTAGGCTGTCAGGATGATATGAATGAAAACTGGGCCTTGTACATTTATAGTATACTACCCTAGAATACAGTGAATTACTTTGAATAACTACCAAATTCAATCCCTTCCTTTATTTCTCCAGACTGTTTGAGATTATCGTTTATTTTTCACTTCAGAACATTAGCTTCGCTTTAAAATCTGTATGAGGTGAAGGATGTCTCCTCACTGTTCCTTACACATTCCTCCCCTCGATAAAACAATAGTAGAACTTTGCACAATGAAACATTTCCTTCTAAAACAAAAGAGCAAGTGAGAAAAAGAGTTTCCAGAGCCACAGATGGGATCCAGCTAATTATATGATGAAGCCACTAATGTTATCTATTTGACTGTGGTTGGTAAAATAAACACTTTATGAAGTTAGCCCACTGAACTTTAATTTCCCTCCCAAAAAGAACTTTGTAGGTAAGTATCTGAACCATTTACCTATTTGCCAAATGTTTAAACTACTGCACACCAGATTTAATTAAGTGCACCTCAGGGAAATTCATCTGGAGAATAACTTTGCAGATGTTTTGTACATGAGACTAAACAGGGATGAGGAAAACAGGGAATTCTAAAGAAATGTAAACTTAACTTTATAATGAGAACAAGCAGGATTTCCTCATTAAAATATTCACAGGAATAACTGTAAACTAGCATAGAGGGCATGAGCTGTGTAGAATACACTCTGTGAATCACATTTTTAAATATCTAAATACACTTAAAATATACAGCCACATCCAGCTGTGTATGCAGATCAGCCCTGACGTGTGAAAATGAGTCCCAGCCTTTCCAGCAATCCATCTGCACACGGACAGCCTGGAACGACGTGCACGGGAATATTTGCAATGCTTCATGAGGAGGTGGCCTTGAATGCTGTGTTGTGTCGTACCTTGTGTGCGCTCACGGACTTCACGTCATCTTTCTTATTATTATCTTCATAAATATCAATCGCTCTAGTTGGTGATGTTTCAAAAGGGACAAAAAATAATCTGATTAAAGAAATAGTGCATATTTGTGATACTTATATACATCTATAACTAAGAACTCAAATGAACTTTGTTGCATGCATGCAAATCCAAAATTAGCTAATTATAGTAATGAATTTGTACCAGGCATAATGTGGTTTCTTTTAGTTTCCACACAGCAAATTCTGTTGTGCTGTGTTTTAATATGTTTCAAAATAACAACAATATTTAGAAAGGTGATTGACTGATTAGTTCATCACTAATTTAATAAAGAAAATAATTCTGAGAACATTTAGAATATACTAGTAATAAACTGTTCAATTTCTCCAACCACCTGTGTCTATGTATGTATCACTATTACATGCGGACACATGTATAGTATATATATGTGGATATACATTTATTTTATATATTTGTAAATGATCGTTTGCTATAATCACACCAGCAGATACTTTCATCTTCCTTTAATTGTGTGATAACACTAGTGTTTTTTCTTACTCTAAACATTTGCATGTGATAATGGAATGATAGAATGCTGTGGGTTATTTGGTTTTGCTATTTTATAGGTGACAGAACTACCAAATTAGTAGCTGTACAAGTGGCTGTACAAGACCATTTATTTCACAATACCTATTAACATTAGTCTACTTACTTTGGTAAGCAAACCAAAAGCCAGTCAACTTTTTTTTTTTTTCATACAAGAGTTGTTGGTTTCACACACACACACACACACACACAAATTTAAACTCAACACCACCAACTATGATTTTTACAGCACAGTAGTCTAAACTCAGCTATTAATGAACTTGGATTTAATGCAGGCATTAAGACTGGAGTAGTTTAGTGCTATACAATTTAATGAGGAAAATTACTTATAAGAACCATATTTCTGTTCCTTTAGAATTCTTTTTGGAGCAGAAAATACACTGCTCTTGATGTTAAACTGGGAAAAATTAATTTGGGCCAGGCAAACATTTTTGCTTTAATGTCATGTAAACATTTATTAAACCTTTATCAAAAAGTGTCTTAGTATAAAAAACAATGTTGTGTTTAGTGTAAAAAAAAAAAATGTTGTTATTTTTGCTTGGCTTTTAATAAACACTCTATGTCTAACCCAAAATCTTTCTGTAAAACACTTTTATTTCAACAAAACAACATTTTTGAATGAATATGAATTTTCCATGCTGTTTTTTCCCCTCCTCTTAAATGATGTGTTACGGCTTTGTTTGAATTGATAAATCTGGTAACTTCCTTATTTAATTTTATGCCAGCTATAGCATGCCATTTTAACCTTAAATGGTTAAAACAAATACCTTAGCACTTAAACATGCATAATTTGGGTTTCACTCTAGAGTTGATTTAATTCACAGGTAACTCTAAAGTTCTCGATTAAATAAAGGGCAAACTCTACCTATTCAGTCTTTTGGCTGACAACGTAGCCGTGTAACAGTAATGACAGCTGTCTTAAAACTTGTGAGCTCCTCAGTTAAGCTCCTTAAAAAAGCAGCTTCACTTGCTGGAATGCAAACTAGTCTGTAGCCATCAGTGTTCTGCTGAAAGAGCAATGGGTTGAAATGTTTTTTTGTGGCCAAGATGCACATTTTGAAAGAAATCTGTGATGCCTAGTTGTGATCAAGGTACATTAAACAGTCTTTAGTGAGTGACTACAAACTGTAAGAGTGGGAAGAGGGCAAGAGAGTGCTTTAAAAAGGAACAGCAAAGGCAAAAGAAAGGTGTGGGCAGAAGAAATGGAGTTAGCATATAACATGTATGTGCTTTGTCTTCAGCTACAACCACTCAGTAGCCACCTGACTAAAAAGCAGAGTATTTTACCAAATACGTGCTTATTTTAAAACCCACAAATAAGATACCTTTAACAAAACTGCTTTACAAATCAGAGATTTCAGTTCCCCTGAGCAGCAGAAATAATCAAAATGATGGTGCACGCATAAAGTAAGGCTGTCCTATGCCAAGAATTTTAATCGTCAAGTAGCTATGTCAAGACAGCAAGAGACAGCTGTGCAAGCTAAAAGAAATGAGTTAATTTTCAGAGGGAAGTAACTTGGACTCCTTCAGCAAACACCCTGTTATACTGCAGGTTAATGGACCAGTCCCTAACAAGATTCAGGCAGGGGGGACAGCGCTCAGAATTGCTTGGGAGTTTTTATACTTTATTTTCTCTTAACCGTAAGTAAAAACAGGCACATGTTAGCTTTCAAATTTATCTTGTTACAAGAAATTAAATGAGCAATCAAGAAGTGAAACCTTTATGCTGCTCAAGGCACGGCTCTCCTTTCCGGACAAGGCAGCATCCTCCAAAAAGCCATTGCACACACGACTTGCAGGCAGACCTCTCCGACAGTTTTTGATTTGCTAACAGAAGACAGAAATCCAACCTCCAGAAAGAATGTGTCCCATGACCCAGCCAGATGTCCACAAAGGATGAATAACCAGCAAAAGCAGCATAGCCAGAGATTTGCTGAATATCCCAGCCAGCCCAAATGTGCATTTCAGTTCCTATGATCCGGATCACAAGCAAAACAGCAAGCTGGGGTGGGGAAGCTCTTGCTATTCCGCACAAAACCAGGGCAGGCCCTGCTGGACACCTGAACAGCTCCATGCAGCCACACCAGTGTTCTTCCTCAGCAAAGGGCACAAGAAGCTCTCAACAGTTTTCAGCAATGACAGAGAGAGGTTTTGGCTCCCAACTCACTACAATGAGAAGCAAGAGAACTAGCTGTGGGTTGACGATACACCTTCACATAGCAGTAACTGGGTTGCTTCCAGCGAGTTACTGGTTATCTAGATTCAACTGCTTTTAAGTTCTCACTCTCTGCCAGGATAGTGCATCAGCAGGTAGAACTGCACAGCACAACGTTTTAGGTGTCAACACAGAGCCACAGGACCAGAAGCATGCAAAATAAAAAGCAGGGAACACTGGGAGGGTGTTCCTGGTACCCCAGTAACACCACATGACACTGAAATGCTTTCATTTTATAACTACAACTATCTGCATGGCTCTGCTCGCTGCCATGTGGTTCTATCTGCTTTGTGAGAAGCCAGTAAGTACTTTTGGGGGTGGAAGGGAGCATTCCCTTAGACACACAAGTTGCATTTGGAGGCCTTTTGATACCACATAGAGATGCTGCTCTGGGAACAGCAAGTTAATCCTATCTGTTGGAAAGTGAGGCTTACAAAAGCATGGTAATCTGCATGATGGAGACTTCTCCAGCAGGCAAAAAAGGCTGCCTGTTCCCTCACTAAATCTCTCCGATGTTCAACTAGGAAAACTGATGTACTATTGCAGGAATTAACTGGAACTTAGCAGATACAATTAGACTACACCCGTCTGTATTCTATCTGCAGACCCACACATAAAAACTTCTTTTCTGAAGAGAGAGGCCAGAAATCCTACATGCACTCTAAGGCTTATTAGCACTTGATCTTAATGGTTATGGGGAATCAAGCAACTGATAGGTTTTTTTCTGGCCTTCTATATTTTATCTCCAATGCACAGCACTGTCCCTATTACAAGCTCTTAAGTTGTCTCTTTGTACATAGTTTTCTCTAGCACTGAAACAGAAAAATGTTGTTGCTTAAATTGTAGTGAAACACAGGCCCTAATATAGATGTATTTCATTGTAACTCTCCATCTGATCATACATCTTTGTTTTCAAGTGGTTATCAGCAGCCCCTCTCCCTTTTCAAGGACGGAATGAAGAAATGTGAGCAGCCATGATAGGGTCAGACACCTCTTTCAAGCTTTGACATCCTGTTCACTACTATTGCTAGAGTAAAAAGTGGAATTTCTCCTCAATTTCAAAGGTAATCTCTCTGCACCTAAATATCCGACTAAAGAATTTTATACCTAATCACAACATATATCAATTGATTCACTCGGCATTAGTTAGACACAGAACAACGCTGGCACTAGCCCAGCACTGACTCCACATGACCCGCAGCAATGCTGGTGGTTTTAAAGGTTAGTATTAGTGGCACTCTGTAATTCAAAGTTCTAGAAATTCTCCTCAAACCAAGAAAGCGAAGCTTCTTTCTCAAAGCCAAATACAAGCAAAAGAACAGTCACAAAAATGTTTCTATCCAATTTCTTCCCTTTTCCAGTGATGATAGATATATTGTTATTAACAGTGTTTGTCTTTTAGCTTCTGTGCTGAACAAACTGAAACACAGGAATCTTAGCATGAAGATTAAGTTTTTTTATGGTGGCTACAAGGATGGCTTTTGCTTATGTAAGTTACCTCATATCTCTGCCAAGAAAGTGGCATGTTTTCCTCTTTCTGTTTTAGTTTTGGCTACCATATGTGGGTGTGCAGAACATTTTGTTGTAGTGACTATCTTTCTTTTCTTGTATTGAAAAGGAACCTTGAAATCAGAGCTTACATATTTCTGAGACTGCAAACAACTTTGGGGCACAACTACTGATGTCACTGGAGACAGACTATTTAGATTTAAAAAACATTAGTCGGCTCTTTCTCAGAAAAAAAGAGAGAGAAATAGGTGAGAGAAAACGTCAGATCTTTAGCTGGTACTTGTTTAGGGCAGAAGGAACTCAAATTTATAAAAGTATCTTCAACATGAGTCCTTTGTTAGGGCAAAATGCTTTTTAAGATACATTGAGCCACTGTATTAGTTAAATCTTATGAAAGAATAGAAGACGTCCAGAAAACTCAGGTTTGCTAGTATTACACTTCCAGTCTCTCTATAAAAAAGCAGAACACCACCTGGGTAACAAAATCTGGGCACAAATAGTGTGCAAAGTAACTATCAAGACAATGCAGCAACAGTAATTCATAAATGTGACAGTAATTTCAAATCTCTGTGACTTATTTCATACATAAGGAACATTTAAATCTGATTCTCCTTGCAAGGGATAACAGCAGCTGGAAAGTCTGGGGAATACTGCCCATTTTCCAGCCAACAGATCACTCCACTTCAGCAAGCTACACTAGGCTTTGTTCAGAATCACTTTAAAAGCTCCAAACAATGTGAATTATACTTTCCCTAGGTAGGCTATTCCACAGCCAATTTTATCATGCTGAAGGAATCACGTGTGTATGCTCACCGAAACTTATTCTATATTTTACTCTACCTCACTTCTTCTAGCCATGCCTTGCTAAGTCATTCCATCTTGGCCCTGGACATTGCAACTTACTTAAGTCAATGGAACTACAACAACTGACAGGAAATGAAGATCTTCTCCAGATGTTTAAGCTCTGAAGTCTCCACTAACTTAAGTTGGGCTAAATTGCATGCATTTAGCTTTTGGACTTCATAAATCAATACTTAGTCGTAATAATGTTGGTTAAACTTCTTCAGGATAGCCGCATCTTTCTCTTAAGACAGTGTCCAGAAGTCCAGAACTGGTTTATCACAGTGACTTTGGCGATGAGATGACTTCTCACATGCAGCCCAGAACTCCATAAGCCTTTCCCTATCCACACTGCTTGACATCACCTGATGTCTTCTACCATTCCTGTTTCCTAAGAATCATATTTCTTCAGAGAACAAAATGTTTCAGCGTGGGCTTTCCTAACTGCCTGTTTACAAAAGATTAATTTCATTTTCCTCTTTATTTCTCGGCTTTCCTTTCTACTATGAGCTCTTGTTTATGTCATTGTCTAGACTGAACTTCAGACTCCTAGCAATTTGGGGACTATTAATTTACTGAGTAGCTAACTCCTGTGTCCAAGTCAGTAACCAAGGCATCAAATGCAACAGCTCTTAACATTCATACTAGCACTGTTGTGTAATTTTACTTACCGTACCCACCTACTTGATTCGAATTCATTTCTCATTCACACCATTTAGCCTATTATCTATGTTCCACCCTGATTAGGTTTACATTTAGGCAAAGTGTAATGAAATATTTGCATACTGTTTCATCAAATAGAATGAAGAAAGCTGCATATGTCCAGTGCATTATTTCAAACCATTATTTAAAAAACATATGTATTCAGTTTTCATGTGTACAGTTTGTGTCTTGACAAGTACCTTTTTGCAATATACATTTTCAAAGCCAGCTGAGTAAAATAGCCCAGGGAATGATTAATTTTTAAATGTGATGGTAGTCAAGCTGATTTTAAGACAGAAATCATATATGTAGAAGATAAAAGACACATAGGCCATCATGACATGATTATTTTATCCTAAAGTTATGTTGCTGCCAAAGTAACAGTCATCTCCCATGCCCATTCCAGCCTTCAACATTGTGCCAGCACTAGTATGTGGACAGTGATGTAGTGGATCAGTTCTTTGAACTGATCCAAATGAAATCTCACATGTTCTCCCCTTCCCCCCCAAAAAGCCCTTCCCCTTCTTCATCAGTTCTAGCTCAGTACTAGCACTAGAAAATGCAGCAAAGTGCCAAGGAGAACATGAGATGCCCCCTTTCAGCACGAGTATGGATCAAGGTGATCCTGTCACCTTTGGAAATAAATTTGGGGAAAAAAAAAATTGCAAAATCTACTTTTTAGATTGGCTTGTTATTACAGTACCTGTAAAACATTTCAGTGATTATACGATTTATCAGATAAAAAGTAGCATGAGAACTGTCCCGCTGGATAAAGCCTTTTTAGTATGCTTTAGCTATGTAGCATTCTTGTAAAATTGGGTCTAAAATTGTGTATGGCCTTGTTCATTCAAATACAGCAAAAGTATTATATATACTTTTATGTATACTCACACATACGGACAAGCTAAAATAGCCCACTTAGACAATCTTCTCTCCAACTCCTGCACAACCCATCTCCTCAGCATTTATGACCCAAATACCTCAGTAGAAACATGGTTGGTGTTGATTAATACCAGCTATGTAGCTTGTTTTAAAGCACCTGAAATCAAGAACGAGAAGAAAAACCCTAGAAAAAGTCAGAATCACGGACAATGTACTTCACATATAAAGCATTTGAGGGCCTACACACCAAATAGATTTCTGGATTTTGATAAGAGAATTGAAATCCAGAACTGTTACTTTTGCAGATACATGTCTATAAGGTCTCCGTAACTTTAATTTAAAATGGCATACATAAAACATTTTAGAAATGAGATTTATACTGTGCTTAGTTTTGTCATCAAAAACTGCATTTACCAATAGATCAAACTGCAGCATATCAAATACTGCCATTGATTATTTCATGTAGATCACAATACAAGGCAATCTGGCTTAGAAGCTCTTTCCTCCAAGAAACTTAGTGAAAGAGAAAGAATGGAGGCATTTTAACTTGAAACAGATGTCTGAAATTTCTCAGCAAGACTGGTTCTTGATTTGTTTGCTCCATTAAAAGGCTACAAACAGCAAGGAGGCCTGAAAAACAGAGCAATTAATTTTACATAGATTTTCACGATTTCTTCAAGTTCTTTGGATCAGTTCTCACACCTCTGAGTTCCTTCTCTCTTAATTCCATTCCTAGAGCAATACATCAACATTCTTCTTTATTAACGTTATTATGTTCAAGGAATTAAAAGCATTACAGAATTAATTCTTTCAATACCCATTCAGAGTCAGTTTTGACAAATAGATATCCTTCCTAGCAAAGCTGTCTCTATCTGAAGAGTGCAACCTCGCTCAGACAGATTTATACGGAAACATATAAAACTCAAAAATTTCCACAGAAAAGTATTTCTCAAAACAAATGTATTCAGTTAACCAGTAACAAGCATATAGATGAAATGGCAGGATGGTGGTTTTAGTTCAGAAATCGCATTTCCCTGGCCTCCTTTTAGAGTAGTTTCTCATGGTGCACCACAGCTGCCTCCTGCTAAACTCTGGTGGCACATCACAATACTTCTGTTCTCATGAATAACCACACTGAATCACAGAATGGTTGAGGTTAGAAGGGATCTCTAGGGATCATCTAGTCATAATCCCCATATCTCTGGTGGACTTAGAGATGAACAGAGCCAAAATGAAATATTTTGGTATTTCTAAATGATTTTTTACTCCATATATCAGCTAGTTAGTCTTCGTTCAGAGTGAAGTTAGCACAAAATCATACTAGTTTGCTAGGACAAAGTTTTTGTTTGTTTGTTTTTTGTTTTGGATGCCTAAAACTTAATAATATCATCAACAAAAAATACATTGAAGTAAAATCCTGCTGCATGTATGAAAATGGCAATTTTCCCCTCTGCTTTTGACTTGGCTGAAGCAGGGTGAAATTCGTGAGAACAATGAGAAGCATCTCCCTGCCAAACTTCAGCATATATCTCCAAACCACAGAGGATACACAGCTGTTCAGAAAACCGACTGACGGAAACCAACACTGGAAAAAACACCTGCTCTTCACTAACTCTTCTTGGAAACAGATGACCTACTTTTGTTGACACTTTCAGAAAAAAAATCTAGTGTGATAAAGGAACAATTTATGGAAAATCTCAGCCTAAGTTACTTTGATTAGCTGGCTGAAAGCAAATGAGAACAGAGCACTCAAGGCAGAAAGCATTAGGCAATGTTTACTGCCCTTGCTCTCCTCCAATCTACCCATGCCTCCTTCCCTCTACGTCGCTGTGTCCCCTGCTGCAAACCCAGCTTGGGAAGGTCAATCCTCCGCGCTCTCCTAGTAGGACACGGGGATAATGTCACCACCAGCTTTGCTGGTGAGAGACCATCAAACCTGGGCTTGGCCTGGTGACCCTACTCTGCTGCCTGGCACAACTCAACCAGGCAGCTGCTCCAGGAGGTCACAGAAGTAACAGAAAGACAGAAATGTTCCAACTTATTCTGCGGAGAAACCAATGCCTTGTTTCTCTTGAGGAAGGTCTGGAGAATATGCTTTTTTGGAGCTATGGGAAATTTGGAATACATGTGTGCTAGTAGACTTAAAGAGCCTTGATACTGGGAGCAACAAAATTGCTTTTCTTTCTTTCTTTCCTTCCTTTTGCTTCCACTATGGTTCAGAGACAACAGCCTTTGGATAATCTTTGAAAATAAGCAGGGATGTATTAAGAACACTGGACTTTATCATCATGTTTTCCTCCTAACAGGAAAGCCTATGGGACCTACTGGAACAGCTGCATGGGTAAAAATAGAAAGCAATAAAATGTTTTGATTAAAGAAGCTTCAGTGAAAAAAAGAGCCATGCATTTCTGCATGTGCTGATAGAAACCTGAAATACATCTCTCGGAAGTACTTTTTTGGTGCACGAGTTTGATATATTTTAAAGAACTGTTTATGTTAAATAAAGAAACAGCCTTTAGCATTAAAGAAATAGCAAGCAGCAGAGGACCACTCATGAAAGTTTTCTCTAACATGCTGCTGAGGCCAGGCCCACGTTGTGATCCTGTGATTGCTGCAGTTATTTGGGTTGCTATTTACAGGTTGCCTAAGTTGCTTTTTTTTATTCACAAGTTGTGTAAACTTTTTCTAAAGTATTCATCAAAAGAGAAGCAGTTATGAGTGGGAGCTAATCTAAATCTAAAGCATCCCCAACTATTATTGTAACCTATTTTACTCAGCACAGGCCCAACATTTCTTTAAGTATGTGCCTAAATATAAAATCACTCCCAAAGTTTTGGAACTTTTTTAGACATTATTCTATAATTTTGAGTTTTTTCTCTACCAGAAGATTGAAGCATGCTTGCTACATAAATACAATATAATGTGGTAGTCAGGACTGAAACTCACCACAAAAGATTTTGACCGTATATTTACATTTTTTCCATAGCTCATAGGTTTAAGTGTAGAAGTAATATATTGACTATGCATACATCATTGGACTTTGTTTAAATCCTTTAAAATGGAAATATTTACCTAAAGTGGATGTGTATTTTTCATTTTCTATCTTAAATACATGTATCACATTGCAAACACATGTATTTAAGATAGAAAATGAAATTAGCCCCTCCAATATACTTGACAGCTTTAACTAATCTGTATAAACTGTTTTAGCCCTCAGTTAATGAAACACTGCAGAATTCCTTCTGGAAAGCATGCCCATCCATCATTTATTTTTTTAAACACATTTATTTTTCTAGAAAACATCAGCTGGCTGAAATGAAAGGAGGAAAAGACAGTTTTAATTAATGTCTTATTCAGTAAGAAAGTTCCTAGAGTTGCTGAAGTGATCCCTTTTGACATTTTCAAAACAAAAAATCCCATTTGTATATTTGAAATTGTTTTTTCATTTGAAATTTAAGGCATAAAAAATATTAAGTCCAATGAACGTGAAATGTTTGGATTGCCTAAAATCAAAATATTTTTTTCAGATGCTGGTTCACTGAAATTGTACAGTTTTTATACTGATTTGAAATGTAATATACATAAAGTCTAAAACATATATGTTTAAATATACATATACACAAGCACAGACTAAGAGAAATAGCTATATATGCACGTACATACATATATTCCTACTTGCCATCTAATGAGCTATTTGAGACTAAGATTGGCAATCAAACACTATCTCTAAAATTTAGGTGCTTCCTGCACTGATTAACTTAGGTGAAACAACAACAAACTCAAAAATCACTTGGGTTCTATCTCAAAAAAATAAAATGTAATTTAATATAATGTCTTTTGCTGAAGGATAAAAGGAAGCAGAGGGAATTTAAAGCTTTGAAAGGAATTCCAAGCAGGCTCCCAGTATGTCACAGTTTACATTAGAACCTCAGGACATACTTAGACTTTTGAAATGGCTTTTGACTATAAATATAGATTTTTTTGAGGAGCAGCCTAAAACTTCAAGGGCAATTTCTGTTAAGAGAAATAACTGACAGATACTTTAAAGAGCAAATCTTAAGTGCTGATAAGTTAGCAGATAAGATAAACTACTACAGACCATCTTTAGGAGACTGCAAAGGAAAACGTCGGGCAGATGATCCAGGGCTTTTTTTTACCCACCAGCTTCTGAAACTTGAAAGGTCTCTTTACTTTTTAACTTTAATTAAAAATTATAAAAACTAGATTTTACCTTTCTCTCTAACCAGAACTCTTTAAAGGAAGCAACTGATAGAATGAGGCCCGTTGTAGAGTACATAGCATAGTGGCAGACTATTATTATCCCAGCTTAAATATTCCACACAGCTGGAAGTTATCAGAACAAGGAATAGGAACAAAGGGGTTGCAAACAGTCTCCTTCAAGTACAGGCATGCTGGCATTCTTCCAGGTTTATTTATTTTTTTTTAATTATTTAAGGTCATAAGACTTGATTCAATCATTTGTTCTGGTTTTGTCCCAGTTGCTGACTTTGGATGATCCAGCTTTCAAACATACTGCCCTCAAAAAAACAAACAAACAAACAAAAAAAACCTTCATTTATGTTTTTTCTACATTCGGTATATATTGAAGCCTTCTCAAAGCCCTCACATGAGTTTTTTTTAAGACAGTGAAAACAGAGTAAGTTTTCTTCTTACAGAGTAGTTACGGGAAAAAAATAATAAAAAAGGCAAATACATTCCTACAAAAATATTTCCTGAAAATCATTCCTTGAAATTTTCATTTCCTGCTCGTGACTTACAGATGTGACTGGTCTATAGTAACAATAATATTCTCCACCAGCAACTAAAGACTTTAAGAAAGTTTGGGTTCAGGTGCTAAGATCAAAATTAAAATTTGAAGTATTTATACGATGGCCCAAATGCAAACTCAGAGCCCCAAATGAGAAAGTCTCAAATCAAAATAAAATTATTATTCCTGCTTCTATGATCAAGAAAACATCCTGGTTCTGTTCTATAACAATTATCTAGTAAAAACTTTGCAACTGCGAACTTACAATTGATTCATGGATTCAAGTTTCTGCAATTCACATTTGTATACATACAACAATAAAAAAAAAACTTTATTCTTATAGAGAGACCTCTTCATGCTGCTCTGCCAGAAGAAATACAGTATTCAAGTAAATTACAGATCTAATCTAAAACCAGCAAGTCTGCAAGAAATTCTGACACTTGATTTTAATTGCTCAATGAAAGCTGTTCTCATGGATGTAATCAGACCACTGCAAAAACAAGCAACAAATTGAAGAGCCCAAGTTTGAAAAATATGGTCTTTAATTTCAGCCTAACTAATCAACCACCATTGCTGCATCAATTTAATTTACTCAAGTGCTCTTTTACTTATCAACTTCTGCACTAATACCAACTGAACGGCCATTTCGCTCACCAGATGCATCTGCCCCCAAAGATTAAAGTAACCCAAGACACTCAGTGTCACTGACTCTAGGATAAAACAACCAAGAATCCAGGAAGCTTTCTTTTAGGAACATGCCTTAGAATTGATGGGAGTTCATCAAATCCAAACGTTTCAAGTAAAATGTTTTGAGTTTAATAAATTAGCATTTTTCAATAAAGCTTTAATGGCACTGGAAAGCTTCTAACCTAGTAAACTATTCTGTAAGCTATCTTTATTTTAACACTCCCTTCTACTAGTGGGACAGTTAAAAGGGATGTCCTGAAACTGGGTATCAAATTCCAACAAAGCTGGAAGACTGTTTTACAGTGTCCTATGGAAACACCTGCACCCAAAGCATTTGCTAATACTTGACACATCAGTGCACTAAGTGGAGTAAAACACAATACTGTCCCAGTTTATTACACCAGGAGAGAATTGTCTTTCTGCTGCGTTCGTCTTGTCTCCCACTTCCCCCTTGCTCTGCTCTTCCTTCCCTTTGCTCTGTCCGCTGTGAGATGTATATATGTGAGTGACATAATAGCTATTCGTGCCATGTTCAAACGCTTGTTTTTGTTTGTTTGTTTTCCCTGAAAATGTTGAAACGTGGGACTGGCCTATGGTTCCTTTATTGAATGAGAAGTAAAAACATCCTCCATTGGCTAGAGCGAGTTATTCAGAGATCAGGCAGAAAGAACCCTGCCTAAAATTTACATGCAAACCAGCACAGGCTGGAACAAGATATTTCAGAATATGATTTTGCTTGTTTTTTTTTTCTTTTAACATTAGCCTTAATACATTCATTAAAGCTTGGCAAGAATGCACATGGATAAATAATGGATAAAAGCTTCTGGCTTAAACAAGACTTTTGTACTGGGAGAAAAAAAACTGGGAAAAAAGATACAGAGAACCCCTTGGGTCTATTTTACAGTGCAATAAATAGAAACTTGCATCAAAAACAGAAAAGCCGAACCAAAAGATTACAAGAAGAGAAGACGTTACATTTGACAATGACAAAAATCTATGTGATAACACTCAGGATGCATTACTTTTTTTTCTGTAGAAAGATAATTAAACAAACTGTAGAAATTGTAAATAATTCTACTGAAGTGTATTATTTTCATTCAGATTTCTTTTCCTTAGCCTAGAAAGATGATGATACAGACTAGCATATTCATGGGGTAGTCTTGTTGAATACTATTTTTTCAGAATTTTTGAAACGGAAGTATTACAGTGAAATGTAACTATGACTGGAAAGGATGGAAGCTCTTTTTCACATTTGCAAACATGTCACTATAGTTGCAAGGCTCTAAGGTTGCAAGCAAGAGGTTGCCAAAAGTCATCGCAAGCAGGACCTCCTTGCAGGTACAGCAGAAAAACAAGGAAAAGCTCCTGGTACTCTCTGTACACACCAGACCCAAGGGGTGGCCTTTCTACCCCTACACAATCCTTAAAATCATGACTGATTTCTTCTGCCGTAACAATTTAATAAAATATGCTAGGTCTCCCTGCAAACCCTGACCAACCTTCACATTTTCCTACTTTCCTTGTGTATGCATGAGACACTCCCATGAAAATTTCAAGTAGTAGTATGAACTTATTTCACCTTCATAGAGATGTTTTGTCTTTGAACTCATTCTCTGAATGGTACTCAGGACAAAACCATCTATTTAATTTCACCAAAGGCTCTATGATTCATAAATGTGTTTTCATACTAATGTTTCCTTGTTCACTGTTGTTCTCTTCCTGCTTCCTTTATGTTTGACCCGAGCTAATCTCATTTGGCATTCCCAAAGCAGAATAGATTTGTTTTCCTCAAACCAAGGGCAAAGCTAATGATGTACACATTCCCATGAAGTGGGTGTTGCAGAAATTGAGTAAATAGCACCTGCTTTCCACTGACCAAAGGCAGTGTCAGGAGAAAGAAAAAAAACACTTTTTAAAAAACACAGACTTTAGACACCTTTGAAATAGTGGGAAACAGGCAAGTGCGTGATATTACATCTAGCAACATAGGGAAAGTGAACTGAAAATAATTCCACTCAGGAAACTTTGCCCAACTTCGAACTTTCCTTTCCAAAGGTAAGAGATTTCATGCAGTGAGGTCATGTGAACGGGTATGAATTCATGGGAAACAACTTCTGAAATAAATATCCAGATTACATTGAAAATCAAGGCTTCTGTCTCCGTAATGTAAATGCTGATCTGACCAAGTGAAACTTTCCTGATACAGCACTCTTCTCACCTGTCCCAGGTTCTTAAGACTTTCTTTCTCTGCAAAGTGTAAAGATATGCAGTTGTGTAAAATCTCTCATTGCAAAGCAATAATTAGGAAATTATTAGGAGAAATCAAATGAGAAAATATAGACCATGTCTTCTGCTGGATTTGCTAACACAGATACCTGAAAATGCTAGAATTTTTTCAACTTTTTTTCAGAACTAGCTTACACTCTTAAGCTCCCCAGTATTTCCTGGCTGAAGCCTAACCCACCTGAAGTTTGAAGGCCTAGAACATTTTGTAAATATCACCTGCAATAAAACAGGAGCCAAAACCTAAGCATAATTCAAATGGAAACAAAATGTTATCTTTGCTCTTGTTCATGTTTTTGTTTTCTGTGCATATTTAGAGTATTTACAACAGTCTTCATAGACAATTAGTTGGATTCAATAAAGGACACCAACTCCTACAATCAACTTAGAAGTGAGTCCAAAACTAAAATCCGAAACACCTGAGTGAGATTTTCTTACTCCAGAGGATGCCTAAACTTACCACAGTCCTCCTCATTAGACTTCAAAGTTTTAAGGTGCTTGCTTTTGTACGTGCTTAGAATTGCCCCAGTCTAAATAGCTCGGTACCTGTTTCTCACCTCCCTCCCAAGATAGGATCTAGAAATCTGGCAAAGAAACATGTAGATCCCTTGAGGCATTCAAAACATTAATCATTACTGAATAATACTAAGAATACGAAAATCTGACAAGCTGACGTTCCTCACAAAATGCAGTTTTGTTCACTTTCATTTAAAAGGATGGATGGGAATCTCAGCCTTTATATTAAAGAGCTTAACATTTACAGGACTCATCAAGTGAGAGAGCTGGATCCAATAGCCTCCTAAACAGAAAATCAAGACTAATGTCTCTCTTCCCAGGAGAACGCCTTAACCACCAGCCTTTTAGGCTGGGCACACTCTCCAGTCCCATCGCTGCTATGTTATTGTACCAAAATCCAAAATTAATTGGGCCATAAAGAGCAAGCAAGGGACAGCATGATGTTCCATAACCTGTTTTACATGGGTCATGAGGATTTATGCATTCACATCCAACAGACGGGATTCAAACCTCCAAGGAGACAGTCCTAACTACTAAGTCATCAACAGCTCTGCCTTCTCTTCCAGCTGCACTCCAAAAGACACAAAAGTGAGGGCTGCTTTTCCTCTGGGAGAAAAGCCTTCCTTGCAAAGGAGCCATCCACTGGGCTCCAAGATGTCTGTTCTCCAAAATGTGGTGCAGTTCAGAGATACCTAAACTAGCTTTAAGCAAGTCAGCTTATGAACCACTAGGAATTACTTACAGCTACATCAAGTTCTACCGTAACAAATTTAAATTGGAAGTCTAAAGTAGTCACGCAGTACCATATAGTACTTACTGAATTCCTAGCAAAACTGCATTTGCTGATACATCGTTGGCCACAGACTCTTTTTGGAGTCTGCATGAGACTCTTTTTGGAGTCTGCATGTTTTACACTCCCTAATCTGGCTGCAACTTGTTCGGATTCGGCCTTGAGGCCCCTACACAATGCAGGAGACTCAAGTGTATAAATGAGGAAGCACAATTTCCACTATAGAGACAAGAAAGGATATAGCTTCTCAGCATCTATGCCATTTATTCAGCCCCATCTTACATTTCTGTGGTTGTTGATAATCATAGAGCACACTAGAAAAGGGTCCAATTAGATCCAAAACCATCAGCCAAATTCCATATTAAGTACACTGTGAATTATTTTTGCAAGGCAGTGGATCCACACAGATACTAGCACATAAACAAGATGAAGGCCGTGGAGATGTACAGGCATTATTAGAGGCACAATAAACCTTCAGAATACTTGTTAGGAACGTGCAAAACAGAATATGATTGTTTTTCCTTTCAGCTTTCTGACTGTTGACTAAGCAGGGTTTATTAGTCAGCCTGGAACTTCACTAAAGCCATTCTGGCAAGTTATAAAGAAAAAAAGTATTTAAAAATACACACCTGCTTTAACTAGCAATACATATTAATGAGATATGGGGAAAGGGAATTTTCTCCTGTCCCAGCATGAGCTGCTCAGGTAAATGAAAATGATGTCAGTACTATTTCTTCCCTTAGGACTAAACCTTTGCAAACATTAAATAAAGTTGGATATATATCACTCGCACTTAAAATTGATTTTAGGTTTTATCCTTGGTTCAGTAAGTATTTTCAATGAACAGGTTAAAATAAATAATACAAGACATGACTTTTCATGAGGGCTTATATGAAAAGAAAAACAGAAGAGCTTCCTAATACAGTGCTTTATTTAGCATTGTTGATTTGTTGCAGCAAGAATGTACTGATGTCTACAGGCAGATTAAATCTATCTCCTTCGGTCACCAGGAAAGACAACTACGGTATTTAAGAAAACACTTTTAAGAACAATGCATGCAATTTCCTGCATTTTCTTACATGGAAAACATATGTAATAGAGGTTACTGGAATTAAATTCATAACTAGCACCATAGTTTCAGTTCAGAAGACTTCAGAACTTCTTTTAGGTTGTACAAGATTATATCCCCAAGCTTCTACTTATAGCATGGGTTTTCCATCACGAAGCAAATGGTGTCCAGCGTCATGTTTCACAAAATTCAGTGTAACAAACCAATGAGTGCTGCAAGCTGACCTGTGAAACCATAGCTAACCTTTTCGTTCTCAATACCAAGCAAACAGCTGGCAGCCGATGATGCACTGATCATATGGCACCGGAGTTAAGCAGATTAGACCAGTGACGGAGTTTGTTCAACTATTCATGGGGAAGAACGGGGAGCCTGAGGTGACATAAGGAACCCAGCATATTTTGATGTACAGCAGGTCTGCCTATGCTGTTTGCTCTCAGTTTACTGTACATGATGCAGCAGAAATGAAGGCTCCTGTTTACACGGCCTTGTCACTTCCCCATGGGCCACGGAGCCTGCACGCTGGGGAACGTGCTGGGAGTGCAGGGAGCCAGCAGAGAGCACGTGCAGCTTGTTGGATTCAAGAAGCTTTCGGAAGGTACCAGGCCAGGAGGCAAGACTGCTCTCCGAGTCCCCTTGCAAGGGCACCGGACGGTGAGGGCAAGTGTGTTCAAAGGCTTTGATTGATTCTTTCTTGTTCAGGAAGTCTAAAGTTCCTCCGTTTAAAAAATTGGCTCAGGCTGAATATGTTTTGCTCTAATAAAAATCAGCTCCAGAGCCTGGGAAACTTTAGGGGTTTTTGGAGTGTCCTCTTTAAGGAAGACGACGAACATTTTCATAAAAAATCCCACTCATCTTCCAGTCAATGAAGCATTCGGGAAACACACAAACATAAAAGCCGATTGATGGCTCAGTAAAGCCAAGTTCTGAGCTGATTCCTCAGAAGATACAGCTCCCACATAGTAAAGAATGTTTTCTTACTGATCAATTGGAGAAGTCAAATCTTCCATTTTGCCCTTTAATTTTTTTTTAAATTCAGCATTTAGGAGGAATTTGTATGGTTACCATAATACTGAAAAAGAAAGTTTTATATGAAATGTGCTATCAAAAATAGGTCACATCCTTGATAATACAATGTATAAATAAATATGCAAAGTCCTACTCTGATTTTTAATATAGGGTAAATCATATAGGGCAGTTAAAATACCAAACAAAGATTTGACATTCCTTGGTTGCCTATCTGCTGCCAGCATGGCCTTTTTGTCTTCTAGGAATTACACTAAAGACAGGCAGTAAAGAATGTGAAATCACGGAATATAAACATGTAGATAAGGTCACACCAGAAAACTGATCACAAATCAAAATAAAGTGTCATTTTATCAACTTTCTGAAATGACATTAATAAAAGCAGTACTAAAAGAATAATATACTGAAGAACATATGCTGATTTAAAGATTACCATGAAGTTTCAGTTTTAATTGCCATAATCTTTGTCACAATTTTGGGGAAAGAATTTTAGAGACAAGACCATTTTTAGCTAAAAAGCAACACTGCCTCACCTTGCCCCTTACATCTTGGTCCCAAACACAATAAAACCATACACAAAGCAAATAAACTAATAAAAATTATTTGCTGCAATCTCTCTTCTTTTTTCTCCTTACCAGTCAAACAGGTTGTCCAGAGAAGGTGTAGAGTCTCCATCCTTGGAGATATGCAAAAACTGCAAAAACCTTCATAGAGTCTGGGACAAGATTTTCCCTCAAATAGGTTTTACTTATTAAAAAGAAGCAAACAGCTATGGACATAAGGAAGGGCAGGATGGTGTTTTCTGTACAGGCTGACTGCATCACTATCAGCAACAGTGCACCTGGCAACTGAAAGGATTAAGGATCTTGTCCCCTCACACCCACTGACAGCCCATGATTCAGGAGGGGCAAGATCTAACTCTGGGCACCCCGTATTTCCACTTAGACCTTGAAGCACAGCCCAAACTTCTGAATGATAAAAGTATACAGAAAGGGTTAGATACTTTAAGCTAGACTTTTTTGTGTGTGTGTGAGAAGGACCAGTTTGTCTAAAAGAACATGCAAAAATGTATTCAATATTTCTGTGATACAGCAGAAATATGTTTCATCAGTTCATCAAAATCTTCGAACACAGGCATATGCCATATAAAAGGTGGGAAAAATAATCTCAAGTGGAGAGAGAAATCATCAAATAGGTCTTGAAACTCTGTATCCATCGTAAGGTGTAATTTAATTTGTGAGCCATATTTAAGAGCTTTAAAAAGAACTGATTATGTGAACTCAACTTACAAGCCAAGAAAACAAGAGGCTAAAGAGGGACCAAAGAGTACATTTGTTTTAACACATGGTATCAGAGTCAATCATTTCAACAAAAGAGTTTGCTCTTTATGCTTACTCTCTCCTCATATATAGCTACGTGAATGATTCTTGCATTCAGTTTTGACAGCTGTTGCTTCTATGACAATATCTGCACTCAGGTCCATATCATGATGAGAACTGCATGGGAAGTGAAATATTCAGAATGTCAAACAAGCAACAGGCATTGCCCATATAAAGAAGTCTGCAGAAATCTTAGATTGCCATTACAGAATAGAAGTCAAGAGGTATGTGAAAATGTCTTGACATAGAACTATTAGTAGTTACACTTGTGGTATGGCAGAAAACTCTGCTGAATTCTAATAAGAAGCAATTTCATCCAGGAAATTAATTCCTTAGTGAGCCATTTGAAATGTTTATGATCATGTAACCTCTTTATGCTAATTGCAAAATAAAAACAATAATTTCTTGATTGCCAACTTGATTGAAATCAATAGATAAAAGGAAATTTCTTTTAGAAGTAAGCTTACTATGTGTCTAAAACTATATGTTCTCTTGCTGAAATTCTTACTTACATACCACTGAACTCTCCAAGAATCTTAGGCTTTGAGATGTAAGTCCAAAAGGAAGCAATACAATTCATAAATCACTAATATGATTAAAAACAGGCTCCAATTTAAACAAAAAAAAATAGAATCAAAATGTTCTAAATTAGGCAAAAGAAAATAAATGCAAAATACCAAGGGAAAGTCATTCTGAGAACTGTGAAATTCTGTTCTTTAACACAAATTCCTTTTCTTCAATTTAAATGTTATGGGAGAACACCTTGCTAATCCTCTTCGCTAATTGAGATGATGTATGCTGTGGTACACAGAACTGAACTCCCGTTTACTTAGTCAAATATTTTATCAATTATATGAAGGGGTAGGTTTATTACTTGCGAGCAGATAGAAAATGACCTAAATGTTGTAATTCTCAGAAAATGTATCGTAAGAATAATATTGCAAAATTGCTCTTTTAATTCTCTGGCCCAGAAGTATTGGGGCACAATCCTCCCTTGACTCCTCAGAACTATAGTGAAACAAGGGTTCTTGGTGTGGTGGAGAATTTTTTTTTAAAAAAAGCAACTGTTTTCTTCACTTTCCCTATCCTCCTATGCAACTTCATCATTGTGCATGGAATCTACAGGATTGCAGGTGCTCCTCTAAGAATGAAACAGAAACAGGATGTACCTGATCACCACCAACTCAGAGATGTTAAATTCTTGGTAATCAATAAGAGAATAGGCTGATGTCTTTCAAGCCATGGAGAAAAGGTAATTACCATACTTAAAATTAAGATAATCCCCCCCCTTCCATGCTCCCTTGATATTTTATATTTCTTTAGTGCTCCATTACAAAAAGTAATGTTGCGTGAACAAATGCAGCCTTGGCAATGAGCAGTAACTGTCCCTTCCATTCCTATTACTGAACCATATCAACAGGCAGTTTAATCTTTCATGGAAAGCAGTTGCTCAATCCCTTCTGCTACACTGACCCAAAATATAGCATTACTTGGAAGAGTTTGTTCCTGGGCTTTTGTAATACTGCAGCTGGGTAACGTCGGAAGTTATAAATTCAGTGTTGACATGAAGTCTTGGAATGCCTTGAATGTGGAAAGATTTTATTTAAAAAAACTGCATATATACTTATGATTCAATATTCGAAACGCAAAATCCTACTAAAGACTGCATCTACATCTCGTTTAGACCACCTACCCATACACTAGACAAACAATAGCTGTATTTAAAAATAACACAATTTTGGAAATTCACCTTTTCTCACACCAGCACAAGCTCCTGATCCACACAATAGCTCATGTCTTCCCATCCTTCATCATCCAGAATCCTTCTGCAGCACTGCCTCCCTTATGTGCACACTTGCATTTCCCTCTGATCCGCTGCCTGCTTCAGTTCTGTTCTGCTAACACATAAACTGCCCCTATCAAACTCAAATTGCGAGACAATTATTGCTAAAGCATTAATGTGAAAAGCATGTTTGAGTTTCCTTCTGACTCCTGGGTACATAAATTTCCCTGCTTCATTTCCAGCAGTATTTTCCACTATATGATCTATATAGTGCAATGAATATCTAGCTGTAAGACCTAAGCTACCAAACAGGCAAAAATATACTTATTAGTCTTAACATGATCCCTTTCTGTGCTTTGCGTGCTATTTCAATCCTGTCGTATGCCCATGTCTGAGCTGTCAGCTGCATTCAGATGTGAGGTATGTGATGGGTCTGTTTGCGAACAGGAGCTAGTTAACATTTTCAGAATCAGAATATTTCAGGTATTATAAATCATGTTTGCCTGTTCCTTTCCAGAAAAATATAGAGACAAAGCAAACAATACAAGTGAGTAAAGCTGTCTTCACCTTTTCTTCACTGTTTTAACTGGATCAAAAGAATGTGCCTCAAACATGTCTGGAAATAAAAAAACCTCTCCTGTTTACACACCTATGTAAAGTCCCTTTTCTGGCAGTTTAAATACGAACAGTCACCTCAGCAAACAGGGGAGGGTGCCTACATTTCTTATAGATACACATGTATTTAAAAGCTAAATGACTTTCTGGTATGAAATAATCGTCATTATATACCCACAAGTATATTCAATTTTTCTCTTCATCTAATAGTTTATTAGCAATACCCTTCATGTGGAAGATCATGTTACTAAGGTTCAGTATTGTCTATGTAGACTTGCATTAGAGGATGAAATTCTCAGGAGAAGTCATGCTTTTTTAAGGCCTAATGCAGACAGGCTAGGTATTTCTCTTCTGCAGCGTTAAAAACCGCTTTTAGGTTAAGAAGCAATAAGGTTGTGTGCTTCCTGCATTTTAAAGGTTTGCTGCATATTATGGGTCACAACAAGAAGCTTTCCTGCAGGCTTGTGAAAATGCCTCTGAATGACTGTTGTTAGCTATGTCCAGCCTCAAGGACCACCAGGAAGAGAAGAGGAAAGACAAAGCAAGGGGTTGTCATGGTTTAAAATGGATCTACAGCTCACAGTCGACAGGGAGAAGAGACAGCAGGCAGAGAGAGAACAATCAAATCAACTATCACAATAGCACACAAACATATTACTAACAATTACTATTTTCTGCTCAAAAGTATGTTGTCGTAGATGCAGTCCACAGGGCAATACAAGAAGTACGCAAGCACGAATGGTCTCGTAAGTAGGTCCCTCACAGCTGTTCACCACTACAGAACAAGAGCAGGAAGGAGGGAACTTAGTACTCTGACCCAGCAGGTGTTTCAGTTCTAGATGAGGCACTTAGGGACACGGTCTAACAGGTACAGTGTTGAGGGCCTTATGGTTGGACTCGATGATCTCAAAGGTCTTTCCCAACCATAATGATTCAGTAACACCCATAACAGGCCATGTCCAGCTGCAGCCCTCAGAGCAGGGTAACACACTGCTCTGCTGCTGGCACTAGCAGTACCTGCAGCGGCTACAGGCCTCGCCACCAGGACGGGGTCTGCCTCGGGGAAAGGAGGCCCACCTTGGGGAGGAGCCTGGTTGCGCGTCTCTCCGAACAAAGGAAGTTCTTGAAGAACAACTCCTTGTGAGGGTGACAGAGCAGCGGAACAAACTTATGTTTAGTTTACAGGGGATACGAGCTGTTGTTTTTACTCAGTAAAGCCCCGTTTGTTAAAATAATCTATTTCCACTTGGTTAGGGAACATTTTGCAGACATACTGTGTGTACTCTGGAAAGAGAACTGAATATAATGATGAGTATTGAAAACAGTAAACAAACTTCCTGAAGGGAGACATTTGGCTTTAATGGAGGAAAACAAGTTTATTATTATTATTTAAAAAATGTATTGCAAATACTGCAAGGAATGTAAAAACAAAATGTAACCTAATATGTAGATTGCCTAAAACATTTGCAGGTGATGGGACTAGTACACAACATAATCCTTACATGTTTTTGAAGCATAGAGGAAAGCTTAGTAAATACACGAGGAAACATTTTGGGTTTATCGTTATGTTATTAGGACATATTTGTTTCTCTTGGTGGTCACTGCCAGGCTGAGACAGAACCTCTTATATTAACCAGCAAAGCACCAGAAGGGAAAGTAGCAGCTTCATTCAGTAGGCACTAATGTTAGAAGCAGAGGAGCCTTATTAATAAAAACAAAAAAAAAAAGTCGTCTTGATGCTGATAATGTCTATATGATTAACTATAGCAATACTTCCATACTACTAACACTTTAGCCAACA
>NW_010583389.1:116900-136786 GCF_000705375.1 Tinamus guttatus | reverse complement strand
TTGAAAACATTTAAGTAATAGAAGGAATCTACACACACACAAAATGAATCAACAAGAGTCTACTTTCTAATGTGTTGAATGAAGAGACACTGTCTATGCTGGAAAATGCCCAAGCTATCTCTTTATTAAGGACCTTTCCTTTGTGTCCTGCTGCGGAGTCTGCTCTGAACAGGTTGACGTCTTGTCCTTAAAAATACCATCCTAATGTTGACTTCTGTCTTTGGATATGACTCGCAATGGACTGCAAAATAAGTATTACATGTGAATTCAAACTCAGAGCCTTGTCCAGGCAGTGAGGCTTTATGCTGTATGTCAGCCAAAGAAATTGTCTTTTTTTTTTTTTTTTTTTTTTTCAATTAGAAAGAACATTAGGTCAATCAGATAAAACCACATTGGGAGGATTTCCTCTTTATGGCGCTTGCCTCTTCAATTATCTATAATGAACTTCCTCACAGCATTGCAAAGCTTTTTATATGCAAACGAATCCTGTTTTGGGGCTGCCACAATCACTGCTTGCTAATGAACTTGAAACAAGTGTTATCGGAAAGGTTACAGCACCAGTGGTGGGGGGAACAGGGATAAGGCTAGACTAGAAAGACCAGCCTGCAGAGCTGGGATTGGCCTGCAGGTAACATAGTTTACTATCTTCAAGCCCCATCCTCCAGACTGCTTCAGAAGCTTTTCTTGTTTGACAGACATCAAGCAAAATGCCCACTCTTGGGAAACGGCTGCTCAGCTGCAGATAGGACTTTCCCATCTTCCTGTTCCCCACTGTGCCAAGGAATCCTTTCTCCCAACCCCATTGATGGAAAAAAAAAATAAAGAATGTTGCCAAGGTTAGTACTTATGCCAGAAGAGAGAAGGTCCAGGTCATGCTGGATGGGGACCTCAATCCCAAGTTATCACAGTTTCTTTCTGTAAACCAGAGCCAGGCACAGGGAACACCTGATTTCTACCCAGGCTTGCTGCAGAAGGCATCTGCCCCATCTCACACATTTTTCTTCATTGGCACAAACCAATGGCCTGTTGTGCATTTTGCATTGATACCTTGGCATAGTTTGCTGAAGTATTTGTCTGTGGTTGGAAGAGGCAGGTAAAAGGCAAGATTTGGAGGAATGTTAAAGCTAGGTAGCTTCAAAGATACATTTATGCACAATGTCGGCTGATGTGATTGCAAATGAACCCTCTTGCTCCCAATTTAATGTAGTCCATACCCGTTCTTCCTCTGCTTTTCTTACTCTTCATCTTTTTTTTAGATTATCCCTCGTTTAGATTATGCCAGGACTTCAAAAGACTCCTTACATCATCAAGTCTCATTCTCTTGTCAGGAAAAATGCTTCTCTGACACTTTAGCCATTGTGTTTCAGCATTAATAGTACCCTAGGGACTAGTCATCATGGGACAGGATAACAGCAAGAGCAGGGAGCGTTGACACAGGGTGTAGCTCCTCAAGTGTTCCTTGGGGTCAGATAGACTCTTTCCACACCAGTCGTGCCTTGTCCATGATGGGGCATATGGCAATGCCCATACACAGATATTCAGCTTCCTGGGGACTCATCATCTGTGATTACTTGGTGCATAGCACCAAAGTTCATGGCAATGCCCATACACAGATATTCAGTTTCCTGGGGACTCATCTGTGACTACTTGGTGCATAGCACCAAAGTTCAAAAAGAGCAATCACATGCATTAAACAAACCCGTGCAAGACAATACCACAAAGATTTGCTATCTCTAACCCAAATTCTGTCCAAGGAGGTGAACACGATGGCCCATGAAGCCTTAGCCCCTGATAGAGCATATTAAGCTAGGTCTTATTAATGCAGGTAAGTTGCTGTGGAACTCAAGCTGTTTTGCCTCCATCCAGTTCCAGTGACTGTCTCTGATATCCTTGTTTTGCCATTTTAGCCTGGGAATGGTCAATTCAAGTCTGCCAGCAGCTGTCAAGCTCTTAATGCTGTTAGCATTGCCACGTAAGTGCAAATGAGAAAACAGGTTGCCCAGAGCGTTGTTCAGTCTGGCATCCCCACCTGGACGGATGGACCCTCTTAGGGGGACCAAGAAAGACTTCCAGACTTCACAGCAGCTATACGCTGGATAGCTGCTGGATTTTCTTCCTGCCCCTGGCCATGGATCAGCTCACACCCTCCGTGTGATGATTGATGGTTCTTGTAATTCTATTTCTGGTTGCTGCAAGTGCAGATGTTACACGTCTAATCCATTTCTTTATCTTCCTAAGCTGTTTGCTTCTGTAAGATGTTTCCACCATCTGCTCTAACAAGCTCCCAGGCTCTCATAAGCCATAAATTCCACTTGCAAGCCTTTCAGTTCCTTTCCATGCTCTCTAGGTCTGGATCAGTTGTTTCTCTTCCTCCTATCCCTTGCCCATGCCTTCAGGTTAAGCTTTCACGTGTTTCAGCAATTTGTTGTCTTCGCTTGTACAGAATGGACCTGGCCAGGGGTCCTCATCAAACGCTTCCTTTGACATGGGGCATCACAAGCTGGAATGGTGTTGCTGTCTGGGCTAGACAGGGTAGCTATACTATCACGGTGCTCTGCAGAAAGCAGGCAGTGTGCCAAATACAGCATGGAGAAGAAAATGTGGGGTCAGGACTGCCCTTGGCATGTAGGAGTTGAAGACACTTCAAAGGGGGAACATCAGGTTTGGACAAGTGATTAAAGAAGTATCAGTTATCATTCTGAACTGATCCTTTTTGAACAGATTGCTCCAAGTATAGAAACAGGCTTATCCAGAAATTTCACTGTAATTTATTTCCCATCTGCTAGAGGGAGCTTGTAAGGGGGAGCTAAATCCATTTATACTTTCCTGTCCCTTCCTAAGCCAAATCACAGTCTTCTAAACATCGCAGACTCTGTGGCTTACAGAGTGCCTTGCTGAAGCCAGCCGGGGCTGTGCCTTTTGTACAGTGGGTGCATTTGTTTTTGAGGAGGCAAGAAGATATTCTTGGATTTTGGTTTTGGTTTATTCACTTGTATTGTGGCCCTCTCTGCTGACTTTCAATGGTCTCCTCCCTTCCCAGGACTGTCCACAGCTGCTGCAGGCCGAGAAGATCCTGGTGCCGGTAGAGGTGATCAAGCCGATCACGCTGAAGGCCAAGAACCTGCCCCAGCCGCAGTCGGGGCAGCGAGGCTATGAGTGCATCCTCAACATCCAGGGCAATGAGCAGCGGGTGCCTGCCTTGAGGTTCAACAGCTCCAGCGTGCAGTGCCAGAACACATCGGTGAGCAAGTCCCACTGCCTGGGGGATATGGGGAGACATGCAAAGGCCAAGGGGTACCTAGAGCACTGTCTTGGTGGGATTTGAGGTTGTGTTGCTGCTCTTTTGACATTACGTTTGTCTCATTCAAGCCATAGTCAGGGAAAGGAGGTAGTAGCTTGCAAACTATCTTTTTGCTCTTTGGATCTGGCTTGTAGCAGTGTACAGTGGTTGCTCCCACGCATGGATCCCATACTGGGATGTACTAGAGCAACTGAGCCATGATCCCTAGACCTTATTCTATTCCCTTGCAGAGCCACATCCTTGTGCTGTGGTTATAGCACGATGTTTCTGCAGCCTCTGGTGAGTGATGTGGCATATAACCCCACGTAAACATCATGACAGATGCAATGGATCCAAAGGAGGATGAGATGTTAAAGACTTGAGTCAAGTCTTCCCCCAGTTACTGACTCACTGCACAACTTTTGGCAGGTTCCTTTGCCCCCTCACACCTCCATTTTCCCATCTGGGAAGTGTAGTACTAGTAATCCTTTTCTCAGAGATTTTATGTGAATCACAGTGGTGTCATGATAGCAATGCCAGCATCCGGGGCAAACACTGGTATCTGCCAGGAGCTGAGCATTTTGCGGTGGTGGTGTCCCAGCATTGCTTCTCAGGAGGTTTCCATGAGACTCAGATCTCCCAGATGTTAATTTGAGTCATCCACATTGCTACTGTTATGAGATGATTTATTAGTCAAAGAGCTAATTACAGGCTTCAGCCACTTCACTGCTGCTCCACCACTCCATGCGGGGCAGCTCTTGTTAAAATCCATCACAACATATTCTGCTGCATTAAGCACTATGTTGAAGATTATAGGCAGTTTATACATTTTACAATCTGTTTCAAACAACTTCCCGACAACCCTCTCATATATGTTTCTTTGCCCCTTTCCCTCCCCTACTATTTTTCATTACTGGGTAGTGGCCTGTGAATGTCCAAGTTCAGGATTTCATAGAAATGGATGGTTTGAGAAATTAAGAAGGCATTAAATACTTTTTTTTTCCATTTTCTCTTACAACGGTGAAAGTCTGTAGCTTGAGCAGTATTATATGAATCTGAGCAGTGTGTCTGTGCATAAAATTGTAGCAGTGAAGAGAGCAGCCAGCCTTTAGAGTCACAAATTCTCTGAGATACGGAGGGATGAGCACAAGGTGTCTCAGAACTGTTTTAAATACTGTTGGGTTGGGAGGTGGCCTGACTTCCTTAATAGTCCTATAGATCTCAGTGTCCCAGTCTATGGTATGCAATAATTGAGCCTGGTTTGGGGATGCAGTGACGACTGTTCCCATGTCACCTGTGCTTTTGGACATGCACTAACTTTATGCCTCAGCCCTGCTCCAGAGATACCTCTCCAGCAGCCAAGAATACATCACCAGTTTGCTGATGGGGAGCCTGAGCACTGAAATGAAACTGGGTTGGCCTTAACATTTGTTTTGATGCAAGAATACTCAGGGCTATCCCTGCAGTGCAGGGTGACAGAGCTGAATATCAAGCAAATGCCAAGGCACGCCATGGCCTCGCTGCTGCATGGTGTCTTGTCTCCTTGGAAGGAGTTTTTTTGGGGGAACAAGCCTAATCTCTTCTCAGATGTTTTTACCTGGTTTATGTTTTTATTTCTTATTTTTCCAATAAATGGTATCAAGTAGATACCAAAAGAGAAGTGAGACAGACAAAACAAACAAGCGTTCAAAAAGGGAAAAAAAAAACAGAGAAGCCCTCACTCGTAGCAGGTGACAAAGGACTCAGACAATAAGGAAGGAGTTTAGTATATATATATTCATCACGATTATTTCCTTCTGTCAAAATTAGCATTCAGTCTGGAGTCAGTGTGATACAATGAGCCACAGAGTCTGCTGCAAGAGGTCACCTGGCATTAGAAACAGCTCTGTGAGCTTGTTTGCAAATTGAATTAGCCTCCTTTAACAGAGCTTTTTTTTTTTGCTCAGCAGAGTTGCTGCATGAGACACTGAATGTAGCACCTGCATTGCAGGCTTGGAGAAGGTCCAAAGGAGGGTGGGAGGATGTGTTATGATGGTATGTCCCCAAGAGATGCTACTCTGCCAGCAGATCTTTCTGTTGGTGGTGCATGCTAGACTAAGCAATAATTCTTGGCTTGCTTTTCTCCATAAGCCTCAAGGTCTAGCCCCCTCCTTCTCCATCTCCCCATCATACAGGTGGCACAGCTGAGCTCAACTTCGGGTCTTGCAGAATAACTTCTTGCAGAATGCAGGCATTTTTCTTCATTTACACAGTCTGGGATCAGAAAAATAGGGCCTTAGCTCTTGTTCTTGATTGCATCGTTTTATATGGGCATAGCTGAGTTCAGAACTAAGTCTCCTATCTTAAGCAGGAGTTTTTTACGTGTCTGCAAGTTCCGCTATAAGATGTTCTAAGGACACCCAGGCGGGACCAGCCTATCCAGCTATCTGTCAGTCATGTCACATCCATCACCGATGATGCTTAGGTGCTTGAGCCAGTCAATAGCCAGTTCTGTGTGTCTCCCTGGCTTTCCTGAAGATATTTCATTTGATAACATCAATAAATCACTGCAGGCAGCATGCTTCTGGACAATTATTGTCCTTGTCAAGTGGTTTGAGCCTCTCAACTCTGGGCTTCTTCCTCTACCACACCACCCAAGGCACGCAATTATCACTCAGAGAGACCCTGCCTGCCATTCTTTATTGCACTTAGGATAGCACTGCTGACAGTCTGGACATGGAGTGATAGGAGGAAATGAGGAGGAGAAGGAGTTGAGGAGGCCTATAAATAAACAAATTAATTAATAACGGAAAACTTCCGCAAGAATGGTTAGGACTACTGCTAAATCCATTAGATCAAACACGAACACCCCATGGAAAACACTGGGAGCCTCAACAGTTGCAAATGCTAAATGCCAGGGCAGCCAATGCAGCCAGCAAAGCTTGAGCATGAGGAACAGGGAGGGAGTTAAGAGGTTGCCCCTGTGTGCATTGCCATGGTCGTTGCCATGGTCATTGCCATTGCTAGCTTTGGTAATCCAGACATACATGCCCTCCTGATGGGAGCCTGTGTCTGGCCTCGGCACATACAAGTGGCACACACAAATTTCTAGTAGTGAGAACTCTGCTGATAATTTGCTCAAGTTCCTCATAGCTGTGAGACCCAGTGTGTTGTGAGACCTGGCGCAGCTGAGTCCTGTGTGACTTAGGGACAGGCAAAGCAAATGTGTTATTTTACTGACATTATTGCACTTGATTGAAAGTTCCCAGGAGTATCTCACTCTGCAGTGTAGCTCATGGAGAGGAGGGAGTGTGTAAAAGCAGAAAACACAGAAAAAAAAAAAGAACTACTATTCACACAGATGATGGGAAAGCACACTTTTGAGTGGTCAAGATGATACCCAGGAATAAGGGTCATACACACAGTTCTTAATTATTATGTCTCATTATTATTATTATTAATCTGCATTAAAGGAGCATAGAGAAACCCTAGTCACAGTTTGAGTTTCATTGCCCAAAGTGATACCAGGGCATAAAGATTCAGTCCCAGATCAGGGAAGCAAAGAGACCAAGGAGACAAGATAACTGTGGGTGAGGTTTCTGTCTCCTGTTTATAGATGGAGAGTTGATCCACAGGGGGATTAAAGCATTTACACAGTTTGTACAGTAGGTTGGTGACAAAGTCAGAGTTTATCCCCAGGCCCAAACCCTAATTGTAAAATTGTAATTGTAAAAGCAGTTCTTTGTGCTGCCAGGGAAAAGAGACTAACACCGAAATAATATTAAAGCACTGCTGGACTGCAGCTATTTTCCTGATATTTGAAATGTTAGAGGTACAAGGGGAAAAACATGATTTTAGTGCTCTTGGTTTATTGCTCTAATCGTGCCCAAGCCAAACTACCAAGGGACTTTACCTACCGATATAGACTCCTGGTAGCGTGTGCTGAGCATACACCACTGTGAGCCTGCATGCAACAAGGATGCTTGTGCAGCTGAGTTTTGCTAATGAAGGATGCTTGAAGTAACAATATATCCAGAAGAGCCCGGAGAAGTTTACAGCTTCAGGTTTTTACAGGTTGGAATTCACCCACAATTTTGCAGACTTAGGGGTCAGATTTACATCTTATGAATAGTCCCGCATGTGCTGGAGAAAACTGTGAAGAAATATATAGACATATCCCTAATGGTGTGAATGTTGCTTGCAGAAGTTACCAGAAAGCACTGCTGTTAATCCTGGAGATCAATATATCTTTTTTTTTTTTCCCTCCTCTGAAACAACCTATATCTTATTTTTAAAGCTGAACAAATCCCTTTCAAAGTCTCCTGTTGAGCTCAGAGGGCTTTGAACAGGGACCGTGATGGGCTGGTGGCCTCTGTGCATGCATCTCTGGCATGCAGCATTTACCTGCTACCATTTTGCAAACCTCTCTGTTCCCCTGCAATTTAGACCAGTCTCCATCTGAGCAGGACAAGCATGGCAATGCAAACACAATTGCTTGTATTCTGGAGCTCTTCCATGGGGATCATCCTTGTTTATCCCCTCACGTCCATTTCCAGCTCTGGATGGAGTTTGCTGAGCTAACAAGTCTAGTATGTGTTTGCCCCCTTAGCCTCTGGCAGATAAGTTCTGAAATCCCAGCTGGGTTTCTGGTGCTGTCGCTTCGATCCTTGTTGGGATTAGAGGCTCATGGGGACTCCATCTGCCTGCCTAGGCTCTGCTGACAGCTAAATCCCAGCACATACACACATGAGGATCTACTGAGGCAGAAAGTAACGTTTGTCAAGCACTTGATGACTCAACTCGTTGAGTTAAAGTTGACCCGGGCTTCGGGATATCTGTTCTTTCCTATTTCCAGTCAGCCTTTGCAAAATGCTGTGTAAGGCAGACATTAACAAAACTCCTGAGTGGCAGAAGATTAATTATCTTCTACTTCTCAGGTGCTCTCCAGCCTCCCCTGACTTGATCCCAGTTCTGCAAAGCTGTGTCGTGAAAAGCCAATGTTGTGAATCCAGGCGGCTCTGCATCATCTTGCCTCTTGCTGGCAGTGACACCAAGAAGTGTCATAAAAATGTTAATACTGAGTGAGATTGGCGGGTACAGCCCTGTCGCATGGGGCTCTGCTAACCTCTGACTGCTCTTTACTGCCATGGCAACCGCAAAGCAAATACCCATAAATACTTTACAACCAGATCGCAGTCACAACAACCTGTAGATTACTCGCTAATTGTATTTAGTTTGTCCAAAGAGAAATTGCTATCCAACCAGCACTCACTCTGCTGTAAAAGACAAATCATCATAGATGGCTTACTCTGCAATTATGTGGCAATTAGTGTTTGCAGAAGCTACCTCTAATGGCTCGGAGCCAGACATCTCTGCGGAGAGTCTCAGTGAGGGGGATCTCTTCTGTGGTCTCTAAGACATGCCCAGTCTGACCAGACGGCTTATTGATTTGAATTTAATCCCTTACTAGGAAAAATAAATAAATAAATAAATAAAACTCTTTTTCTTTAGAGTGGTTTCTGCCTTCAGCAACCGTCATTGAAATGCTTCTTCCCCTCTCCCGTCATGGGACTTTTCGACTTTTGGTGAAGAGCTGGGTGGAAGCCATTGATGGAAGAAGGCAACAGAATCTCATGGGCCAGTAGATGAATCTTGTGTGAACTACACTGTGATAACCCCAAATATGTCTGAAAAAATATATGCACTAAGTGTCATGTGTTGGAGTACTCTCGAGGTGAAGAGCTAGGAAGGGCCTCCAGAGATCAGCTCCCATTTCCTTCATTAAAGAGGATACTTGTACTGTGCATGAAAAAATATATTACAATGTATCTAACGCTTTACAAGATTTCCATGGATTTCTTGCTATATAATGTTGGAAACTGGATATCACCTACTCCAGCTGAAGCCTCTCTGGTTCTGACTAGATAAAAATAACTACCTCCTGGGGCTTACATATGTAACGAATTTGAGGTAGTGCATCTCCAAATAAGATTTGCTTGTTTTTTTGGCTGCAATATGGCACTGTTGATTCACAGTCTGTTTGTGATCTTCAGTAGTGCCCAGATCCTTTTTCTGCAGTACTGGCCAGCCACTCCAGCGGTTGTTTGCATTCATTACGCCTGCTGAAGAATACTTAGTACTTGTCTATATAGCATTTAATCTTGTGGATTTTGGCCCCATTCTGCAGTTTGGGCCCATTCTGGTTTATTTTGAATTCTTAACCATGTCTTTGGATATTCTTGCAGCCATTCCCAAAGCAGTGCCATTCACAAATGCTGTAAGCGTAGTCATCCAAGTCAGTCATGAAAATACAGAATAATACCAGACCCAGGACACAACTCCCTTTGAAACACATTGCCAATCCAAAAAAAAGAAAAAAAAAAAAAGAATTATGCTACTCATTTATTTATTTATTTATTTATTTATTTATTTTTGGCAGCTTATGCATATGCCTTATGGTTCTATATGGCTTCTTTTGGATTGTGTTTCCCCAATTTGTTTATGGGAATCTCCTGTAGGACAGTAGCAAATACTCTACTGAAATCAAGATAAATCACATCTACCTCCTCTCCTTTATCCATGAAACCATTAAGCCTGTCAAAGAAGGAAATTACATTGGGTTGACACAATTTGTTCTTGACAAATCTATGCTGGCTGATTTTTATCACCTTATCATCTTGCACGTGCTTATAAATTGATTGTTTAATAATTTGATGTACTTTATTTCTGGGAAGCCAAGTTGGACTGACATGTCTATAATTATAGCGGACCTCCATTTTCCCCTCTGTCTAAGGCTTTTCCCATGATATGTTCCACTCTTGTTTTGTGAGATCTCACTCAGTTTCCAAGAAATTTGGAAAGTAACACTAGTGTTGATCATCTTACATACACACCCAGCATCTACAGAACACACATATTAGGCAGAGTCGTATTTAGATGACACATCCACAATGAAACATATACATCTCAGAAATGCAATCAGGAGTGGACATTATACAGTTTAGAGCTGCACTTAGCAGCTGGAAGATGAGCCCCACCACATGCAAATATGCTTTAATGTCTGAATATTCACCTAATAGAGAGCACTCATAGGCTATTGAGAGAGGGATATGACTTGCTCCATTGAGAACAGCCTGTCTGAGAGCTTCCCTTGGCTTCTTGTAGCTAATGGCAGGTGACAGCTCCGTTTTTCTTGTTCAAAGCCTGTGCATCACCTTTTGCCCCCCTTGACCCTTCCTCATCTCTGAGCACAATGTTAGTTTGTGTATTTTTTTTTTTTCTCTCCCACTTCTAGTATTCATATGAAGGGATGGAGATTAACAGCCTGCCGGTGGAACTGACGGTTGTGTGGAACGGGAATTTCAACATTGACAACCCAGCACAGAACAAAGGTAAAGAATTATTTCAACTTGTCCTTGGAAGCGGTAACCTTAGCAACGGGCTGCATCGTTCCCTGTACTTAACAAAGCAGCCACCATCTCCCTGTGCTGTCTGGTGCATACTTGTTCTCTGCACTCTGCAAATTAATAATTTTTTTTTGTGCTTTTCTTTTTCCCCTCTCTTCTCTATGAGCACCTCTTGCTTGCATTTCCTTCCCTCTTTTCTCATGATCTTTGCTTCACTGCATATTTTTTGTGTCTTGTTTCCTTGTCTCTACCTTCTCCCGCTTTCCCCCTCTCTTTAGTTCTCCTGCAGTGATACTCTTTGAGCTGACATGCCAGGAGATTGGGCACTGTGTGCTTAGAGGCAATGTGATAATGAACAGGGGAAGGCAGAGGGGATAGAGAAAGGCTGCGGCTTGCCAGTGGGAAAAGGCTGGATGAAATGACCATGTCAAATGACTGAGACCCACCTCCTGTCCAGAGCAACACTCCACTTAATTACCATGCATGGCAAAAGATTGATATGCCTCTCACAGAGTGGTGATTGCTTGTCCAGCCATGACCCTGAGACAAGCATTTTTTCTGGAGATGGCAAAGTTTCTCCATCTCTTGCTTTATTTTCTCATTTTCTCCCTGTCTCTCTCCTTCTTGTGCTCTCAGTCTCCTCTCACCTCTCCTTGCAGTTTCTCACCCACCCTCAATCTGATGATTCCTGAGTAAGATTCCCACCATGGCATGCTGAAGGCGGAGAGCAATACAGGAGGCAGCTCCTCTGCCCATGGCATGAGCCCCTTCCCCTCCATCCTCCCCCTGCACCCTACTCCTGGTACTCCGTGAATAATTTACAGAACAGCAATGTGAGTAACTTCCCATGTCCCCAGAGGCAGGACAGTGATGGAGCTTCCCACTCACTCACCCTGTCTCTGTTCTCTTCTTCTTGAAGAACAAAGAATGGTCCTCACACATTCAGCACATAGATCAAGAGGTGACCAATTGTGTGGCCACAGTTGGCTACCCAACCCTGGCTCGGGTTAGAGTAGCTCCGAGAGGTCCTCCCCAAAACTGTGGCTCTTCAAGATTAAATTTGCCCTAGTCAATAAGACAGTCTTGAGACTCTTCTCCAGCCTTGAGGACAAGCAGCATGGCACAGCCCTTGCCCTTCACATGTTTTTGGGTTGTGTAAACTATCACTCTCCAAGACATTGATTAGGAAATAAATAGGAATGACCACAGGCTGTCCCAAATAAATAGCTTATATGAGACCATTGTGTTGTAGGGCAGGAAAAGCAGTGTGTAGCAGCACAGCATAGAACCACACCATGTGGTCCTATGGTCAGAGAATGGCTCCTGGGCTGCTTTATTTGCTAGCATAAACATAGTGTTTAAAAGTAAGTGCAAACCCCCGAGAGAGCTTTTGACAGTGTTTTTAAACAAACAGATTTTCTTCTCTGGAAAATAGGGAATGAGAAGCAGGATGCTTTATCTGAGAACAGCAGAAGCAGTAGCAGAAACAGTGTCCTTCAAAGTGCAGTTGTACCAAGGCACTCAAAGGTGAAATCTTCTGTCAATCTCCTCAAAAACCCTGAAGAAATAAGGAAGTCACTGCTTGTTAAGACAGAACCTGAGCAAGTAGGAAAGACTAAACTAAGCAAAACCCACCAAGGTGTTCGCAGAGATAGTCACCAAGACCACCACAAGCAGAGCATCTCAGCACATTTGGGGCAATGCTCTGTGCAACAGCAAACAGGAGACCTGCAGCCCGCTGTGATTGACAGTTGTTCTGCAAGCTTTTCTTGCTCCCAATTTTAAGATATAAATAGTTCCCAAGCCTTTTTGGATATTGATCAAAACTTTCTGAATCTGGGATGGAAAGAGGGGTACAAATATTAACAGACAGCTGGGGCTTTTCAGCACAAATGTCCAAGGCCTGTGAGATTTTGAATTGTGTGTACTAATAGTTGCAGATGAGACTTCAGCCACCTACAGACACAGCAGATGGAAACACAAAGCAAAAATCCTCCATCTCACAAAGAAAACTACTAACACCCACACAAAATATGAAAAAAAAAGGTGTAGAATGAAAGTCTGACTTCCACTGCTTTCAGCCTCAGGGAGGAGAATTTCACTATTAGTCCCCTGTGCAACCCGGGCCTAAGTTTACACATCTATAAAATAAGGATAAATAAGGAGATCTAAAGAGACTGCAAAACAGTTGAGCTTTATTTGGAAAAAGGCTTTGACTTCTTCTAATCACATATTAACAGCCCGAGACTGAGCTGAACATTAATCTTTGGTGTCTATTAGAGGAGGATCAACTTAGTACTTCAAAGTGTAAACCAGACTGATTTTGTGGAGCAGAAGAGAGAAAGGCTGATTGCAAATCCCCAGTTTCATCCTGATACTGATCTATTCTGGATGTATGATTATCTCTTAGGATTTCTGTTCAGAAAGGGAGAAACCTGAAAGACCTTACCTTAATACCAAGTTCTGGGTTGCTGAGCACCAGAAAAATTCCCTATCCTCAAGTTTAAGCTCTGGGTAGACCAAGTGTATCAATACCATTTTAAAATGGAGTTTTGATGCTCAGACTGCTTAAGGTGTCAGTAGACTTTGATCAGGCAGTTTATGAAAAAAAGGAAAAGACTGAGTCATCACCCAAGCATGTTGCCCCCCAGTCTCCTGATCACAGCATCACTAAGAGCAGCAGCCTTCCTTCTGCTGCCAGCTTTCCCAAATATCCTGCACACAGGCAGGGGTCTGAACCAGGACAGCTTGAACTCCTTTTATTTGGTCCTCTCCTGCCCTGGGGACATGCAGCCCAGCACAGGTTCCTCCCTTCGCCTTCTCCTCATTTCCACCCTTGGACATCCCACCATTCCCTTGCCTGTGTGCCTCTCTGAGGTCCTCTCTGTTTTCCTGTCCCCGCAGTGCACCTGTACAAGTGCGGGGCCATGCGTGACAGCTGTGGCCTGTGCCTGAAGGCTGACCCGGACTTCGAGTGCGGCTGGTGCGAGGGGCAGAGCCAGTGCACGCTGAAGCAGCACTGCCCAGCCCAGGACAGCCAGTGGTTGGAGCTGTCCAGCACCAAGGGCAAATGTACCAACCCCAAGATCACCCACGTAAGTCACCAATCTACAAGGAGCTCTGGTATTCCCTCTCATAAGGGACATAGTTTAGCAGGCGTGGTGGTCATGGTTTTACAGTTTGACTTGATTATCTTGAAGGTCTTTTCCAACCATATTGATTGTATAATTCTATACCCTGTTCTTGGTTAAGCTTTCCACTTTGTGTTTGGTGTGGTGAGGGCAGACGAAAACCGGACTCTGCTGATCAGGAATAGCCCTAAGCATCTTTGGGAATGGGAGTTCATTGTGGCCCTCAAAGTCGGGGGAACAACCAGAGGTATCTACAGCGAGTGATGTCAGAGAGTTTTCACCACACTCCACTAGGGCACAAATCAATGGTCCGAACCATCTGCTAGTATAATCTGAGAAAGCCTGGATCATCCATGCTGCCCAGATAGGGCTTGCAGATGTGACAAGAAGCCTTTCAGGAGACCAGGATCTTCTAAAGGAGCATGAAAAGGAGGAGATGAAGTGGAAACAGGATGCTTTGGGAGCCCTCAAATGGACTGAGTGAAAATAATTAAATGGATATTTTTTAAAGCAGTCAAAAGCACTAGACGGAAAGAACAAAGGCAAGGAGAGTGTGAGGGAAGGAAATCAGGCTTCTGGTCTAGAGTGATGTTTGCTGGTGTTTTGGGATGCCTTCATCATAAAGACGACAGCATTTCCAGAGTCACAGAGACATGCTTTGATCCAAACCCTGCGGCTAGACTTTTTATGAAGAGAAAGTCACTAATTCTCCTTCTGCTCCAGAAGGGACATACTTCTAAAACTGCTGGCATTTCCTCCAACAGCTCCCAAAACTCTAACAGATCATTGCAATATTCACTCATGAAATATTCCAACTGCCTAGTGCACTCATAAGTAGCTCTTTGGAAGTCTTTTTCTGAGCCATTAGCATGGAAGTAATCTCAAGTGACTGGATATATATTGCAGCTAATGGCACGTCTGGAGCGGTCGGTAAGAGCGTGCATATTCTGGCAAGGATCCAGGGAAATATCTGTAGAGGAAGGAGGAGAAACACTCCGTGTTTTCACACTTACACAGGCACATACATGCAACCCAGCATAGATATTCCCATAACCTGTAGTTATTTCCTAGCTCCCGAATTTATATCACCACTCAGTGGAATTAGGATTTAGGGACCTGCCCAGCTACAAAATGTTATTTAGGAATGACAATTTGAAGCATTAGGCTGGTATCAGGGGAGGGTGTGAATTGCTATGGGGTGTCATAGTATCCAAAAGAGAAGGTTCAGGCTTCCTGATGGCGTTCATTTCCCAGACCGTGCTTCCCTTTCTGGGGCTGGCAGGTCTCATTCCATCTCTTGATATGAAAACAGCTCAGCAATATCTTCTTTGTGTACACATCTTTGGGACCATGATTAGTTGAGGTTAAAAAAAATCTCCTGTACACTCTCTTGGACAACCTTTGGGTCTCCCATTTTAAGGAAATATGTGGATTTTGAAGGTAGCCTTTAAAAATTGAAAGTTGCGAAGTTGTGAGGGAAGGTGGATTTTCAGAGATTCTCTGCTAGTTTTACTCTGGGAAGCTCCTGATGACAATTTTAGAGCCATAGTGAAAGTTTTTGATAATCTTATGCCTGAGACAGAGAGAGAACCAGTTTGGCAAAATTTACAACTGAGTTTTTCTGAGTTCTGATGTGAATTTTTTATTTCAAACTTACTTCTAGTGCTAATGAATAAAATTTCTAGAAACTTTCTACAACTTTTTTTTTCTCTGTTCAGTGAAATAGCATTAGCTTTACCAGCAACGAGCACTTTCAAGGATAGGTGAATCATAATTAACCAGATGCCTGTTTTACTGGAAAGTTACCTTGCAAACATTTGATGGCAGGTTTTATACCACACAAACAGAACCATGTTATTTCTCTTATCTTTCTCTTTTTATTTTTATTAAATATTGCATTGTATTGGATACTGTGATATATTCTAGTCTTCTAATGTCATTCGAATAAAATGCTTTAGTTTTATCAGGGCAGAATTAGTTGACATAATCAAGTATTTCAAATCGGAAAAATATATTGGCCTGGAGCCTTCTGAAGGCATGTGGACTTTGGGACCTCAGGTATAACCAAGGTCCATCACTACAAGGGCCAGTTCAGTATGTGGGTTCCCCAGCTGGGCAGTTGGAGTGGATTGTGTTGCCGAGGTTGTTTGTATACGTCCAGGTTTTACAGGACCCAGGACAGGTCCAACTACCCATCTATGGTCATCTGTGTTTTTTAACTGTTAACTCTACAATTAAAGCAAAGACAAGCTCATTCAGGAAGTGGCTTATGGTTCCTAAAATAAAATATTCTCCAGAAGTGCCAGGTTCTCTCTCCATTTGTTGAAGATGGACCTTCTAAAAATTGGCCTTTCTTGGTTGCAAATAGCTGCCATTAGGCTCAACCTGGTGCCAGACCCAGCACTGGGACTTGGTCAAGAGCAGCCCGTGCTCACGCCAGTGCCTGGACTTTCCCTGCCAGCCAGGCGGCTATACAAGGGTCTAGCTGCCAACACTGGCCTGGAAGACTCTTGGCTGATGGGTCTGGATCTCAGACAGGGAATATCCCCTTTCTGTCACCTCTCTCTGTGGACTGAGCCTTGCCAATGCTGGCAGATGGCAGCCATGGCATTCCGAACGGGCAGCAGGGAATTCCCTTTGAAAGCCACATTCGAAGCCCCTTTCAACTAGCCAGTCATATGGCAAAGCATTTGGGCAGAGTAAATAATTGGAAGGGCAGAAATGAGATAATTACAGGCCTGCCCCATAATTCCCATGTTGTATTAATATCCAGGATACAGTTCCAAGACTAATTTCTACCTAGCTCTAAGCAAGGGTGACAGGGGACATGCAGAGGGCTTTCCCATTTACACCATCCCCCTCCATATGCCAGAAGCATTACATGGAGATGCACAGCTCTAGGGCAAGGCAGTGGAAGTATTCATTGTGTGTGTAATGTGGGTTGAGTGTGGCCTTCATATCAGACAGCCAAGGGCCAAGGGGTGAATTTCAATGTCTGAGTAGTGATTTAGCTCAACTACCCAACAGAGAGGCTGCTGAGTGAGACGCAGAGATTGACCCTTGCTAAGATTGGGTGAAGGCCACACTGGAGTGCAAACATCAAGACACCAACTGCCAGGACTACTGAGATAGACATCCAACTTCTACATACAGCTCAGCAGCTGCTAGCCCCAAAAATGACTCCCTCTGTTCTCCAATGTTGCCTTTTCCCTGGCGCAAGCTCCCCACTCAGGGCAGCTGAAGCTCTTTTGGAAATAAGTGTTAGCACATAGCAATTTGCTCCTGCTGTCTCAGACACTTACTCTCTTGTGTCTACTCTCTACCTAATCTGACACTTCATTTCTGTTGTGTCTCAGCTACTTTTTCAGATGAACATTTTCAGATGAGTTTGTGATGCATGACCAATCTCTCCCTCTAGAATAGATCAAAAGCTCCCTGTGCTTTGGGCTGGGAATTTAGGATTTTCAAGAGATTGGCTGAAGGCAATTATGTCCTTTTTGTGTTCTTGCTCCCATTCCTTCCCACTGTGTCCCACTGCTGCATTTCTGTGGCTCATGCCTATAAACTGGAGAGCTCAAGCACACTGCCAGGATACTTTTCTGCCACCCAGAAAACATCTGCTACTCATCTCTGGGTATTTTGAAGACATTTAAAGGAGAGGAGATTAAATCTGGGGCAGCATTTTAGATACTGTGTGATTTGACCATGTATCAAGCATAACTGATGTATTTATGAGAGAGCTGGACCCCACATTTTGAGCCTGAAGTAGGCTTGGTCAACGTTCACAATTCTGATGTCTCTCATGGTTGAAAAGTTCTCCTGATACTGCCTCTTCTTGCGTTGAGAAGACACTGATACCTTTACAGAAGTGTTTTGACGATTCTCCTTTTTCTTGGCTTTTTTTTTTATTTTTCCAGATCAATCCAGTGACAGGCCCTCGGGAAGGAGGGACCAAAGTGACCATCCGTGGGGAGAATCTGGGGCTGGAGTTCAGAGATATTGCATCTCATGTCCGAGTGGCTGGAGTGGAGTGCAGACCCTTGGTGGAGGGGTACATCCCAGCAGAGCAGTGAGTTGGTTGTGTGGCAGATAATGGGCCACAGAATACCTAATAATAATTATTGCCACCTGTAAGCTTCTTTTAGGAGTGGGTTTCCCCTACTCTGGTGCAAAAAGACATTCTTGACTCAGAGTGCAAGAACTGATCATCTCTTTGTTACTGTATTTGAACTTCATATTTAGCTGACCCTTACAGCATGTGTCCTGTGAAGAGTTTCAGGTCCCCTTTATGAGTTTCTCACATAACAGCCACCACAGGTGGTTTAAATTCCTGTCTATGGGTTAGCAGTCCTGAGAAGCAGCTAAACCCAGCACTAGGCATTCCTTAAGATATAGAGATATAGCAGGCTCAGACAAAAGATTTAAATTTGGTGGGCAAAAGGATGCCAGTGGCCAGACTTCAGTGCAGTATTATTCCGTGTATTTAAGTGAAAACATGTTGATTTGCACTAGCTAAGAATTTGTACCACTGAATGCAAGCAGCCACGGGTCACTGCACTACAAAGAACAACTTTGGTCCCAGATTTGATGGCAGAAGATGATGGCTGATGCCTTCAGTCCATTTCCAGCAATGTAAACTGTTGTCTGCTTCAATGTCATCTTGCCCAGATTGCCAAACCATCCCTATAACCATGTCTCTTGTTTGGGCTTTCTCCACAGGATAGTGTGTGAGATGGGGGAGGCCAAGCCCAGCCAGCACGCTGGCTTTGTGGAGATCTGTGTGACCGAGTGCAAGCCAGAATTCATGGCCCGGTCTTCGCAGTTCTACTATTTCATGGTAAGTTCTTACGAAAACATCTCATGGACTGAAGAGATACTTGGACCCTTGTTACCTGTCACTGTGTCTGTCCATCATCCTTGAACATGATCAGCCTCCAAGCACAACTCTGTCATCCTGAGCACACAAAGTTTTTCCTTCTATTTTTATTTTAAAAAATCTTGTTATGAGCAAAAAAATTCTTGCCTAATTAATGTTTTAACAGTTTAATAATAGTCCAGATTATTAGCCCTGTTACATAGAGTCCTGGTCCAAATTAGTAGAAAAATTCCTCATCATTAGTTAAAATTCTTCTACAGGAAAAAAATAAAGAAAACCTTTCTAGTATCTCACCTTTTTGCTAGTGTGATGCTTTCCCTGTCAGCATCTCTCCAGGCCCTATGGTTGAAGGCACTAATCTTCCTCCAGCAGAAGGTGGGGTTGTCACTGTGAATTGTCACCATCCTGAGGCCCTCACTGGGCTCAAGGCGATGCCCATGGTGGGGTTTCCTCCTCCCCAGTCACAAGTTCCCCGAGGTCCTTGTTTTCCAGGCAGGGACTGCCCAGGGGTAGCCCTTGGCCCTGTGGGGACTCCAGCGCTGAGCTCTGGCCATTGGGACAGGATGTCCTTGGCCAGAAGACCATGGTAACCACAGAAGTAACAACAGTTAGAACGGACAGAGACGTTGTGGTGGTGATAAGTCAGGGTAAAAACTAACCTTCTGCTAGTGATGACAGAAGATCATGTATATTTAGCCACACATAGCAACCATGGTGGTGGCAGTTGTTTCTGGAACACATTTGTGTTTCATTGGTGCTAAGTGGTCTTGTGGGTGCCCAGAGGAAGCACTGCTGCACATCAAGTTAGAGCAAGAGGGACTAGTTAATCATCCAGGCTGGGGGTGAGCTGTAGATCATGACTATGGGTCAGTAGCAGAGAGCTACAGGCCATTGGTTTGGATGTTCCGTGGTGAGAGAGCAAGCGCCAGCCAAGCCTGGACTTCTTTCAGCCTCGAAAGGGTGATGCTTGCACACATGGATGAAGATGGGATCTCACCGTGGTGCTCATGCATGCAAGGGTGGGCTCAGCAAAGCAGATGTCTGCCAGTGCTGTGGCTGCCACAGCCTAGCATCTTTTGGCTCATATCGCTCTGCTCTGCTCAGATCTCTCTTGAGCTCAGATACAGCCTCACACACAAGTCCAGGACATTCCTCTGAGCACACAGATTCAGAGCCTTCACACAGGCTTGCGGCCAAGAGTGGTGGGACGTGCA
>NW_010583389.1:84037-113605 GCF_000705375.1 Tinamus guttatus | reverse complement strand
AAGGAAGGAAAGGAAGGAAAGGAAGGAAAGGAAGGAAAGGAAGGAAGGAAGTAAATCTATTTCAAAGACCAACACTTAGCTAGCTCTGTGTGCCAAGGTTTCACTGCTAACCTTATGGATGCTAAGTCCCTCCACCCTATATTCTACATTTTTACATGCAAGGGTGCAATACTTCCTGCCAAGAGCAAGAAGAAAAGACAAAAATGAGAAAAGACGCTACCAGTTGCAGAGATCCACCTGACACCTCCAAAACTTCCACCTTCGAGGATATTTCCTAGGACAGATTGTAATAAGGATAGGATGGAAGAAAGGAAAGACCTGGGAAGCAGGCAAAAGTAAACAGCCCCGTGAGGGATGCGGAAGGTTTTCTGGCCTCCTCTGTCACCATCCATTTCAGCCTCCTACAGATCTACCAGACCTCTTTGCATTTTCCATCACCTTTTGCCAGCAAGGAAATGGTAAACAGTCTGGAGGCTGAGTTTCAGTGCAAACATGCCGTGCAATATTTATGAAAGCCACTGTGAATAATTAATGACTTATTGCAACTTCGAAAGCTTAGCCACAAACCCTTTTGTGAGACTAGCATGAGATGCTGCAATACTTTGCATAGGAGCATTGCTAATGTAATTCTGATCCGCGAGAGTCCTCAAAAGGGCACAAATGGTCATTTCATCTGAATCTGGGGAGAGGGGGTCACCTACCACTGAGCACTGGGACTCAGACTTTGTGTCTTTAACTCAAATAAGTGATTAGTGATGATTTACCATTGCAGCCTTAGATAGTACCATAAAAACACGATCATGCTATATGGAAGACCCATCTAGTGCAATATCTTTTTTTTCACAACAGTGGCTGTTCGTGCATATTCCCAGAAAAGTGGTAGAGACACAGTTCTTTCCCTTCTATCCCTCCCAACCTTCACAAACTGATAGACAAGGGACTTCTTGAGGTAAAACTATCCAAATTGACATGTCAGAAAGAGTCAAGCACAGAAAAGTTCCAGCTCTGTTAGCAGGTTTTCCTACTGGACCATAAGTCTTATTTTCATGTTCAGGCCTTTCTCCAAGTGGTAACTTCATTTCAAATGGAAGTAGAAATATTGCTGCTGTTTTTCAAAATGATTAGCCAGAGGGGGACATGGGGTGGGTGTGAAAGGGGGAGCCGTGATATGTGTCAGGCGATTTTATAAACGTGGATTAATGGTCTCCAAAGCTCAATAAGACGACTGCATGATGTACCTGCTCATTCACAGGAGCAGAGGAGAGCTTCAAGCATTTGTGTCATCATTCTTAAAGAGAGGGAGGAAAAAAAAATCTTCATTTAAATGCATATAGTGGCTTTTCACTTGGGACTGAGTGGAAAGTTTTTCTATTAAAATGCAAATGAAAGAACAAACTGTAACTCCAAATTTCTCCCTGAAAATGGATGTCTCCTCTCTGCACTATGGTAAGAGGGTGATCTGTGTCTTCAGACTGCGAGTATTTTATTCTTGATTTGGGGAAAAAGGGAGGGGAAGGGGATAAGAGACAGAGGCTTGGGATTTTTGAGCTCCGGAAGGAACTGTATTCCTTTTTGTTATATTAACCCATCACTGATGTATTTGGAAGAGCAATGTTGCACCACAGTTCTCTTTCCTGAGAAAAAAGCCCAAGGCCACATAAAGTATTTTTAAACTACTCTCCAAGATGGTACACCAGGTTCTACTCGTTGCCAGATCAATAGAGTTTAGAGCAATCTTTCCAAGAAACACGTTTTTTTTTTTCACTTCTTTCAAGTTCTGCATTTTTCTCTGGAGTAGGAGAGCCCCCAGTGAGGTCCAGGCCACCAGTTTAAGACCAATTCAAGCCCCCCACCAGTTCAAGCTCAGGGCTATCTTGCAGAGGTGGTGTTGCATTGTAGAAGAACATGGCTGAGCTGTTTCACATGGGTGGTGAAGACGGGAAAGTCCGCCTGGAGAAGCTGCAGCTTCTCCAGGCATGGAAGTGACTTTGAAAACATGGAATATTTCTGAGCAGATACAAGAAAAGTTCTTATATTACATGGAGACAAGACAAAACTAGTGTTTATGTGTGGATTCATCCCATCCAATCTGATATTCCAGTAGAGTGTCTGTGATAGGGCTGGAGTCATTCTAGGCTTTTCTTTTAGTGGGAAGATACGGGCATCTCCCAAAACCTGATTAACAGTCTGCAGGTGCCTACATCTCTCCCGTATTAAAGAGATGGTCAAATTAACTCAACTCTTCTGCTGTCTTTTCAACATGACCCTTTGCCTTCACAGACTCTGACGCTCTCAGATCTCAAGCCGAAGCGGGGCCCAGTGTCAGGGGGCACTCAGGTGACTATTACAGGTAACAACCTCAACGCAGGCAGCAATGTCATCGTGACATTTGGGCGACAACCCTGCCTCTTCTACAGGTACGCATAAGTCCTTCTTCCTCTATATGCCTGAAAAAAAACCCTAAAGAAATAACTGAACTTCTCTTGGCAATCACGCAATTATAGTCAAGAGATCTCTTCTGTAGCCAGGACTATTTCCCTCAAATACTTCTGTTGCCTGTGGCCACATCTGTTCTGTAGCAAGACTTTTGCATTCTGCCCCATTTTCCATTAGAGCAATCTGACTGTGCATGCTTTCAGATGGGAGGATAGGATTTATTTCATTGTTTTGATTAGTATTTGAAGTACTTTTTCCATAGTCCCTTGTTAAATTTCACTGTAATTCTCCACGGTCCCATGCTTAGCAGCTTGTTCTGGGAGTGCATAGTTAAAAAGATTCATTTTCGTGTCCCTGCTTTAGATGAGAGAAGAAAGAAAATCTGACAACATTGGTTCTTAGTATTAAAACACCTCCCTTTTATCCCAAAATAGTCCTGTAGTGCTGAGAAATGGATGACTTGCAGATTCCAGCCCTCAGTTGGCTCTTGTTCAATGGCAGTTCAGAGATGCCTAATGTCAGTGTTACCTGCTGAATGCTCCCTGATCCCTGTGAGAATCAGCCTGTGTCCAGTTCCCAGGGGCTCCTGCAGCTCGAAATGCCCCAGTGCAATGCATTTTGCTGCCAGTATTGGTGAGGAATAGGGGTGGAGTTGGCATTCTCCTCTTAGCCTGCCCTTGGCAAAAGAAGAGCTTGTTCACAGGGGAGCTGGGACCACTGTCTTGGGGTAATGTACTTAAAACTCCGGGCTGTGAGACATCCTTTTTAGCTGTCTGTCGTGTAGTGTCGTTCATTTTCTATAATTCAAGAAGGTGAAACCACAGCCTGTGATTTAAAATGCAGGTGGGGATGATAGCTTCTGTACAGAGCAGATTGGGCATGGGGCTGAGCCCCTTCTTCATGAGAATATGCCAAGACTCTAGAGGGTTCCACACTGGAAGTGAGGTGCTGAAAAGAAAGAGTTTACTCTGTTTTACCCTTTTTGGGTATATATGATGCAACAAATCACAGGCTTGGGGAGACTGAGGTTGTTCAAAGCCTCAGTTTTTGCATCTTTACAGAAGGCAAGGCTCACTGCAAAATTCAACTAGTTTTGAGCCCTGCCTGAAAGAAAAAAAGTTACATGAAAAATCCTTCTTAAGTATTATTGTGCAACACTTCTCACTATATTAGCACTTCCCATGCAAAGATCCCAGACATGTTGCAAACTGCAGTTAAACAAGGCTTACAGTCCTGCAAAGTAGACTTTATTAACCCAGACTGGGAAAGCTCAGGAACAAACACTCCTTTTTATGAGCTGCTGCTACATATGCCTGCAGGCAAGAAGGAAACATCCATCATGCATTTAATCATGCAGAAACATTTCTGGAGAGCAGTCTGTTTTGGACTTCCCTTGGGGTTCAGTTTATATTCTGAGACCTGAGTAATGGTAGCGCTTGTCATGTTACTTAAACTAGTGCAAAGGCACATGCCACTTTCTCAGATGGATGTGTCGCACTATTTTCAGCATATTCCCATAGCATTGAGTTTCACCACTTAAGAAGGCATAGGTTAAGGTCACAGGACATAACAGTAGGCAGTAGGACTTGTTCTGGCATCGTTGCATTGCTGCGGGCAGAACCTGATTTATTCTTACTTGCTTCCGCTCACAGGAGATCCGCCAAGCATATTGTCTGCAACACCACTGCTTCAGACGAAGGCTTTGAGAAGGTGAAGGTGTCTGTGAGAGTGGATAAGGCCAAGATCCATCAGGAGCTGCACTATGAATATGTGGAGGATCCGACCATACTGAGGATCGAGCCTGAGTGGAGCATCTTCAGGTAAGCATCCTATGGACATCTCCAGCAACTTCCCTTCCTTTCTCCAAAGGAACTCTGTTTCATCCAAGGATAAATGATCCTGCATCGTGGCTTCACTAGCAGTGTGCAGTTTCCTGACTTACAGCAGTAAAATTCGGCTGCAAATGCTCACTTGAAGTCTGCCTTGGGCACAGCATTCTGACTGCAGTAATTACAAGGCCAGGTGGAGCAAGTCTCTAACATGATGATGAAGCTTCTTCCCTCTTCACTGCAGTCAGGTTTATCTTCAGCACCAGGATGTTCCCTGGTTGCACGCTATTGCCACCCATTGGCATGGTTAAATCAGGTAGTTGTACCCTTGGAAGCTGCATCTCCTGTGTTTCTGGTTGTGACTGTGTTTCTGGCCCCACTGGGCTGTGCCCATGGCCTCCTGTGACAGCACCACAGGTGAAATGTTCATTGGTCTCTTAGAGCCAGATATAAATATCATGACCCCACTTAAGGGAATTAAAACAGCAATCCCAACTCATCTCACAGCCCTTCTGTGCTTGATGGCTTAGCATTAGGTATCACTTATTTGGCAGTAATGCCCAGAATCCCCAGGATCATCCTCCAAGATACAAACACCAAAGGAACCCCTGTTCCTGCCCCACCAAAGGGTCTTCCTCCATGTTAGTCCTGCCTTTTCCTCTTTGCTCCATTGATGCCGCTTTGGTGAGTGTTTCCCAGAAGGTGTCTGAGAAGAGCATTTGCTCTGATGCCTGGAAGACATCAAAGCATTACCCTAATGCCCTCAAAAGCTTACTGAAATGGCTTTGTGAAGGGAGAAATTGGTCATTAAATACAATGCTATTTCCTTGAAAAGATACCAAATAAGAAATCTTAGACTCCCCTCTTTCAACTATTACAGTCCTCTGCTCCCCTGTCAAACTGGACTGATTGGAGTATCTGGGGATTAGGAGCAGGGCTGACAAATCCCTTTGGTTCAGATCCCTTCCAGAAGGTGTTTTCACAAATCAATTAGTGGACTTAATTACTGTGGGGGAATTTACTGATTTAGCCGGATTGAATCTTTACACATTGGGCTTGAAGCTTTAGTGCACGGATTTTCCAATTGGGAGGTTTATTTTCAGTCAGAGTTCAGGTTATCAGTGAAATAAGAAATCACTTTGCTCCCTTCCTTATTAAAGTGAGTCTAGTGCTAGTTAAAAGGTGTGAGATTGACAGCTCTGGAGAGCGAATTCCCCTGTTATCTACAGGAAAATTGCAGCACGAGAGCCTTCCTCCATGTTACATCTATCTGGCTAGTAGGCAAGAGGAGACGTTCTCCAGAGCCTTGGTATCTCTCCTGGAGCTGCCAAACAGAGACATGGAGACACTAGCAGTGATGGTGGAGCTGATGGGAGGAAGAATGACTGGGAGCAAGCTGTGATTCCCTTAGTGTTTAATTAACAGCTACAGAACAGCACCAGCTCCTGACCCTCCAGGATGTGGAGATGCTTGCATGGATGATGAGGATTCTACCTGTCTCATTATTCAGGTGCAATCATAGGATCATAGAATCCTTAAGGTTGGAAGGGACCTTTGAAGCTCATCCAGTCCAACCCCTGCACACACAGGGTCACCTAAAGCACGTGGCACAGGACTGCATCCAAGCGGGTTTTGAAGATCTCCAGAGAAGGAGACTCCACAACCTCTCTGGGCAGCCTGTTCCAGTGCTCTGGCACCTCACTGTCAAGAAATTGTTCCTTAAGTTCCTGTGGAACTTTTGGTGCTTCAGTTTGTGGCCATTTTGTCTGGTTCTGTCGGTGGCCACCAGTGAAAGAGGCCAGCGCCATCCTCCTCACTGCCTCCCTTGAGGTACTTCTAGACACTGCTCAGGTCCCCTCTCAGCCTTCTCTTCTCCAGCTGAACAGGCCCAGCTCCCTCAGCCTCTCCTCATAGGGCAGATGTTCCAGGCCCCGATCATCCTCGTAGCCCTGCGCTGGACTCTCTCCAGCAGCTCCACATCCCTCTTGTACTGAGGAGCCCAGAATTGGATACAGTACTATCCAATATCCAATCCTACTCACCTAGGTGTCCCTGCAATCCAGAGGCATCTGCTTGAGCAGCAACAGGGGTGTCAAATTTTATCCAGAACTACTCACCCCATCTCTTCTTTCTTGACATTTCTTTTGCACTTTTGGATCACTCTAAGAGGTCAGGTCATAATCTTGAAGAAGGGTCCAGAGAGGTAACATGTTGCAACCAGGATTACCACTGTGATTCAAGGTTTCTAGGACTGTTTGTGCAGTATAACTGCTAACCTAGGGATCTCCATGCTGGATATCATAATTGAGAGAAGCATAAGAGCAAGGTCTTCAGAAAGAACTGGGTGAATGTACAGTAAAGTGAAATCCTAAGAGTCAAACAAAAAAATAACTTACTCAGGCTCATGTATCACAAAGTAAACTAAGCAGCCTCTTCCTCAGTGTGTTTGTTATGCAATATGATTCATTACAGCAAATCCGCTGTGCTTTTCTGATTCATCACTCCTGGCTATGGGGCTAAGCTGTTTTGAGGGACAAATGATTGCTACTAAACCAGCTTTGCAAAATTAGTGGATGAATATACCCAGTCTGGCTTAAAACCTCCTCAAACATCATTTTCCAAGACAATAAATGAAAGATTACTGTTAATTTACTCACATAGCCAAAAAAAAAAAATGAGTCACATTGAGCTGGCAGGTAACTCTAATTTTATAAGGCTCTGTTAATACATTTAACCTGTGTTTGATTTGAGTTACAAGTAGCAATTATCTGGATCTGCTGAAGAAAACGCGTGCTCAGAGCTTTCTGGGCAACGAAGAGTTAAATTAAGAACATTCCTAGTCTTGGCACCTTTATTATTCCTATTTCCTGTAGGTGAGTTGTTCCAGTAACTCGCTAAGCTGTGAGTGAGAGTGGGGACAGGCAGGTCGGAGATGTGAGAGGGAAGAAGGACCAGAAGCAATCGTTAGGTCTGTGTGTGTTATCACACTCTCTGCCACCCGTTGTCTCTGTCCTGATGTTTCTCAGGAACAGAGATAAGTGTAGCAAGGTCCTAATGCTGCTTCCCATTACCAGGTATCGAGGTCTTGCCACAAGCCATCGACTGAGGGAGCTGTTGGGAGAGTTCTGCATAGCACTGGGGCTGCCACTTGCTCCTGAAGCCGGGGGAATTTCCCTGAGCAAAGTATGTTGTGATTTATGGGCAAGGAAAAGGATCAGGAATGCAGGGCTGGGGAGAGAGAAGAAAAAAAGGAGAAGAGAAAGAAAAAGAAGAAAGAGAAAGAGCAAAAGCAAAAAACGCTGAAGTTTGGAAACAAGTAGATGGTGTCAGGATTTGAGTTTGCTGGGAAGAGGCAGCAGCAGGATATGGCAAGGCCAACATGATGATGAACACTAGGGCATGAGTGAGAGGAAAGGAAGGGAGATGTTGCTATCGTGCAGACATAGCCTGGGAAGGGGAGCCATGACCTGGGCTCAGAGACCTCCTGCTGATGCTCAAGGATGCATTTCACTGTGTAGCCATGTCTGCTCCGATTTGATGGGGCCAAGAAGTGACATCCATCCACAGCCAAGGATGTGACAGCCATTGGCCATCAGCTTGCAGAGGAAGGCAAGTGTCAGTTGGATCTGCTGGCAAGACAGGGTGGATTCCGTGGTGACTTCAGCAAATGCAACTATCTTGGCTATTTTCTTTTTTTTTTAAGAGAGAAGGCTCCTCTCTAATCCATCGCTGTAGACATACTTAAAAGCTGCGGTCTGAAACTACAAGCTCAATTTCCAAACCAAATACAGTATTTTTAACACATGGTGTAAAACTGTCTGCACAGTGGTGATTAATTAAAAGGGTTTCTATATATATCTATATACACATATATAAATACACACACACACACACATATATCCATATATATACACACATTTGGTATGTCTGGAACATTTAAAACTCTCAGTTGAGTAAAAATACAAGGTTCTAACTTGAATCAGCAGAGATTCATAGTAATTAATGACTATAGCCAAAACTCCAGATGAATGAGGATAATGGAAAAATAAAAGCTTAATTTATATACTTTTCTGGTTTCTGGAAAGCAAACTCTCCCTGGGTGATGTTGGGAATAGTTAATTTGAAGAAGAATTTTGGGAGAGTGGGTTTCTGCTGTTAGGCAAGGGTGGGGAACCATCTTATAAGTGAGTATGCGACCTCAGAAGAAATTCCCCAAGGGTTCAAGAAAGCTCAGCCACCCAAACAGACCTTCCATGGAAATATAAGACATTCTTTTGCTCCATAAAATTTCCCCGCTGCATTGTTTCCATCACAGCTGGTGATTGCGGAGAACAAGAATTTAAACTACTTAAAAACTCACGGCCAAATGTGGTCTTAACCACGGATCAGGCTGCATAGGTGTTGACTGAGTGAAAGACCATAAAGAACTTCTTAGAAAAATGTCTCAGGAGCACCTTCAGAAGGAGGTGGTGTGATTGTGCTTCTGGTAGAGCTCCTGGTTCTGCTATTAGCTGCTGAGAAAGATTTGGATGGATATATTTTTTTTTATTTTTACTTTTTGCCAGGCTATGATTAGTTTCTTGTGGTAATGCTGGGATTTATCATAAGAATAATATTGTAAGAAGTAACTCTTGGACTTGAGAAGGTGACAAGAACTTTTTATTGCAATAGCAGAACACTCCTACCTACACTTTGCTCCTCAGACAACATCAAATCTCTCATCTTCTTCATCAATAGATGCTGTCTCTGAACTAACAAATAAACAGTTTAGGGCTGTTCTTTGGCCCTGAAGCCAGCTAGCATGTATAGCTCTCATACTACCAAATAAGCTTTCATCCTTTCAAATGAGCTTCAGAATTACCATAGCCACAGCCATCCTGCTACTGGGAGCAGTCGTCAGTCCCATGTCATTCCTCCAGCCTTGACCAAGCATTGCATGAGAGGATGCTAACTAAGGTAGTTGAAGCCAAGCCTGCATACTGTTAAAATTTCAGTGGTACGGATGGCCATCAACCAGTGTCTGAGCTGGTGCATGGATGTCTTTGGTTCATCAGGATGGTTGTAGTCAGAGGGACTGATGCATGGCCCAATTAGCACACCAAAACTTGATATCCGTGCTGCTGGGAAATGTGTCTTTGCATTCACATCCTACCTGTCCCAGATGATTAATAATGGAAGATACATGACAGACATGGAAAACAAAGGTCAAAACTTTGTTCTGGGTAGAGCTGTGGACCAGCACAGGCTTCTTCTTTACAGTGTATTATTCTTCAGTGTTTTTCTCTTGTCTCATTAGTAATGCACATATTTTACATTTGGATGTATGTGGACTTTTACCTGCAGGCAAGAAAGGGATGCTGGGCTTTCTTTTCCCAATCTCGCATAAATCAAATGATTTCTGCATGGTCTCCCCTCCCTTCCTCTACAAAGAGCTCCAAGAAATAAATTGTGTTCTGAATATCTTGCAAGGCGAGTTACACAGGCACATGTTGAAAACAGTGAGCATACTCCTCACCCTGGGTAACCTTCAGCTCTGCAGCAGAGATAGCGCTGCCCAGTGAGGAGTTTTCTGTCACCCTGGCCTGGCAGTATGAGCCCTGACACCTGATTGCCACCAGAAGAGGCAATTGGAAGGAAAGAAGGGAGTTTCCAAAAGCCATTTCCTTTGGGTGACACTGATTGCAGGGAGTGAGAAGGGCTCTCTCTGCGTCTCTGCTTCTTATGAAGCAGAGGTGGACCTTATGAAAGCAAAAAGGTTTCCCAAAGTCAGTATTTTGTCTGAACAAAAGAATATAAAGGTTAGAAATCTCTATTCTGTTGAATGTTGGAACTAACACACGTTGCAAAGCTTATCTGCCTGAGTCACCAAATGGAAACCAAGGAAATGCATTCCACCCAGCAAGTCTGAAGACTCCGTAGGAGTCTTCTGTGTTGTAGGACTTATTTCCCCAGAGCTCTCTAATCAACAGCACTGAATGATGATTTCAAAAACAGGTTTAATGCACCACAAGGGACTAGAGAATCCAACTGAGATATTCTGTATCCTCAAGAGAGAGTCTCTGAAGGTTCTGGGTACTCACTTAGGTGATATAAGGGATATGGTCAATAATCTGACGTCTTAGATTTCCCACTCTTCTTCTCATTACCAGCATCTATGATTTCTTGAGTCCAGACAAAGAACACCCAGATGCTGCTTGATGTGACACTTTTAGTAAGAAATCAGGTTTGTTTTATGCTCCTCTTATGCATGAAAGATTCTTTTTTATTTCCTTTTCCTTTCTAGGGAGCTGTGAGATGTAGTCAGACTCTCTGTAATTAACTTTGAGGAAAAAAATGTAAGTTGGAGGAAAGGCTGGAGGACAGGGAAATTTCAGCTGTTTCCAACAAATTAGAAATGACAGAAGATTCAAAAGAGGTATCCATCCCATCCACATGGTGAAGTATAACTCATAACCAAGGCATTCAGCAGAAATGACAGCAAACTGCACAGAAGCTTGCACTAAAAAATGCCTCAGTGATTTTTTTTTCTGTAATTGATAAATGATAAAAAGTATATCACAAGGACAGAACTGTGGGTGTCTGTCTGTGTGACTGAGAAGCCTGCCAGACTATGGCAATGTTCATAGATCACCCATTGCTGGTGCACTAATCCCTGGTATCTATTAGCTGGGTTCATATTCTTCCTTTCTTCTTCTCCAGTGGCAACACACCCATTGCAGTGTGGGGAACTCACCTAGATCTGATCCAAAACCCTCAGATCCGAGCAAAGCACGGCGGGAAAGAACACATCAATGTGAGTATATATCCTGGACCCAACAGTAGGTTCAGGACAGCGCCAGTTCAGCTCAACAAAAAAGCTTTGAGGATGGTGAAAGAAGGGCTGCCTAGGTTATTATAATGGTCAACTGAGTTGTACAGAGAGGGATGGCAGATTGAAGAAAGCCCCTTAGTTCCTGATCGATTACAGATGTGTATTATTGGAAGGGGTCTCGGGAAACGTGGGCTAATTTCTGCATCACCCTTTTTTAAGCAAGCAGATTTCTGTTGTAGCATTGTTGCTGGCACTTGGCAGGGACCTGTGAGAAGAGAGACAGATTTTTTCTCTGTCTTTTTTAGTCCTGTTAATGAGAGACCACCAGCTCCTCTGCAACTCAGGTTGTAAAATTAATACCCGCTCTTCTCTAGCACTGTTCACCAAAGAATCACAAATCACTTCACAGACAGATATTACCTAAAATAGCCAACTATCACATGAATAATGGTGAATCTGCGGCAGGCTCAAAAAGAGAATACAGGAACTTCAATGTCTTTGTGCCCAGTCCTGTTTTAACCTAGTAATTGGGCAACTGAGTGAACTGGTGGTGTTTACTTGGTAAAAGCTATTGCAGCAAAGAACATTGGACTTAATTTACAACATGAATCTGGCTTGGTACAATTTACTTGTCTTTCTGTTGAGTTGATCTAAAGCAATGTTAGCAGTTGAGCTGTTCTGCCAACACTGGAAATACCAGTGAGTTTTGGAGAGGGTCTTACATCAAGTACAGCTGGTACAAGGGTGTTTTTTTCCCCATAGAGCTGGGTTTGTTAGGAATCATTAAGCTCAGATCTTTAAAGAATGCTAATTATCTATTTCCTAATTGTTTTAAATGGCAGTTAGAGTAGAAAATACCTTTCACAACCTATTATCCATGTCTCAATTATACAAAAAGCAGGTCTATGGCAAGGTTGACTTTGAATTTCGAGATCTCCTGGTATCTACTTTCCAGTTTCTTCACCAGCCCAGCTTCACTTTTCAGGCAACCTGATGTCCAAAAGGGAATCTTCGCCAAAACTGAGCTTTTTCTGCAGTTTTGAAGTGATCCCCAAAGTCTAAGATCTAATTGTGGAGTGGTCATGAAGCTTTGACTATGCTCTGCTGCACAAAAACAAAGAACTTTCTGTTTCCTGAAGGAAACAGATTAAGGGAAGATGCTGATGCTGTTTATCCCAGAAGCTGACTTTCCCTGGGGAGGAAGCACAGCATGACCAGTTGCAGTTAAAATTGCTCCACACTCCTGTCCCAGGGAGACTTTCCTAATCGCTTCCCAGCCATGATCTCTTTCCAAGGATGGGGTATGTTTTGAAGTAGAAGTGCATCAAATTGTATCATGATAATTATGAGGGTCTGTTCCTCACTGTCCTGTGGCAGTATGTAGACTAATATTTCTTTGGGATGTATATGTACACCAGCAGGGCTAGGGGCAACTCTTTATATTGGGTTTCTCTTTCCAGAACTGCGAAGTGCAGAACTCCACGGAGATGACCTGCCAAGCTCCAGCGCTGGCAGTTGACCCCAATCACCAGTCTGAGCTAGCTGAGCGTCCAGAGGAGTTTGGCTTCATTCTGGACAATGTGCAGTCCTTGCTGATCCTCAACAAAACTAACTTCACCTATTATCCAAACCCAGTCTTTGAGGTCTTCAACCCCTCAGGAATCCTGGAGCTGAAGCCAGGAAGTCCCATTATACTGAAGGTGAGATGGGAACTAAAGATAAGGTCAAACATGTCTTTTGTTCTGCTATATCTACCAGGACTCCACTAACAACTGTGGCTTCATGAACATGTCCAAGAGATTTCTTTCACTCACAAGATTTCACACATCATCTCATTGAATCCAGCAGGGTCTTATGAGAATCACCATCTGACAACATCACACCATTCACTTCCAAGAACCTAGGAATAGCCAAGTGAATCTTTACACATAATTGCATCAGAAGTAAACTCCTTCTGTAACTACTTTTATGCAAACTAAATTTGCCTCTGCTGCTGGTCACCATTTTCCACCCCTGTAGTAGGTTTGACGATAACATGCCCATGTCTATCTCCTCTTGGGGAATTTAGAAACTTTTCTCTCACCCTGGCAAACCCCACACCAGCCCTTTGTCATTTACATAAAACAGACTGTAAGAGAAAGAAGTAATTTTATGACTGAACATTTTCTTATCAACACTTGTATGTGGTGAATATGCAAAGAGATGATTGTGGATGCAAGAACACCTTTTGGCACATTTGAAAAGGGGGGTATATTTTACTTGTCTGAATATGTCCTGAGATGGTCTGTCTATGCTGGACTTATCTGCAAAATTTCCCCATTACTGCCAGAGAGAGACAAATGGGATAGGCTGTTTTGACTGATAATGATCTGTAGCCATCCATATTGTCTTCTGCATCACTTTTCTAGGTTGGCCATTCCTTGCTAAGTTAGAGAAGGGTGAAGCAGGTATTCCGTGTGTAATGTTAACACTTGTGTTGCAGAAGCAAACCAGAGGTGGAAGGCAAACTCTGACAACATTTTTTGGGGGTGGGGGTGTGATGTTCTTTTCTATTCAGGGCAAGAACCTGATCCCACCCGTGGCAGGAGGGAATGCCAAGCTGAACTACACCGTTCTAATTGGTGAGAAACCCTGTGTGGTAACTGTATCAGATGTACAGCTGCTCTGTGAGTCCCCAAACCTCATTGGAAGGCACAAGGTGATGGTAAGTGGTGCTTGAACCTCAACCCTTTGGTCTCGGGTGGACAGGAAGGGCATGCTGATGTGAGGAGCTGTCAGAGATCTCCTGGGAGTTTTAATCCCCATTTGTCTTCCATAGATACCACAAACTTTGTGGCCCCTTCTTGCTATAAAACTCCCATTAGTCTCGGAAAAGTCACCTGGAGATCCCTATGGACAGTGAGAGACCTCTCATAATCAAAGTCCTTTAGGAAATCTTGCTTATCTTCTTTCTTCTTACAGACTGTGTGAAGCCCAGATGTTCATGCAAATTCATATATGTAACATATTCCCTACATGACGCACTACATTAAAGTCAGTACTGTCCTCAACGATTGACAAGATGCAGGTGGTTAAAATTTACTTTTATGCAGGAAAGAAAAGCAAGCAAGATATGGACTCTAGCGTGACTGAAGTTTGAGGGTTTGACATCTGTATAACTTAATATAATCTATGCAATCTTCCTGGGTTGTATGAAAAATGACCATAGTGATTGCACTGGAGGGAGCTTTTCCTCCTCTCTCCTTTGATTTATGCACTCCTCCTTTACTTTCTTCTCAGTAATTTGCATGCCTCGGTGCTGTTGCTTGATAAACAGCACATCAGCAAAATCATCTGAGTTGTACAGAGCTGTGGGTGGAAACAAAGCAGAGGATAATAACTGACATCACACATATGGATGATCAATGTTTCCCACTGCCCGTCATCAGCTTCTTCCCACCTCTCTATTCCCCTTCCAAAACTATAACTGTTATATATTTATTTATTTCAATGCAGTGAGACTCTTACAGTTGGTGGAGATGCACTGCATGGGTTCTTTGAAAGAGAGAGTTTTCTGGAAACTTTTTGAAAATAGAGAGCTCATGGTGACCATCCTGCATCCCCTTTGTGACTACTGCTGGTGTGTTGTGAGACCTTATATTGGCTACTCAACTTCTCTGTGCCAAAGTCTGTCATCTGGAAAAGAGAGATAATAATCCTTCTCAGCTATGCAAATATACTGTGGCTCTTGTTTCATCGTAAAACACATTAAGATACTCCAAGAGCAGCAGTAATGAAGTGAGAGTTTTTTTCTCTGTGAATTCCAAATCTTTTGAACATGGCAATATATGTCCATGTGTATCATTTTCCTGAATGCAATTAAACATATGGTTAGCCAGAGATTGATAAAGCCAATACTGGAGACAGAAAACCCAAAGTTAGGTGAGCAGTAATCAGGCCCTGGGGATCAGGGAAGGGTAAACACAGAACCAGACCTTATCACTTGTGAAGACTCTCCTGTTCCTGCAGCTTGGGACAGGTCAAGTGAAGTCACAGGCAAAAAGAAATTTTTTTTTTTTTTTGTGGAGATTGTTCAAACAATAGCCATTGTTAGAAACTTGATTATATGATTTTGCTGAAGCCTGTTAATGAGCATTAGTGTTAGGAGTAAGTTACACATTTTTCTTTAAATAGCAAGCACTGGGGCAACTCTCTGACAGTGTCTGGGCTGAGAACCAAGCACAGAAGGTTACTTGCAGTGGAAGCCAACGTTCAAAGACGGACTTTGCATCTAGAATTCACCAGGAGGACAGCTGGCCTGGGGAATGCCTCCTCCAGGATGACAAATCATTTCTGTTGCTTGAGTTGGTACAAAACGTCTCCCTGTGTTTCCCATGAATGTCACTCTGATGTCAGAATAAATGTCAGGTAGTTCTCCCAGGTTCTCTGCCTGCTTCTGCCAGTGATTCACTGTGTGACCTTGAGCAAATTGCTTAACAAACCCTTTCTTGGAAAGGGATGTGGCCTAGATCTGAGAGAGGGGGACTGACTTAACCATTGCAACGCTGAGTTTGTTTTAAGGGAAGGAACAGTTAATGACAGAAATACGTATTGATGTCACCATATTACTGCACTAGTTTGGTTATCTTTTTTACAATGACAGGGGTAAGACAAAAAAAAAGGACATCCACTAAAAACCAGACACAAGTGAAGAAGAACCAGGAATGAGGAAGACCAATGAGTAACTAGGTGGAGAAGGTCCGGAAAAAAAAAAAAAAGAGAGGGGTGCTGAGTGTGGGTATTTAGTATAAGAACATATATCTGGAAAAGTTATCCTGGACTTGAATGATATAGTGAGTGGAGAGGAGGTCAAATACAGCAATAGGCATTTAGGACACAACTCATCTCATCTTAAGGCCAGCACTTACATTTGGTCAGGGCAAAACCAGAGCTGTGGTAGCCTCGAACAAGCATCAGCTATCAATCAGGATTACTGTTTGGAGGAGTGCTCATGTTAGAAAAGTAGGTCCCCAGCAGACTTGCCTCAACAGAGCCTTTTATCCTGCGTGCAGCAACACTGTCTGCAGTTTTCTTTCTGTTTTTTGAGAGCACAGCCAAGTTGACCGAGACGCTAGACAGAGACCAGGGAACCTCCGGGAGTTCACAGAGAGCACATAGCTGTCTTCTGCTCTCTGCCCAGCTGGGGACCATCTGAAGTCTCTTTATCAACGGGGCAAACCCAAGCATGTGGTTAGGGGAGAAATTGCAAAGAACATGGGCCAGGCTCTGGGAGCTTTTGTTATATGTTTTTCCTGTCCCAGGGGCTTCCAGAGAGTTTTCAAAAGCAAATTGTCACGCTGTGATTTCTCTCTCCCTCTGCCCTGAGTGCTCCTGTGTCAACTGCCCACTTTTGATGTCTCCTGTCCCATAATAAAGTTACAACCTATCAGATCTTGCTCAAGAGCTACATGGCCTGTGTTTATGTTGGGATCAGGGTGGTGCAGCACAAGATAGCCATTCAGGGGAAGGGATGGAAAACCCAAGTAACTGGACTTAGTAACATTTGTCTCACTGAAAGCATTATCCTGATCTCTTTCCTGTTTTCTCTACCACCAGAGCTGATTTTACCTGGCATGTCAGGTGTTCTCAGCCATTCCTTATCCAGGTATTCCTACCCTGTTTAGCTTATGAGACAAGCTAATACTCATATCATATTGTATGAGTTTGTCTTGCACAACAGTCGTAGCTGGGAGGTTCCTCTGTGTTTCTGCTCATTGGGGAGTTTTAATGCAGTAGTTTAATGCAATCTGTTCCCTGCCTTCCCTCCAGGCTCGAGTAGGAGGAATGGAGTTCTCCCCGGGGATGGTCTACATCTCTCCAGACAGCCTGCTGAGCTTGCCAGCTATTGTCAGCATTGCCGTGGCTGGTGGCCTGCTCATCATCTTCATCGTGGCTGTGCTGATTGCATACAAGCGCAAGTCCCGAGAGAGCGACCTGACCCTCAAACGTCTGCAGATGCAGATGGACAACCTGGAGTCCAGGGTTGCACTGGAGTGCAAAGAAGGTAGGACAGGGAAGGAAAGCTGAGGAGAACCTTTTCATTTGTATTGTTTGTTTTATTTCTAAAGATAAACTTAATAGGGAAAGGTCAAATAGAGGTTCTTCTGCCCTGAAATATCACATAAATGGTTTATGGTTAGTTTAGCCCACCAAATGTGAATTATGAATATTTATATTAATATGAAAGCTTAACTCATTTCAGATACGAGATGTATCAGTATTCATTGCAGAGAAGAATCAGCCACAAAACTTGGAGCTGAATTATCACCACTAGTGATTGAACCCTTTAGGAGTTCACTCAAGCCCTTTGGTTTTGAATCAAGCGTAGATCTAGGTCTGGCTTTGCCCAGAACCAGCCTTGCCATCCTAACTGCATTTCCTAAGCCCAGGGGTAGCCTTGGCCCTTGACCTTGGGGTAAGGCTGCACTTTTCTACCTTTTTCCACACATTGCTTCTCCACTCATACCCCAATCTCAGTTTTCCCAGGGGAAACATACGGGTCTGAGGGCCTTTCTGATCATGATGAGTGAGAACTGTACTGTTATTGCTACATGAATGGGTCATTTCTGTACCAGCTTTTGCAGAGCTGCAGACGGATATTCATGAACTAACAAGTGACCTAGATGGAGCCGGGATCCCTTTCCTCGATTACCGAACCTACACCATGAGAGTGCTTTTCCCTGGCATTGAAGACCACCCAGTCCTGAGGGATCTAGAGGTACAAAATCAATATTTACAGCTGCTGGGTCATTTCGTTGCTCTCTGTTCTGCCCTGAATGCAAGAGATGTTGTGTCATGGACAAGGTGGCTTACAATGTTTTGTCTTACCAGAATAAAAACAGCACCTCATAAAAAGTCTGATTGAGAAGGGGGAGATGATTGTTGCTATCTTAGATGTTAAGTTCTGGCCTGCTGCTTGATCACTCAACTATTTGGAAGAGCCCCATAGATTTGTGTACACTAGGTCCACCATATTCTGTCCCTTCTGTGTCTCCAACCTCTTGGGGTTTGCTTTTGAAATTGGTTTTATTAGTTGCAGCTAAACAAGGGCCTGGGAAAAGGGATCAAAAGAGAGTTCTGGAGCTGTCTGTGGAGCTTTGCTGATGCTGATGACATTATCAGATCCTTTACCTGGACAACACCTATAAAAATGATGGACACTCACCAGAGGTTTGCATTTGCTGTGCTCCATAGCTGCAGGTCTCTGTGGCTTGCAAGGAGGTCAGAAACTCACCTCCTCTCTCTGACCACACATGCTTGCATGTTCCTGCAGCACCCCCAGTCACCAGAGGCAGCAATGGGAGTTTGGGGAGAAGTTGCCCATTAATGTAGAGGTCTGCACATTGTCTGCATTAGTTTTCTGGCAACAGTGAGTTTGACAAGCCTCAGGTGAGTTTTCGCTGAAGGCCTCTGCTACAAAGCTGGTTCAGGGCTTGGCAGGATGGACAGGTTCTGTTCTAGGGATACCTGGGCTGGGGTATACCATGGCCAAGATCAGGGAGGTCCTTGGCTGAACTCTCTGCAAAGCCTTTGGCAAACTCTGCACTTCAGACAGGCTTTGGCATGGGCTACTGAGGAACTGCCTGAGGCCAGGACTGCAGTAGCTGGCAGAGCTGAAGAATAAGAGCTGGCAGAGGCAATACCATGCTTGGCTGGCTGTGTAATTAGAGGTGCCTGCTATTCTTTGCTCCTTTTCTTCAGCAGGGCCAAGCTACATCAAACTATATAGGGAGAACCATTAAAAAAAACTGCCTGAGTGCAGTACTGAGGAGGCCAGCCACTCATGAGCAAGTAAAAAGAAATGGTGAAGTCTTGTGGGGATGGACAGGAGGTTGTGTTACACAGGAGTTATAGAAGGGGTTGAATTTTGGGGTGCAAATGGGGCTGCTTTCACTCAAGAAGTGTGCAGTTTCACAGAGTTGAAGAGAGGAGGGGTGATCAATTCCTCTCTAGCACACACATGTGCGCATACACACACACACAAGCTTTTTCATCACACCCAGGGACCATTTCAACCCCTGTATTCACTAACTACAGTCAGATGAGCAGAGTCTCGCCCCTGCAGTTTTCACCATGGTTGTGCCCATATGCAGATACAAGTGGAGAGACATAACACACAAAGGTTTTACCAAGGCCACCAAACCTTAAAGAGAAAAAATAAAAAACTTTTATGAGTTAATATTTCAATCTGTCACTTTTGATCTCTTCTTCTCCTTTTTTTTTTCATCATCTTTCCATCCCTCCCTTACCTCCCAATATTTTGTAAAGCTTTAATTGTTCTTTCAGTTCCCACATTTTTGGCTGCTGACAAAGCAGGAAAGGCAGCTTTCATTCTGTTCTCTGCTAGCACCTAGAAGGAGATAAGACAAACAAACAAACAACAGTAACAACAAACAATGCTAAGAATTACTTGCCTAGGAATCCTCACTCATGCTGTTTATTGGGAAAAGACCCTAGCACAGAGTTTCAGTGAGCAGGTCTTATTTATTTCTACCTCGTTTGCTAATTAACTGCTTCAAGATGCAGTACAAAATACTTGTGTTATGTTTTTCTTGTTTTTAATTCTCTGTAATAACCTAGAGGTAGACAATATTAAATGTTCAAGAAAGTGAGCTAAAAATAATTATTAGTGGGATGGGTTGTAATATTTTTATTGGCTGTCTGTAGTTATTTAAAACTATTTGCTGTATGCAAAAAGAGTTAAGATCTCTAATTTCTGGAATAAAGAAGTAATGACCCCCGAAGCAGCCTTACATTACTTGGGTATTTAAGCACACAAACTTGTTTTGAATGGAGGTGTCAAAGCTGTGTGAGTAATGACACACATACGTACAACCATGGCATGTGTGCTCTGTGGTGTGGCTCCCCAGCTTGCAGGGAAGCTTCTTGAGGGTCTGAGAAAGGTCCAGCAGGAGAGAGGAATGAGTCTGGGGTTCTCCCATTAAGGCTGCATTGGTGCAGCAGATCAAAGGATGGAGTATACCCATGGCTCCATTCTTGTCCAGAGATAGAAAGTTGAGGCATGGTAGACACCTCTGTAGATAGAATCCAAGGTCCAGTCCTGAAGTCCAGTATAGAAGATACTTCATCATTCTTTCACAGGAATGTGCCAGAGACTCGTCAACTTCTCTGTCTCTAAACCATCTGATTTCCCAAGCACATCCTTCTGTCCAAATCTCTGTGTCCTGTTCTCTCCACTTCAGACTTATACACAACTACATGCTCACCACCTCAGCCATCACCTCAAGCCTATTTCCCTCCTCAGATCATGACCTGACTCTCAAGTCCGCTTTCTCCACGCAATGTCTTTTTACCTCTCCCAATTCCTTAAGGCAGAACGCCAAACCTGTCCCTGCATTGCACCTTCCCTGCATTATGACAGGTATTGAAGGACAGCAGATGTGTGGGAACTTGCTGGAACAAGATGAACAGGAGATCTGGATAGGTTGGACTGACAAGAGTCCCAAGTAACCCAATACTTTCAGCATTGACTCAGACTTGTTTACTGATGTAAGCAGGATCCTTGCAGAGAAGGATGTTGGAACAGATAGAGTGAGACTTTGATCAGAATGCAATCAAACTACAACATGGCATGATACCACATTGATCACTAGCTGTCTCTTCTGAATGTACTGTTCAGGGAGGTAAATGAAGATTTGGAAAATAACATGACCTTCTCACTTGATGTGTGGACCCCCTTCCTTCTTACAGGATCGTTCTGTGAAGCAGGAGGAAGGACTCACCTTCCTTACAGATTCGAGACCAAAAAAACAAAACAAAGCAAAACTTCACTATTTATAGCAGCTTTGCCTTTTCCCTGTCTCAGACTCGACTGTTGCTCCATGTTAAAGTCTATGTTTACATGGGCTGACTTGGAGAAACTGGAAGGCTGAGAGCAGAGAGGCAGAAAAGGGGAATTATGATCTATTTGGCAGTGGCATGACAGCAGTCAATGAGGGGATGATTTGACCTCCTTCTCTTCTTGTGCAGGTCCCTGGCTATCGTCAGGAGAGGGTAGAGAAAGGCCTGAAGCTTTTTGCCCAGCTCATCAACAACAAAGTTTTCCTGCTTTCCTTCATTCGCACACTGGAGTCCCAGCGCAGCTTCTCCATGCGGGACCGTGGCAATGTGGCCTCGCTCATCATGACTGTGCTGCAGAGCAAGCTTGAGTATGCTACTGATGTCCTCAAACAACTGTTGGCTGACCTCATTGACAAGAATCTGGAGAGCAAGAACCACCCTAAACTGCTTCTCCGGAGGTAAGTAATTCCAGGGGCCTGCCAATCTCTTGGGTTTTGGATTGCATGAAATCAGGACCTCAAAGTCCTCCTTTGGGATAGGTCAATAAGTCATTAATGCTTCATTTATACCTGTGTTTCCTTTTACCCTGAATGCCTCCAATTGTATCACGTAGGACTCATATCCATATAAGAGAGGTTTGCTGCCTGGGTCATAGACTGCCCTGTCATGTATCTTGTTGCTGATAGAACAACAGATGAACAGAGAGTCTCCTTCAGCTATGTGATCTCCTGCTACTCCCTGAGCACTGAATTTGGAAGCTGATTGCAATCAAGAGGCAAAGCTGATACGGGCAGCAGAAATTGTTTCGTAAAGAGCACAAGCCTAGTTTAGTGCTTCCTAGCCACATCTAAGGTCTCAACGCCAAGGTTGTGGAAACCCTTGAATTACAAGGGTACATCTACAGCTCTGTAACTAATATGCTTTCCCTGCCTAGGGAAATGCTGCATCTTCTCCCTTTAGGATCACACTCAGCTCTTCCTCCCCACAGCCTGAACCAGCCTTTCTGATTGAACCCAAGACCTTAAGTAAAACTACTGGCTTCAGATTTCCCCTGGCATCACCGAGAGGGAATGGATGGCCTTTGCACTGCTCAGATCTGTCTTTGAGGGGTTCTGTGCTGATTACAGTGGATGTCTCAGGCAGGGTAGAGGTCTTCTGTGCCTGCTGGGAGGGTTTTTATCTGGCACACAACCCACCATGGAGCACCAGCAAGAAGAGGAGCTGCAGGCATCTCTTGGTACACAGGGCAGCAAAGCCGGGGCAGAAAATGGATTTTGCTTTGGTGTCAGTTAACTCCCTGATGTAATTTCAGGCTTACAGCCTGGCTGGCATCCTCCCATTTGTCATTCCTTGCAATTCCTCTCTGCACATCTGAGATTGCCTCCTTCCAACTCTCCCCTCTCTTCATTTCCCCCTTTCTCCGTTTCTTTGTCTTCCCAAGCCTTTTATGCCTGTCTTCTCTTGAGCACCCCATTTTCCCTATTTTCCCTTCATCCAGTTCTTTCCTCACCCATTCTCTTTACTGGAAATGCCATGTGGTCTTTGGGAGAAAAACAGATATACACAGAAGCCACGTCCACTGTGCAAGATTTAAAAGCACAAGGTGAAGTTTCTTTTGTTTTGTTTTCTTTTGATTTCTCTGAAATGGAGTCACTGTCCTGACCAGCACTGAAACAGAGCCCTGTGGGAATAACTTGATGCTTTGAGTTTCAGGTCTTGGTCCTAGTCTCCCAGACGATTTATTTGCACCAGATAGATTCAACCTGAACCTGATGGTTCCTTGTGATGGAGGGGAATCTTCCAAAATCCTTCTGCACTTTTGGTCTGTGAAGTGTTGGCAGGGGGAGTTTTCTGGTTATTAAGCTTTTCCCACTTCATCTGTGTCCAGGATTCATCCCCATATTATATCCAACCTCAAAAGGATCGAAGTTGCCAGAGCAGGGTCAACAGCACAGCAGGGTGTTCAGCTCTTTTCCTCATTGTGATACTGGGTTTGCACCATGTGTTTGGTCCCAAACTTGGGGTGTCACACCAGGGAGTGCAGGAGAACACCTGCCTGGGTGGCATCACTGTTTGAGGAGCTCGAACCATGAGCAACACAGGGAGTGCTGGACATAAAGACCATACAGTGAGCAAAATGGTGAGGTGACCCTAACTGAGGAAAATGCACAACAAAAACACTCTTCAGAAAGAGGCAGGCTCTAGATAGAGACATGGCAATGATCACTGTAGGCAAAGGAAGTACAGGAAAAGCATTAATGCCCTAGTGAACTGGGGCCATGTCACCTCTATGGCTGTAGGCAAGAGAAGAAGAATGACGACTAGCACTGCTATTATTCACCTCCCTGCCATCCCTACCATCTAAATGAGATGTGCCCACAAGAATAGAGAAATCCCTATGGAAACCAGGCTAAAGATCAACCACACTTAGCTAGGGAAAGGACTGTCACTTGTTCTATGTCGCTGTAACACGGCACTGCTTTCAGGCGAGGTCTTTGGGTGCATGCGGGCATACAACTTAATGCAAACCCTTCACTTTGCCAAAGGAAGCAAGACCAGCTTCATGATAGAGGACTAGGGCACCTAGAAACCAAATTTATTCATCCAAGAAGGATTTTTGCTCTGACCTTGAAGATACTGACTGCAGGCACTTGGAGGAATAAGACCAGAGCATGCACTGAAGCTGTCATGAATTACACTGTCCTACTGGTGTCCAGAGCAACTTATGGACCTGAGTTGGTCCTTCTGCAGGGAAAGCTAGCCCTGAGAATTGGAAATGGATTTTTACCTGCTGAGGAGAGAGCATTACAGGAGCAGCTACGTGCAGGTCTCCCTTTCCCTGATTGACACACTGGGGAATATAATCAGTTAAAAATGCTGGGAAGATAATCGATGACAGATTACTATTTTTTTCAATAGTTTAGATGTCTTGCATCCATCTGTCTTAAGATTTTGCAAAGTTCATCATTCAACTCAGTTTCTAAGTCTTTGCAGGAAGCAAAGAGATACCGATACCTTTTAATCTGCATAGGTCTGCGATTTGCTCAGTGATCTGGGCAGGAAAATGGACAAAATTCATCCTCTGACCAAGTCCTTTGGCATGACCAACATGACTAATTCATTTCCTATCCTGTTTTTCTCTTGGATTGGTTTTAGGACAGAGTCCGTGGCAGAGAAAATGCTCACCAACTGGTTCACCTTCCTTTTGTACAAGTTTCTGAAGGTAAGAGAAGCAACGTGCCCAGATGAACAACTGTGTCTTGCTTTTCTTGGTGAGGTTTAGCTGGGGCCAAAACTTTCCAGTCTAATGAGTGAGGGCCTTTCTCCTGACTCAGGAAGAACCAAGAGGGATTGTTTGAGATGAATAGGTGGGAAAGTTTTGAAGGTCCCTAGAAGGTAATTCCAGTCAGTTTAATATCAGATTCCTGTTTTCAGCTGAAAGGAAAGGATATAAGGAGGTCACTCTCTAAAGCACTGCTTTTATAATAGGCTTCCCCTGCTTCCCCCAGTAACTTGTCTTCTTGCCTTAGCCTGAGCAGAGGCCTGATAAGGCCAAGAGACAGGCACACAGAAGCAATATGCTCCTGGCAGATAAGCTAATTAAGTGGGAGACAGGTGTACATACTGAGAAAGGGGCTGCTTCACTTCAGATTATTAACTGTTTTTTTGCTGAGATTTGCACCAGAGGTGAATGACCTCACTCACTGAGGTGGGACAAACCAGGAAAATGGAGGGTAAGGTGGGAAGAAGAGAAGGAAGGAGAGAGAGATAAGAGAGAAGGGAAACAAGAGGAGAGACCACAGGAGGGGTTCATGGCATAGGTCAGTGCAGCAAGAGAGGAGAGCCCAAGAAAGCTGTGGGAAGGAGGAGAGGGGAGATCACAAATAAAGGCAAGGAAGAATTAGGGAAGGGGGTGCTTCATGGGTTCTGCCTGTGGTCTCTTTGCAGCTGTCCCAAGTTGGGACACAAACAACTGATATCACCAATGCAACCACATGGACACAGTGATGCATTTCTCCCCTGGGTCATGGAGCTGCTCCTGTCAGAGCATCCCTGCTTGCTTCCGGAATGGGAGAACTTGGGGAGACTCTGTGCCCAGGCACCCTGCATAGGGCAACAGTGGTCCATCTACCTAACAGCACTGTCTCTGGGTCCTTTGAGCCTCATCCCCTACCCTCTTTGCTGCATTGCCCTGACCCATCAGAAACAACTTGGGATGCTTCTGTGGGTCTCTGCTGGCCTCAGAACTACTAGACACCCTTAGCCTGTGCAATGGCACTCAAAGGGCTGGTTTCACTCTGAAGAAGTGGGGGAGTTACCCTGGGGGCAACAAGTGTTGTTTTGAGGTCAATCCACTAGTATGTTAGAAGGACTCAGGAGAACTTGGTGGAGTTGAACATTGACTGCATGTGAGGAATAAACTATTTCCCATTGACCTACCTGCCTCAGGTGGCTTGGAGCCGGCAATCACTGAGATGCTTTACGGTTGGACTCGATCTTAAAAGCCTTTTCCAACCATAATGATTCTATGTTACATATTTTGGACTCCAGGTTTTCACCTCTGCTCCTCGTACTTCATCTGGCTCTTGTCTGTTCCACCCCTTGCAGGAATGTGCTGGTGAACCTCTGTTTTCCCTCTTCTGTGCCATCAAGCAGCAGATGGAAAAGGGTCCCATCGACTCTATCACTGGGGAAGCCCGATACTCTCTGAGTGAAGACAAGCTTATCCGACAGCAGATTGATTACAAGACACTGGTAAGTGCTATGAGCATACTCTTCTATGAGTTCTCCAGCATCTTTTAGAAGAGGACATTTCCAGAAAATAAGACAGTGATGGCCATGCTGTCCTTCTGGGGCACTTCCTTCTTGCTGCCCAGTAACATAACTGCTAAAAATCCACTGGTAGCATCCTATAAGGTATCAAGATTTGTGGCTGAAACTTGCAAAGCATGTTGGCAAAATGTTTTTGAAAAGATGACAGCTTCCAAATTATTTCTATGTTGCCATGTCCAGAGTATCACTATCCTTGCAAAAAGCAGCAGCAGGACCATCTTTTGTGCTTGGTGACGAATTTATGGCATTGCTTCACAGAGAGATTAGATGATCTCCATCTGGAAACGCAAGACCTAGTCCTTGAGTGGCCATTGGGAAATGTCTAGTATACAAATGACAGTATGAGAGAAGCAGGCATGTATTGATATACCCTGGGAGTATTTCCTAGCCTTCTGCAACCTGCAGATCAGACTCTACCCAGGCCAGATGTGCTATCTTTGTATTTAATAGCCCTTAATGGATACTTCTGCTATGATTTTGCCTAATTGCTCTTTGGACCTGTGTAAAATTTTATCAGTGACACTAATTTGTTGAGTGGAATTGCATAGCTTAACAACACCCTGGAACACATAGAGGTAGCTGGGCCTAGCACAATATGCCAGAGACAGTTAAAATAAAGTCTAATACCAGTTGTTATTGTCTAATATCTGATACACACTCAGTTTGGGACTCTCAGTTTTCGGTTTTGGGGAGCCCACAATGGTTTGGAGGGTACCTTAGCAAATAGAGTGTGAAAAGTGAAGGAATTTGACTTTTTACTTCTTTCTCAGCAAAAAACTGGGCTGCGGTGTAGCCTAACAGGGGTACACTTTCTGCTGGCAGCTTAGGCAGTACTAGCAGTTCACACACAGCAGTATGCAGCTTGTTGTTGGGTTTATTGCCAGAGAAGAGAGGGGCCCTATTCGCTGGCAGGCTGCACAGACTGTTCCAAACTGCTACCATTCCTGAGGCACTTTGAAGTGCTCTCTTCAAATATCACTTTTAAGGTGATATTGCATTGCAATCTCCTCCCTCTCCATTTCCCACCCCCGCCACGCAGAGCAGGAACTGCTTTCTGGAGAAATTTATGGAGTGAAGAGCAATCTGTCCAGGGCATCTTTTGGAGGAGGAAAAGCTCCAGAGAGGAAAAAGAGCATTGAAGGAGCTGCTGTGTTGGGAGGTAGAAGGAGATCAGAGAGTGATGACTGGACAGAGAGCTGGAACAGGATAAACATGAAGATAGGAGGAGTATAGACTGTAAACAAGAGAAGTGGGTGATTCTGCTTATGACACTCATTTCTGTGATCTAAATCCCTCAACAGCCCTTTACAAAGGGCAGTTACAAAAATACTAGCAATCGTTTCCAAATTAGTACAGCATTTAGTTGATAACAACACTAATAAGGATTAATAATTTAAAATTGATATACAAAACACTTCTAAATATCTACGTCTTTGCCCTGATGTGATGGTCACTCTTCCATTATCTCTCTAGGACCTAGCAGCAAAGGCACCATTCCTGTAGAAAGAAAAAAGGTAGAGATTGCTGATGTATGCCATCACCCTGAGGTCCTCACTAGGAGAAGGGTGATGTCCATGGCGGGGTTTCCTCCTCCACAGTTGTGGGTCCCCCAGGGATGTTTTCAACCCCTAGTTTTAGGATTCTCAGAACATGCTACTGGCTTGTCTTCTGTTTTTATGCACATCGTCAGTTGCAGAACCTTAATCTGATTTAGCTTTAGATGTCTTTAAAAGCTATGGGTCCAGGCAATTTTAATTCATTGACCTGTCCTACATTCTAGCTCAGGTGGGCTGATTCACAATCTAGAAATAGCTGTTTTTCTTCACTGGCTACAAACCAGAGTCATGAGCTTTGATCAGAACCAAGTCTAATGGGGGGCATACTTTACTTCTAAATACGAACAGAATTTAATTTCTCATATTAAAAAGTAGGACTTGCCTTTTAAATCAGCAGGGTAGTCCTCTTTTCTGTTCCATATGGTTGTCTAGCAATTTGGAAGCCTGATCTTGCATGGAGAAACTGAGCAAAAGAAAGAAAAATGTGGACACAGAACGATTACTTTCACCAAAGGAAATCCCTCCGATCCTTTTAGGCTTGATATAAAGCAGACAGCAAGAAGGGTAGTAATTATACATCAGCCTGAACAAAGCTCTTCTCCATTCACTCTGTGTTGTTTGATGTTAATCAGCTCTCCCTCTTACATCTCAAGAGCAGACAAATATATCCCGATAGGAATCTTAGCAGATTTACAGAGATCAGCTTCGGTGAAAGAGATTAAGAAGAAGCAGAATATGAATAGGGCTATTCTTCCTTTTTGCCTCTCTTCATTTCTGTTTTATTTTCTCTCTCTCCTCCCTTACTTAAACAGACATTATTCTGTCATCTTTTGTTAAAAATATATTATAATGAAATAGAGCAAGAACTGATTCAATATTTGTTTGTAGTGTAAGAATTCCCTGAATGTCTCCTGTTCCCCCCAAACTCATCCAGTCAGCACTATGTATTTGCAATATTTGTGGATAAAATTCATTGAGTTGCTCATGTTTCATGACTGCTAGGTGCCAGCTGGTTGCTTGACAGAATTAAATCTCAGTTCCAGCAATGTAGCTGTTTATTGTTACTAGACCATACAGACGAGGCCAGGGCTTTTTTTGAGGCAGAGGTGGGGAGCTGTTATTCCTTACCCTTCTTTTATTCTGACCCAGTATTTTAAGTTGATTTTGGCAATGTAGCTGTTTATTGTTACTAGACCATACAGATGAGGCCAGGGCTTGTTTTGAGGCAGAGGTGGGAGCTGTTATTCCTTACTCTTCTTTTATTCTGACCCAATATTTTAAGTTGCTTTTCACTGTGACTTAAGTGAAAAGCAAATTAAAGAAATGAAGTAAGTGACCTGTCCAAGAAGACAAAAGGAGGCAGGATAGCTTCAGATGTCTGGAATTACTGATTTTAGACTGTGTACCTCATGAAACTTACATTATTTTGGGCTGATAGTTCTCTCAAATGAGATAGATCTGATTTGTTGTCTGCCTAGTCCTATGTTTCTCCATTGGAAGTATTCCTCAGTGGGCTAGGGTCTCTGCACTGTATAATAATTTGTGTACATGCAAGGAATTGTTTAGTTTGGGAGATTTTTCAATAAATGTGTTGCAAATCAAGTGATGGAACTTCTTCTGAGCTACTTACCTCAGAGGAGCACTCTGTGGTGCTAATAGATCTGATTTGTTGTCTGCCTAGTCCTACGTTTCTCCATTGGAAGTATTTCTCAGTGGGCTAGGGTCTGTATAATAATAATAACTGTATAATAATTTGTGTACATGCAAAGAATTGTTTAGTTTGGGAGATTTCTCAATAAATGTGTTGCAAATCAAATGATGGAACTTCTTCTGAGCTACTTTTACCTCAGAGAAGCACTCTGTGGTGCTAATGTCTTCTCTAACAGCCAGTGCTCATTGTCTTTGGTCTTGTAGTGCTATTAAAAACCCATCCAGATTATTCTATCTCTGAAAGACAGGAAGTTCTCATCCCTGTTGGTCACCACCTGCCTTTGGCAGAATCCATGACTTTTTAGTCATTTGCCATCTATAAGCAAAAAAAAAATCCTCACTTCCTAATGAGGAAAGGCCATCCATCTCCTGCATCAGCTTCATTTTTGTTGACACAAATAATGCAGTTGAGCAAAGGCCTCGATGTTTATCGAATACTGTCAAGAATATTGGATAATTAGTGCTTAAGGGTGACAGGCAGGAGCTGCCCAATATATCTTGTCTTGGAGCTTCTGGCATTCTCTGTGTGGTCCCTGCACACCTCAGTGGCTCC
>NW_010583389.1:33247-83271 GCF_000705375.1 Tinamus guttatus | reverse complement strand
TGTTGACACAAATAATGCAGTTGAGCAAAGGCCTCGATGTTTATCGAATACTGTCAAGAATATTGGATAATTAGTGCTTAAGGGTGACAGGCAGGAGCTGCCCAATATATCTTGTCTTGGAGCTTCTGGCATTCTCTGTGTGGTCCCTGCACACCTCAGTGGCTCAGGTGCAAGAAGCCTAATAAGCTTCTCTCTCCTGACATCACACTCCATGGTGGGTAAAGACTCTTTGAACTCTCTGCGTTTAAGGCTTTTGGGGGAAGTTTTGGTGGCAGGAAGGAAGCCAGTAAGAAAATGTCAAAGCGTTTCCCATGCTTGGCATCTTTGGCAGTCCTTTTCCTGCTTGATCTCTGCGAAGCCTTTTCTAAGGAAATGATGCCTGTTTCCAGGACAGACACTGCAGTGATCTGGTGGCAGATAGCTCAAACTGCTCAGAGAACTCAAGAGTCAGGTCCCCCAAGCAAGTAACCCCAAACCATGCCGCTGTAATTTAAATGTCAGTATTGCACAGTAGCGATCAGTTCAGTTGCACTAGGCTTTGCATGTCTGTATGCTCAGAGACAGTTCTTGCCTAGGAGGGTTGGCAGGAGAAGAAAGCCCAAGGATGTAGAAAAAGGTCAATAAGCACTGATCCAGTGAGATGGCATGCCCCAAGATCACACACAGTCAGTGGGAGAGCAGGGCTCAGAGATTTACAGTCTGCTCATTTCCAGTCCTGCCCTTTTCCATGCTGACCCTGTGAATGACACCCTCTTGGTACCATGTTGACAGAGACTTCAAAGCCAAGTGTTAGTTTCCTGTCAATGGCTGAACCACATTTTCAGCATGTCCTTGAAGATCACTGATGGCTCCTGTCCCCTTCATCCACCCTGGTAGCAGTTCCCAATGGGGCTTAAGGGCCAGGAGGGAATATATTTAGGAGGTCAGCATCTTTAGGAGGTCAGCATCTTATGGATTCCCTCCAGCTCACTGGCCATCACACAGGTCTCCTTCTCACTAGCTGGCACCAACCAACAGCATTGCTCCTGCTGTTGTGCAGCACAGCAGGAGCAATGGGATAAGGTTTGTGTCTTTCACAAGACAAGGCAAGGGCAAAAATGTAGGATGAATCTTGCATTCTAGTGAGAATGGAGCTCCTGAAGTCCACTAAATTACTGGGAGGGACTGGGAGCAATGCTTAAAGGATATTTTCTCCTGGTCAATTCCTATCAGGGACAATCTGTGGAAATCCAGGAGAACCAATATAACTCCTGAGTGGTTTCCCACAGGAGTGGAGTAGGAATCCACTCCTTGCAAGCACCTCAATTTGATGAGAAACTTCAGTCTGCTAAGTGGTGACAGATTTTCCATCTGTAGGATAAGGATGACCTCTATAGACCCCATGAAAAATTTAGAAGAGAAACTTTTGTGTGTGCATGTGCTGCTCCTTGCAAAATTCCAAGATCTTCATAGCGAGAAAAGTTCAGAGCTCCACAAGATAGATAGCATTTGGAAAACACCATCTAAGAGTTGACATGAAATCTGGGCCTTACCTACCAAAACCCTTGTACTGTAGGATGAGGTTTGATTTCTATAAACAATGACTGCATTACTGGAAGTGCTGAAAAGGATATCTTCATTGCCATTAAATGAACATTGGTGTGTCAGATTCAAGTCAGCACCTGGGGGAGACCTTGGTCTTTCTGGACGCCTGGCAGGGTAGCCTGAGTCGTTCTGAATGGCACGAGATGCCTCTCTGTGAACTGAGACCTCGGTGACTGCACTGGAGCTGCATTACACCTGCAGAGCTTGCTCTGACTGGCATCAACTACATCCACTTTAGCTAAACTGAGATGAGCAGAGATCTTTGGAAAAGATCATGACATGTAAGAGAGACCTGCAAAGTAACTTGGTCACCGGCACCATGCGTGACCCCCATGGCACTCTCACAATACCTGGCCGAGCCTGTCAACCTTTAGCTCTGGAAGTGTGGGTTAGTGTGGGTGAGGTAGATTGAGTACTGACTGGATGGCAGAGCTGAGAGAGTTGTGATGCAGAGACTACTTGGAGTGCAGAGTCTAGTCAGTGGTGCAGAGTCTACTTGGAGACCTGTAGTTAGCGATGGTCCCTCAGGGGTTGGTCCTCAGTCCAGTCCTGTTCAATTTATTCATCAATGACCTGAATGCCGGGACAAAGTGCTGCCTCAGCAAGTTTGCTGTTGACACGGGGATCTAATCAGTGTATATAAATACCCTAAGGGAGGAAGTAAGGAGGATGGGGCCAGCCTCTTTTTGTGGTGGCCAGCGATAGGACAAGAGGAAGAGGCCACAAATTGAAGTACTGAAAGTTCTACAAGAACTTGAGGAAAATTTTCTTGATAGTGAGGGTGACAGAACACTGGAACAGGTTGTCAAGAGAGGTTGTCGAGCCTCCTTCTCTGGAGATCATCAAAACCTGCTTCAAAACTCGTGGTGACCCCGCGTGTACAGAGTGGTTGGAGTAGGTGATCTCTAAAGGTTCCCTCCGACCTTAATGATTCTATGATTGTAACCACCAGCTCATTCCCTACAGATGAGTAACAAGAAGGGGTCCACTAATAACCTCAACAATGGATGCATTTGAATGGTGCTCTGTGATCCTTTGAGATGAAAGATGCCACAGAACTCTAAATCAGTGCTGTTGTTATTATCTGAACTGATGCTCTTCAATACTCCTGGAAGTGAAATATAAATAACAGATTTATGATCTAATCAATATCTCACATTTATATCTCCCCTTTCATCCAAAAAGATCACAGAACTCTTTGTAAGCAATATCTTCACAAGTCCCTCTTAGCTGAGCATAACAGCACCAAAGGGAGCCTGGTGAGCCAATATATAATTATGCTGATATTATTCCACCCAGCTTCCAGCCACTTTGAGACCTCACTGTGTCTTAGTAGGTTAAGGTGTGGAGTGATGGAGAGTCCATCATCTATTGCGTACTACAGAAGGGAATTTATAGTCAAGGCAAAATTTGCCTAAGTCACCAAAAATAACATGCCTGCTCTTGTAAAAAGGCCGCAGGAACATTTAATAATGACACATATCCAGGAGCTCCACTGAACACTCCTTCCAAGCGTAAAGGTGTGCTAAGTTTATAAAAGTTTATAGATTTCACACTCCTCTATCCAGGAGAGACCAAAATGCTCAACGTACAGAGGGCTGTGAACTAGGGGGTTGGCTGCCATTAAAATATGCATGTGTATTTAAGGAATCCCTTCTCCCTTTCTACTCCATATGCTTTGCATTTTACTGTTGGACACAGTGTTTGGAACAGATATTGTTCTATTTCTGAGAAATCAGAGGCCTCTGGACTTGGGTCACTTTTCTTGTTCTATGTGCCAAAGCAAGAGGCTTTTTTAAAAAAAAAAAAATCCTTCATTTCAAATCAATAACATTCTTCTCAGGCAGAAGAGTCTCAGGCTGTCCCAGGACTCTGCATAAAATATTCAAAATTAAGGGTGAGAGATGCATGATAACTCTTTACCTGAATTTTCAAAGTCAGAGTGACAATGAAAGGACCTTACTGGATTTTACTGCCTTATCTGCTCTTTGTGGAGCAAGGAATAGATCAGAGATCAAGTAAAGTTTTGGAGATTCCTTTGGTTATCACTTCAGCTCCAACCAGAATCAGGGCTGATAGCATTTTTGATGGTTTCTATGAAGACTCACTGTTGTCTGATTTCATTTTTGGCTGAAGGCACCAGAACCTGAGGTGGTGTTCACAAACTTTTTGGTACTAAGTATTGCAAAAATGCCAAGGAGATAAGGCTCAAATCTGAGGGACTTTTCCCACAGTTATAGTAGCTTCGCCTCCCATAGACAAGTGATTGAGAGAGAAGATCAGAAAAACTCACACATTGCCCCCAGCTCAACGACTATAACATCTGAGAACCCCAAACTCCTAGCTAAAAGCCAAATCCCTCTTTCATTTAATCAATGGATGAGTTACCCTTAGTTCAGCTGGCACAGACTCTAAATGATGCTAAAGGTCTGCAGGGCAAGGGATTGAGGGCAAAGCAGGCATGGATGCATGCGGCAATCCCGTGTCTTTTCAGAACATATTTCACCTTATTTTACCCCGGATCCCTCCCAGCTCCATCCAGCTTACAGGACACAAGAAGTCGGCTGAGGAGGGCAGACCCCAGGGTTCTTGTGCTGTTCTGAAACGTACATCTGATCTCATTGCCTCCCTTCCCTTCTTTCAGGTCCTGAGCTGCGTCAATCCTGACAACGTGAACAGCCCTGAGATCCCAGTGAAGATCCTGAACTGTGACACCATCACTCAGGTCAAGGAGAAGATCCTGGATGCCATCTTCAAGAACGTGCCCTGCTCCCACCGGCCCAAAGCTGCTGATATGGATCTGGGTATGTGAGTGTGTGGTGGGCATTGAACACCTCTGGGAAGAGGGGGAGAGTGGAAATGGGAGTCCACCAGACACTGTCCAGCTATTGCAAGTGCCACTTTTCCAGATGGAGGTTGCTTCCAGTGCCTGTGCAAAGCAGAGCTGCAGTAATGTATTGATTGGACTGATGCATACAGTCCTGGCTAACGATAGCTCTACATCTCTGCCTTTGGGGTCTGCATGTTAGGAAAACCATCAGCCACCCACCAGCTTAAGCAACAGCAGTTCTGAGGCCTGCTGCTCTGGGGTTCCCTTTCTGCAGAGGGCTATGAGAGCTGCATTCACGTCTTAAGGAAGAGAAAAAATGAGTCCCTCTGTTTATCATTAGCCCTGCCCAAGAACATTATGAGATAACTTTATGAATTCATGTTTTTCTCTGTGGTCTGCTCCTTCATGCATTACTCAAGTTGCAGGCTACTGCATCTGTTTCATCATATTTCTTGCCAGTTAAGCTGTCAAGCTCTGGGGCATATGAGGAATTGTACCACCCATTACAAGGGTGCCTTTGAATCTAAAATAATGTGTTATTTTTCCCCAAAACTGAAATAAGGACAATGGGAAGAGTGAGGTGCCTGAAATTGGGTGCAGAGGCAAATCTGATACCACACCTGGAGGCTACTATGAAAGGATGCATAAAAAAAATTTACTTGGATTGGTATGGAGCGGTGGACTGTACTGTGCGAGGCAATTAGCCAGAATTTGCCTTTGATGACCTTCAGTGAAAGAGACTTGAGTGGAAAATGATGGGGTCTATAAAACCCTGTGAAGTAGAGGAGGAACCAAAAGGAAAAGGAATGGACAGATGCCAAGAAGCAATTCACAGCAATAATGGAGGCAGAAATGAGAGGTCAGGGATTAAAGTTAAGTGTGTATATGTGCGTGTGTTCATGTAGGGGGGAAGGGGACTCCTGACAGAAATTGCTGCAAGATTTTTGCTCATGAAAGGCAGTTAAAACAACGAAACAAGCTGCCAAAAGCAGAGTAATAAAGAACAAATTGTATACATCACTATGAAAGGACCGAAAGCATTTCTGGAGCTGCTGTGAGTCAGCAGAAGACTGGAGAGTGCAAGCATGAGACCAGAGACAGTAGAGGGTCAGGGCACAAGCAGTGGGGGAAGAGAGTTTATGGCTGGTTCCATTGGTATGTGCAGTGCTGGATGGTGGCCTAGGGCCACATTTGGACCTGAGGCTGAGTGTGGGTGGAAAGTGGTCTGCTGGCTATGGGGACCGAATGGTATACAAGCCCTGGCAGGAATTTCACCATTATGTCAGAAATGCGAGGGATGAGCTGGAGCCCACAGATGTTATTGTAGCTCTGATAATTTACATCAGGTTGTTTCTCCCTTCCCTATGAATTTTTCAGAGGTTCAATGACTTTTCCAACCTATGGACAGGCCTGGTGGGCTAGGCTACTCTGGATCTGATCCACATTCCCAGATACAGAAGAGCCTGACAATGAAGCAGCCAGGACTTTTACTGCTGCAAACCGTTTTGACCTGCTAAGTGGTGCTAGTGAGGTCCAGAAAGTATTCATAAACATGTGCATGGATTTTGTCCTTACTGACAGGAGACCATTTTATGAGCAGCTCTCTAGAAAATAGCCATGAGGGTGCAGTTGGGAAGAAAAAATAAAGCATCTTATTTATGATAGAGGCAAGAAAATTGCAGGCTTCCTTAGCAGAGCTGCCAACAAGGTGGGAGGAGTGTGACTGAGGTGGCTGAAGAAGGAATGAGTAGATGGGCATGTCTCACCACCTCTCGGCCCATCCTTTTTTGTCTGAAAAGGTGTTTTGGTGTATGGCATCCTTTGGTGGTGGTGAAGGAAGTGTGAGGAGAGCAGGAAGCTGCTGTCCCTCAGAAAGCAGCACAAAGGTCTCAGGGTCAACCTGCCCTGGGCAGCAAGAGCTGCTGGATCAGCTCAGCTAGTCCTTGCTAAGCAAGGGACAGAGCACACAATTGCAATCTGGCCTTGAAGTTGATGGTTTTCTAAACAGCAACAGCAACTATTACACTTTCTAGGCTTTCTGTACATGCTAAGGCCAGATTGCTCTCATGGAAGAAAGCAAAGAAACTAATGAGTTATTTTGAGTTGTTAAATGCAGGATAGCTGCAGGCAGAGTGACTTGTATGTGTCACGAATGTCATAATGTTTTGCAGTTACTCAGACGACTCATGGTGGGGGTTTTTGGCTGAAACCGCTTGTATTGGACACCCTGAGGTTACATTTTAGCCCCACATCCAGATTGCAGCACTCTGAGTAAAAGCTTATTTCTGCGGTGGCCATTTGTGTTATTATTATTTCATTTAAAGTCCTCATCATGAACAAAATGCCCCCTCTTTGGAAAAACATTAGGGCAGGAGGATCAGAAAACAGAAATTTGGCTTCGCACAGAGACCTCATTTCTGCCTGCTTTCGACTGCCTCCTGAAAGGGGCTGCTGGTTCAAGTGCCATGCACTGATTCTGCATCCCCTTTGGATGCAGCTCCCAGTGAGGGGAGTCACTGGAGCTGCCACACTGCGGAGGGCAATTCAACCTTTGGAAACTATTTAAATTGAATCAAATTCTAATATATATTCAATAAGGCAGATAACTTACCTATATATCATAAAATCTTTTCCAGGCACCTTCCATCTATGCATTTTGATAGGGACTTCTCTTTCTCCCTCCCAAACCACCATGGTCCTTTCTTTACCCTAGAAGCAGAGCAGAGCTGAGATTCTCCATTAATTTCCTACAGGTCATAATTTGCTGGCAACTTACCTGTTTTTCTTTGCTACCCATCTGGTTATACTGGAACCCGAAGCATACAGACAAAAGGGCTGTGGTTTTTTTTGCTTGTTTGTTTTGTTTTTCTTTTTTTTTTCGCATTTTTTCCTATTTCCTATGCCAATCAGTCTCTTACATGGAAGTTACTGGGAAACGGTAAAACACTTCTAGGAATGCAGGACTAAGAGCGGCCACCTGGCTCTTCAGACTAATCCTTCACAAGCTCAAGTGATCATGAAATAAATGTCGAGCCTGGGTAAGCCAGATGCATTTGTTTCACACGCCATTTCTGCACATAAGCAGCCACAGAAACATTTTGCAGCCCTTTATGGTGGTCTTAAGGCACCAGACAACCTTATTATGGTGGTCTGTAGGAAAAGGTTGGAAAACACAGCACAGCATGTAGGAATGACTAAAAAGGGTCATATGCATCATGACCTGGAAGTGCCTGTTAACGATAGGTTAACTGATGGCTACTAGCTCTGGTGAAGGCATCTGGAGGGAGGTGGAAGGACTTCCATCCACTTGGGTGTTCCAATTGTCTTGGGGAAAAAAAAATTCTCTCTGCTGCATTTTTGTCTCTTGTTCAATGGGCATGTTCAGGGTCACCTGGACCAAAGAGAAGGCATGCAGGAGGTGCAAGATTTTAAGTAGGATTCAAGCTGCAGGATGGCATATCCTTTGTACCAGTAGAGCTGTCCCCTAGCCAGGTATTGCCACAGCTTAAACAAGCCTCTCTTTGTCAATGGCCCCTGGAATTTACTTTTCCCCAGTCAAGCTGAACAGAAAGGTTGCTTCTAAAAGAAGAAAAAAAAAAAAGGAAGAAAAAAGAAGTAATTCCTGCGTGCAATAAAAAGATACACTATCAGCTGAATGAAATATAAAGGCTTCACAGCAGCTGTCTCCTGAGTTTGCATTTACCGCTGCTCCTGATTGGAAGGCTTGATAAAGATAATGGGATTTTTTTTTTTTTTTGCCTCCCTCCCCCCCTGTCTCTGGAAGGTGGAAGTGTAACAAATTGGATTGGAGTGTGCCTCTCCTTTGTGGCAGCACGGTGAGGAGCACACAGATCTGATGAGAGAGGGTACAGGGTGCTGCCAGGGAGGATGAAGTGAACAGATTTTCCCTTTGCACCATGAATACAGATGTCAGGGTCACCTTTCTGTCCTTTGCCCCTTCTTTTCTCCTCCTTCCCACAGCCTCTGTGTTTATTTGAGAGACCAGCGTGACCACCTGAACACTTACAGGGAAAGGGAGCATGCAGAACTCCTATAAAGCAAACCAGACAGAAAGAGCCCCGTGGGGAGATCACTAACCACACTGAGGACCTTGCCCAGTCACCACTCAGTTGTACAATGAAATAATTTATATTTGGTCAAGGGAAACAGGGTATAGCATTGGAGGCAAATGCATCTGCACCATGGGTAAAGCCCCTTGGCTTGCCCACGAGAGGGTCTTGTGTGGAGTCAGACTTGCAGTTCCCCACTGTTATAGATACTCAGTGGGGCACTTTGTAAGAGTATCATTCCCTAATCAAGCCCAGACTTCAGCATTTTGTGCTCTTCCAAGAAATATATGGGTCCAGTTAGCTTCTGAGAATCAATTTGAGGCAGGATAAACACAGATATCACAGGGATAATATAGACGAGGAACTAAGGAGCTGGAGCAAATGAAGGGCAGTTTAGGATCAGTGCTTCGCCACTGTAACCTTTACTTACACTCTGAGTATCTCCAGCCAAAGAAACACCCGGCAATAAACACAGCAGCTGACCTCTTCCTGCTAATTTGAATGAATAATAAAGGCAAGGGCGACTTTCCCAATACATTTTAATTATGTGATAAGAAAACTGCTGAAACCAAAAGAAATTTGCAACGGTCCTTGCATTTTTATATTAGGAGCAATAAGCAGGGGTGGCAGGTGATGTCTCCATATCCAAGAGTTCATTTTAATTAACTCCAGCAAATGAATAGACTTTCTGCTTGGACTGTGGCTGGGTCATTGTGACAGAGTCATGACCACCGATAAGAAGCTTTAGATGGGTCAGATTGCCTCTGACTAAGCCACAGTGATATTACATTTCTCTCTTTTGTCCATGTTTATGCATTCCTTGCCTACAGGCAAGTCCAGGAGACCTCTGTGAGGAAAGCAATGCCAGTCCTCCTGGAACGAAGGGCTTCATCCCCATGGCATCCCTAGGGCAGGCTGGTCTTGGAACCTCCACATTGCAATAACAGAGCAAGAGGGTGAACTAAGAGTTAAACACTGTGAATAACCAGATTGCTCAAGTCTTGGGGTCTTGTTCTGTTCAGCTCTGTGATCCACTCCTCGTTTTATTTGTTTATTTATCTGTTACCTTTCCACTGTGCATCTAATGCCAAACTCATCATGTCTGCAGACAGCTGCCATATGTTCTGATCTCAACATGGTTCAATGTCATTCTTGAGAGGAGTGTGTGTTTCCAGTGCAAAAAGCATTTTTGTAAAAATAATATTTTATTCAGTGCAAACAAACAAGTTTGGATAATGTAGGACTTGACTCAGGGCTTTGACACAGAGCTGTGATTTTTGCATACCTTCCTGAACCACCTTACTTACTTCATCTTTCCCTTTTTGCCCTGTCATGGGCTTTAGACATGTGTGCATTGTATGGTGTACATGGTTGGAGGCACCTGTCAGACCATAATGATAATGATTGAGACATGCTGCTTCACACATATGTAGCCTGCACATGTGTGAGGCACATGAGTTATGGCCACAGACCTCCATACCCTTCTCTCAGAGTGAAATGTGTCATTTCTCCTTGCAGAGTGGAGGCAGGCAAGTGGGGCAAGGATGATCCTTCAGGATGAAGACATCACAACCAAGATAGAGAATGACTGGAAGAGACTCAACACGCTGGCCCACTATCAGGTAATGTGACCACAGTCCCTCTGCCAGAGGTCCAGGATGACTTACCCATCGCTGTTGTTGTGTGTTCTTCCATCAGGGAGGTACTGATCTCCAGCCAGCTCATCCAGTACTTTCTCAAAGGCCACACTGCTTTCCCAGGGACACAGCTTTACCCAACATATATTTCCCACCATTGTCCCTTGCCTGGTGCAGCTCTGTCACTTGGTGACTTCTTTATGGCACCACAAGAATGTCCTGCATGTGACTACAGTCTACAGAAGCTGTATCATGATAAGCCAGAGCAAAACTCATCTCAGACACTGAATTAAAACAGTGTCCCATCATGCTTCCCCCTTTCCTCGCTCAGGTCTGTGGGAGAGGATGGGAAGAAGGTAGCTCAGCCAAAGAAGCTAGAAGGAGATGGATACAGTGCTGTTCTCTAAGATTCAACAATAACAACAGATGAGTGAGTAATAGCTAAGCAGAGCCCTTGTATTTAGTGCATCCATCCTGCCCACAGGCCTGATAGGAATCATCCCAAAAATAAGTCCTAGAAAAATCCTAGAAATTAGTCCAAAGGAAGAAAAAAAAACTTCTGTCTCTTCCAAAGGAGAGCAGCAGCCCTGGGGAGTTAAGGATATGAAAGGGAGTTGAGGTCAACATGAGGACAACATAAGTCAACATCTATCTTGTTGACAAACAGAAAACAAGCCCTTCCCTCTCCTTTTCTCCAGTGCATCCAAGTTTCTATTTTTTACTTTTTTTTCCCCCTTTTTTAAATGTTATCGGAGTGCAAAAGGGTAGTTGGAAGAAAAAATGTAAGGAAAGGGGTTTATTATTTGGAAGAAGGAGGAGGGAAGGAACATCACTGGAGGCAGCGTGGTGCAACAGAGTGGTCACTGACCTGGAACCCTTGGTTTTAATCCATACCCTGATCTGAGTGACCTGCCTTGTGTGGGACTTTCCTTCATCTCTACATTACCCTGAGATCCATAAAACAGAACAAAAGATGTTTAAAAATGTCGTACAGAAGTAAGTGGTAGTTTCCTGAAAATTTGAATTTTGGTGAAAAGCTCCCACTATTCATCCTCTCCTCCACTTGCCAAAAAAGCATCATCAATTTAATCTGAAGCTGACAATTTTGTTGTTTCCTCAGAAATCTGTACTTCATAACAAGTTTTTTTGTTGGTGGTGGTGGTTTTTTTTTTCCATTTAATAACTGACCTGAGGAAGCAGAGGAGGTAATTTGAAAAGGAAACAAAATTTTTCACTGGAGATTGACTGAAACATTGCTGGCTGACTCCAGAAGATTCATGGAGGGGAGGGGAGCACACTTATGTTTTATTTCAACAAAACAAGGGCATATTTTTCACTTCCTTCTTGACATTTTCCAGTTGTTTACTTCCAGCAAGTTGCTCCCAGCTCTGCTGATGAGCAAAGGCAGAACAGATTCTCATCTGCCAGGGTGCTGAACTCTACATTACTTATCCTGGTGGTTGTGAGGGCTGAAAGGAAACATGCCAGGACAGTCAATGATATTGGCCATGCCTCAGTTTCCCCATCTGTAGTGTGGGTATAAAACTACAAAGTGTCAATAATTGCCTTCTGTGATTGCTGAGAGGCTATTTAATTAGCCTCTTCAATGCTTTGAAGATCAAAAACTCTGCACAAGTGCTAATTATTATTACACAGACAAGAGATAGAAGTTGTTAACAGGTTCTCTTTTCACCTATCTCCTTTTTATAATGTCTTATTTATCACAGATATTCCTGATACGGCTCCTCTGAGCCACTGACTTGTTAACATTTGCAATACGGGATTCACGTGAATCTCTTAGATGTAGAAAAAAAAAGCCTAGCTCATTTCAGAAAGTTCCATTATCTATTGAAATACTCTCCCATGGCACTCTGGAGCACTGCCATGCCTGCCCTACTCCTGTCCCCAGCTGAGACCCCCTGATGCAGCAAGGAGGAAGATGCTGCAGTGGTCAACTCTCTCCAAGCAGTATATTTGTCACCTGGAAAGAGATGACTGTACATGGAAAGGTTGGCAGGATCAGTGAAACTGAAAAATGTAGATACCAACACACAAACTGGCTACCTAGACACTACCTGCAACTGGGTTAGAGGCAACAGAAAGTGTCACAGCAGCTTTTCCCATCCTTATGGGACTTCCCATCCTTGATGTTTGAAGTAGCTCAGAAGACTTACTCCCCCTAAATGTTTATTTCTCTCTACTTAAGCCGACTAGCACAAGGCATATGCGTTGTTTATACCTTGTATATACAGCTGTATACATTGCATCTATTTTAAGGTAAAAGAGGTGAACCCCAGAACTAATTTCTATTGCCATGAAATGAGATTCCAAATCCAAATTCCTTAAGCAGCTCGGGAAAAAAAAAAGTCCTCTGTCCTTGAAAACAACCCCTGTTTAGCTGAAATTTGAGCTATTATGGAAGGCTCCCTTCTCATGTCTTGATTATCAAACATACTTCTAGGGAAAGACTGAAAGCTCTACTTATAGCCAGATCATGCAAAAATAACTTGCATGGAAAAAATCCTCTTATTTGAGGGCTGAAATTGTATTAGAAAAGCTTGAGAGATCTGAGAACCTAGGAAAACAGCCCACACACTCTGATGATTCTTGGTCTAGAAACTTTAGCCAACTTTCAGATCTCATCTAGAAATTCTGCATTGTGGCTTACAGAATTTGGGATTTATTTATTTATTTATTTATAGTGATATTCCTGGCCTTCCGTCAGCTGAGCTCCCAGATAAATTGACATTTCCAGTCTGTCTTAAACTCATATTGTGGTTACATGTTACCCTAGACACTTTACAGTATGGAAGATAAGTTTTTTTATGATATTTTTGACCCCTATCCTACAGACCATTAGAGTTACTTCATGAAAAAACTAATCTAAGTCTTGCTGAGGTCAATGGAAAGATTCCTTTATCTTCATTGGGCTTTGTTTCGTAGGCCAGAGTATGCTTTGTCATCAGTTGACCTATTGACCTACAGGTTTCTAATGATATCACTGGAGGTTTTTGTCTCTCTCTCCTTTTTTTTTTTTTTGGTCAATAGACTCACTGAAGAACAATTCTTATGCTTTGAGCCAAAATTACTGCTCAGACTTCAGTGACACTGATTTATGATTCAGGTTTTGCTGCTTGAATTCCTGCTTTTCCTGCTGCTCTTGGTGTGCTCCTCAGTCAGTTCTTAGAAATGTACTGACAAAGTCCATTTTTGTCTGCAGGTACCAGATGGATCTGTGGTAGCTTTGGTCTCCAAGCAAGTCACTGCCTACAATGCAGTCAACAACTCCACAGTCTCACGGACTTCAGCCAGCAAATATGGTAAGGACCCGTGTGCTGACACAGGCTGAGAGAGCAATGGAGGAGAGATTCCAAACATCCTGCTGGTTACAAAACATTGAGTACCAGCAAAGAGAATGATAGGCAGATGACTAGTTAGCATGAAAGCCTGGAGAACTGGAGGAGGAGAGGATTTAGCCATATACAACTCTGGCATCTGATCTATGCTGTTGATCCAATATCTGAGTTGCTCTTTGGAAGTACCTCTCCTTCCTCTTGGTGAAGTCATTCTTGTTGGCAAAGACCTTGGAACATGGTCTGTGATGAAGACAAATCTGTGGCGCAAATAAGAAGATGCTGGACTAAGGCAGCACAACTTAGATGACAGAGCCTGGTCTGGAACTATACCTTATGATGTGGATGCTATGTGCCTCACCCAGTTATAATACTATCTCCGGGGAACTTGCACCTGGAGTAAATAAATAAATAAATAAATAGAGGTCTTATATCAGCATATCTCAAAGCAGTGCACCGTTTTTCACATTTTACCCCTGAGACAACTGAGACTGAGACAGCTGTGAAGCAAAGACCAGGCAGAAATTCTTCTGCAGAACCAGACACAGATCTCCTGAGTCTCACTCGCACCATCACATACCCTTCTCAACAGGCCATGATGTGTCTCACTGTGACAATATGGGAGGGCAAATAAAAAAGTAACCCTCTAATCTGCAACCAGAGACTGTTGCAAAAGCATCCCCCATTCCAGGCCCAGCTGTCATATTTCCTTATTATTACTATTATATTATTATGGTTGTTTTAAATGCCTGACAGCATCTCTTATCCTTCCCTTTTTCTTTTAGCTTGAGGGAAAGTACAGTTACTCAATATCTGGAGGAGTCGCCTTTCTCTTTCTCCAAGGACATGAGCAATCCACCAAATCTTATTCATATGCGTCCTCTTTGCCATGTCGTTGCAATTAATGAAAGACACAGTGACCTTTGGAAAGGAAGACTTGGTGGGGGGGTTAATTTCTGCTGGATTTCTTTTTTTTTTTGTCATTTCATTTTTCAGGAGGAGGGTATGGGAAAGAATGCAGAGCGGGGAAAAGATGTGGTGGGTCAGAAGTGGTTGTTAATTGCAATTAAGGGAACAGCATCCACAGAGAAAAAGGATATTCCAACTGATAATTAATATGTAGAGATTGCTAATGTAGCAATGAGGCTGATTCAGATCTTGCTACAAAAAGGTGCAACACTTGTGTTATTTGTGGTTGCAAAAGGCTCAATCTACAGCATTAGTGGAAGGTCAGGGGGAGAGGAATGCCACGTGCCATCAGTTTGAGGCAGACAGAAATGAAATTTGGGGTATAAAGCTGTCCTTGAAGACAAAATGTATGTCAGTCCTACTGGGGATCTGGTCTGTTTTTTTTTTTTTTTTTTTTTTTTTGTCAAGAGCTTAACAAAAACAAGGCTTTGGAGCAGGGAGCGAAAGGGATGGCTGGTGAGAGGCACAGATTTGCGCTGAGGCAAGAGTAGGAAGGAGGGACATCTCCTAGGTCTAGGACTGGAAGCAGTAAAGTCCAACTTGAATTTGATGATACTGAATAAATTTAAGCAGGATAAGTTATTACACAGACAGGTCCATGGTCTGTTCTCTGACCATGAGACTGAGCAGAAAAGATTGATATGGGTCACATATCTATGGCTAAGACTAACAAGACTAATTAGCCCATAATGGCTACCATGTACTGTTCATACTGTCCCCTGAACTGTCCCCGCCTGGCAGTGATAGAGCTAGTTGTCCCAGGCCAAAGCTCTGTCAGGGATCATGGTAACAGTTAAACATCATGGACAATTGAAGGTCAGTGTTTGGTCTTGTGCAATTTTTTAGTTTAGACATAATCATCACGTCCTGCTTGGCTGGCCTCCCTTATGTTTGTTGAGCAAAACGCTCAGTCAGAAGGTAGTGCTTTGATAGTAAGGCCTGGTCCATAAAGCTGCTTTGATGTCTTCTCTGTCTCACACAACAGTTTTTCTATGGAGATGTACTTGCATTGCTCAAGATGATGAAGTTTTACTTAATGCTAATATGGAAATGCAGAACTTATGAGAGGATGCATACTGGAGTACTGCCGTGGTCCTCCTGTTCTGGAGACCCAAGCTAAAATCTCCCCAGAATGTTATCCTGTGTGGCCATGACACCTGCATCTATGTCATGCAATGGACATGCTGAAGACATGCCTAAGGCCTCAGGTCTAGCTCTGGTTGTCTTAGCCATACACCAGAATCTGTGCATGCATCCAGTGCATAGACTGAATGGGAGGGAGATCTGCAGCCAGCACTGAGCCCAGAGAGAGGAAAGGGGTTGAATTCTTGCCTGTCTGATGAAAAACATTAGTTAGGAAAAATGTCGTTAGTATATTTCTGTGGTGAAACCTGCTGATCCCAATGCAATTGCTAATAAGGCTGAGACACATGCATCTGTTTTGCAGAGAACATGATCCGTTACACAGGCAGTCCAGACAGCCTCCGTTCTCGGACACCAATGATCACCCCTGACCTCGAGAGTGGAGTCAAGATGTGGCACTTAGTGAAGAACCATGAGCATGGTGACCAAAAGGAGGGTGACCGGGGCAGCAAGATGGTTTCTGAGATCTACCTGACAAGGCTACTTGCCACCAAGGTACATGACATTGGGGTGGGGGGACAGAAATGTGCTTTTAAAGGCTGAGGGGATTTGGAGAGCAACAAAGAGTGAAGAACCCAGGCCCATGAGTCTGGTGGAGAGAGTCTGTGAAGCAGTTGGTGTGTGCTGGGTTTGTGGATTTTGTAGGATTGTAGTTTGTCCCAAAAGGAGCAAACAAAGAGCTAGGGAGTGAACATGCCCTTATCAGTCTCCAAGAATACATCAAACAACACCTTGCCCTTTGAAATGGAAGCCCATCCCACAAAATCCTGGGTGAGTATGTGTCCTTCTTCTCTGGGCCCATAAAGATCTAGTTCTCATAATGGAGTCTCATGTTGATGATTTGTCAGGGGGATTAGTTAGCTATAGTGAGGTTAATAGATGACCAGCTCCAGAGGGAGCACGTGGAGTTAGACATGCATCCACGTTCAAGTATGGAGAGCTCAGAGACTCCTAAGGGAAAATAGAGGTCAAACATTGATCTTCTCTGCAGATTCAGTTTCTTCTGTTTGGGATGTTCTGGCTGGTTATGCTCTTCCAAAGCAATATTTACTGAGTGTTAGAAAGTTGGTAAGCTCCCATCTAGTCAATTCATATCCCCATAAATGCTGGCAACCAGCTTTCTATATGGAGGAAAGCACTGTGGCTCACAGGTCTGTAAATTAGTGCAGCCAACTTCTGACCTGCAAAAGGCACGAGAAGTGACTTTACTCTCCCACTCTCTGCAAAGCTGCATCTCACTGTCCCTCAGCCTCACTCTGTTATTTACCTGGGATGGGAGTAGCTGGCGCTCTCGGCAGCTGGCTGGCTCAGGGACTGGCAAAAGACCTCAGGCCTTTCAACTTCTCTGACCAACATTGTCCTCCGCATAACTTTTACACAATGTGGGCAAAGGATTGTCTGAGCTTACACTTGTTTGCTTTTCCACCCTGTCAACCCCATCTTGGTGGTGGTCTCCTTGTATAGATGCCCATGTACTAATGAAGAGGCTGCAATGCTCTCTTTTTCTGCACTCCACAGAGACCAAGGCAAGCAGAGAGGCAGGCTGCAAAACCAGAGACAGGCTCCCTTGGCAATTCTTGCTTCTCTGCCCCAGCATCCATCTAACACATAAATTATCTTGGTGCATTCCCCAAGCGGGAATTGCTGGGTAGCTGTGGCTCAGGTGTGGCTAATCATGATATTATTTCACCCTCTTCTGAGCAGGGTTAAACCAAGCAGTGATCAAGAGGACCAATCTTCCTTCCCCTAGCTGAAGTTTTGATGATTATGAATTCCTGTCAGGGCATCAAAAGACACCAAAACAATTATGTGCATTTGTGCAAGTACCCTCTGAGTTCACCCTTCAGATAGGCCTCCATCATGTGCTTAAGTACTACCATGCAGTTTTATCTGCACATTTTTTTCCTCAACTCTTTTCACTGGCAGTTTCTGACTCCCGGCACACAAGGGCTGTCTCTCTCCGGCTGTCCCTGCTGCAGCGGGATTCAGATTTGAAGCAACTCTGTCTTTAGGTTTTGGAATATGCTCAACTCCATGACCTCAAGATACTTTAATGGATCACGCAACATCAAAAGAAAATGATGCTCCTCAGGGACCGGACTCCAGCTGGTGTAAAGCAGCGATCATTGGACCAGTGCCGACTTGCACTGTCTAGGGATGCCTCCCTTACCCCACCACTGAATCACTTCTGCTTACTGTTCAGGTCATGAACTGAACTCTTGCCTTTTGTGAGCACAGTAGGAAAGCATCTGTGAAGCTTACAGCAGCACAGATTGCATAAAACCTGGGAGTTTGCTGTTTCACTAAGAAATTTCCTTTCCCCATAATGCCCATTTGAAGGAGAGAAAGAGGAGAGATACCAATTGCTGGTCATATAAACCTAGGGAATACTTAAAGCGACAATGATTTTTATTTTGACCTCTGAGGCCTGAAATCTGCTGTCTAAAAGCCTCGGAGGCTTCCTTGGTGTGTGTGGGGTGAGCATGTAGAGAACTAATCCCTTCCAGAAACTGAAGCCGAGGGCAGCTCTTCCACATCAGACCAACAAGACTTCCCCTCCAGGGCCCTTTCCGAGTCAGATATTTGCTGCATGTTTCTGTTCACCCAGCAGGAGTTCACACAAGCAAACGGTACCTCTGTTTTCTTTCAAAGAATAAATCAAATGGTGAATCAGCAAGAGATGCCAGCCTTCTAATTAAGCATTTGTTAGTCCTATGTAAACTCAAGCCACTCTGGTGGTGGAACCCGGCTTTTGGTTTCTAGTAAGAAGAATTTTTTTTTTTCTGGATCCGCAGAGAAAGATTAGTGTTTTCATCTGAGGAAATGGAACATTTGTTGGATATTTGATTCTTAAAATTATATATTTTTAGTATTCCTGAGGTTTATTCACATATAAATGTGTGTGCAATTCTGGTGGCAAAGCAGAGTTACTAATATGGGCTGGAACTCCCAGTTTGGAGGTGAAGTCCTTGCCTGGTTACCCCCAAAACTCAACCTGCAGCTCATCTTTATATCACAGTTGCTTGACTCCCTCTTTCTCCAGATCTAGCCACCCTCTGCTCTTCCAGTTCTCAACCTTCTCCCTGTCCTCCAGCTGGTCAAGAGTGGTTCTCCAAACACAAAGTCTGGGATTTTCCTCTGAGAGGTGCATGAGGAGACCCCTGCAATCTCTGCAGGAGACATGACTGAGGTCTGCAGAGGGGTCCTGACCCTTTCATGCATTGCTTCTAGGGCTACCCAAACCCATTGCAATGGATAATAATAATAATAAAAAAAAATAGAAGACCTCTTAATTTTTAAATTCTTGGTGCTTGCTTAATTATTCACTCACACAAAATAGACTTCTCTCTCCAGGGACTTGTGTCCCATTCCTTCCTGTGACACCTGCTGCCCTGCTCTGCAGACGTCTGTTTTTAACACGAGCTTAAGAAGTGGCCCTGGATGAAAGTCAGTGTGGAAATTTTCTGGTTTGTGCTCATATATCCACCAGGTCAGTTGTGGATAAGCTGCAGAGTAGAGGAATCTCACTGTGAACAGATCAAGCCCTTCCCGTCACTATATACCTGCAATGGGACAAGATTTCATGATGCAGATCAACCATCCATCCTGGCAGGGAGTACTTAAAATGGAGAGAAATAGAGTTAGCAACCTTGGCCTGCTCTGTTTCACCTGCTAAGCCAGTATAACAGACATTATGAAAGCATGTATGTCTATTCAAAACATCTGGGTTGAAATTTCCAGCTCATGTCACACTTAGCAGCTGTTAGATGACTCTTGCTTTCCAATCACACGTTTGCTGAGCCCAGGTCTCAGACACACTCCATTTGCCATAGAACATGGAAATGTGACATCCTGTTGTATCTCATGCTCTTCTTCCCTCAACAGGGCACCCTCCAGAAATTTGTAGACGACCTCTTTGAAACCATCTTCAGCACTGCTCACCGTGGCAGTGCCCTCCCGCTGGCTATCAAATACATGTTTGATTTCCTGGATGAGCAGGCTGACAAGCACAACATCCATGACCCTCACGTGCGGCACACCTGGAAGAGCAATTGGTGAGTAAGACACAGAGAACAAGGTCCTGGGCCAGAAGGACAGGAAAGGGATACATAATATGGGATTCAGGAGGTGAGGAGTGGGGTTATGCACTTGGTTTTCCTGATCCTGAAGTCAGATACACCTGGAATATAGAGGAGGCTCTCAAGGGTGGAGTGCTTTGCCTCTAGGACTCAGTTTTCCCTGCGTAAAATAGGAATGGTGGTATTTCTTGGAGATCTCATGAGAATGCAGAAGCAAAGGCTATGAAGTATTTAAGTGCTATAGGCGCATAGGAATAGCTGGGAAGGTGTGAGAGAAGTTCAGTGCCACTCTCTTCCCCTGAAATGGGTATTTGAGCTCCCTGTATAATCAGTGGGGGCCTGAGACTCTATTTGACTGCCCACATGTAGCATCTGATGCCATTTGAGATGTTTTATGGTGTCCCATCAGGCACTGTGCAGGACCCACAGGACACTTGTAGCCTCACCAGGTAGCAGCTGGAGGCCAGGAGAAATCCCCTGGAGCATCTGAAGTGGTACCAAGCACTTACAGAGCCTGCAGCTGGATCTCAGTCCCCTTTGGAGTGAGTGGCAGAGGCTGACATGTCATGGGACACCGGCAGAAAGCCACCATCAGCAGAGAGAAAAGAGCTCTGCAGTTCCTCTCTGCTGAGTCTCCCTGTTGGAAAGAGTCCCCTGGGGAATCACTCCCTCCCCTTTTTTTCCTGTGTAAATACTGGGACTATAAAAGGAACAAGGGAGGAGAGCCATGGGGCTCCCAGTTCATGCATTTTTTTTCCTTTTACCAGCCATGCTGTTGGCAGATCATCGCAGCGCGGTGACATAAAAAAAGAAACCCCATGCACCAAAGAGCCTTTCAACTAATGAAACATTAGCATATTATTAACATTATCTGCGGCACTAATCTAAGGCTGATTGCAGCCACTCAGACTAAATGAGCAGGAGGTTTATTTAAGGGGGGAGAGAGAAGGCAGCATGTGTGTGTGCGTGTGTGTGTGTGTGAAAAGGGGCAGTATGAAGAAATTTGTTCAATCAGATTGAATTAACTCCAAGTCACATCATGGACTTCATTATTCCCAGCTAGGGACACCGTCTCCCCAGCACACAGGCAGGCACTCTGTGCTCCTCACTGTGGCTGTTTATCTGCTGAACAACTGCAGAGGGAAGATGCTTTGCGAGGTTCATGCATCCAGCTCTTGCCTGTGGTAGATGAATTTCCCATTCCCAGCACAAAATGCTTATCTCCCACAACTCTATCAGGTCTCGTCGCCAGCATCTCCTATGCTTGAACTTCTGCCCTCTTCCTGAGGGAGCTTATTCAGCTGATAGGATTACCCTTGGGAGGTTTCCTGGCTTTAGGTCCATGATTTTTATGGCTCGGGAAAAGACATGGTGGTTTGAGTGAATATGGTGTCATCCCTCTGTAGGGACCTTCTAAACAGCCTGCTGTTACCTGAAAGACAACAGACTTGGATATTAATTACTTAAAATGAATATATGAGGATAACAAGGATAAAAAAGAAGGACTTTGGACCAGGGAAGATTAGCTTGAAAAACAGGTGGATTTGTTAGGCTGTAGATCAACCTCCCCTCAGGAGGGTGTACTGAAGGTAGACCTTAAAAATCTACCTGAGAGGAAGATGGAAAGACAACAGTTTGATGCTGTGATCAGTGACACATCTCAGCTCCCAGGCCTTGACCATATGAATGCATTTGCTCTGACACAAAAAAAGCTTGAGGCAAAGCTGGAGGTGGATACCTCGGGGCATCACACAAATGAACGGTTCTTTTGAGAAAAAAAAAAAAAAAGAAAAAGAAAAGGCTTTGGATTACAAGTGCAGTAGTATTTTCTTGACTAGGTCAGATTAATTTTCATTTCAAAGGTTGCAACACTTGTTCCTCTTTTTTATTTTTTTCCCTTCCATTGTTTTCCCCTTGGGGAAAGAGAATTTTTCATAGGATATGCCCTCAGTGTGCCCCAGATCTCTGTTTTCCGAAGACTGCTTCATGCCCAGTGTGCTGGGATCATAGACTGGCTCCAACTTGAGGGGCAAGCACATCAAGTACAACAGCACATGATGCCCACAGTACACAGCGCCACTAATATTCCTAGATAGCTTAGATCTGGACATACCTTTCTATCCATGAGGTTACTGTGAGATACTTTTAAAAGCCAAGTCTACCACCGACTAGTGTTTTATCATGAGTTGCATAAATGCCATGCCCATCCTCCCCGATGAACCAGTCAGTAGTAGCTAACTTTACATTGCAGTCCAACCTAAAAAAAAAAAGTTGGAGCTGTTTTAATCACCAAAATTATAATGTTATTAGTTTAAGTGTCACTTCCTGAAGGAATAAGATGGCATTAAGAGTGACAGAATCTGTCTTATAAGAGTCACAGGGACAAAAGCTACTCCTGATGTGACTTGACTGCCATTCCTAGAACTCTGCTGGGGAGGAATTTGTTGTGTGTCAATGACAGAGCTTAGACTTGTCCCAGAAGTCCTATCTCTACACTATAATCTTTGATATCTGTCCATCAGTTAGGCAAAGTCTGCAAACTGTGCACTGATCCACCTCTTCCACCCTCCTATTCCTCTTGCAGCTTGCCACTAAGGTTCTGGGTTAACATGATCAAGAACCCACAGTTCGTCTTTGACATCCACAAGAACAGTATCACAGATGCCTGCCTCTCCGTAGTGGCTCAGACCTTCATGGACTCCTGTTCAACCTCAGAGCATCGTCTGGGCAAAGACTCGCCCTCCAACAAGCTCCTCTATGCCAAGGACATCCCCAGCTACAAGAACTGGGTGGAAAGGTGAGTTTTTGGCTCTGGAAAAAAAGGAATACCATAAGCAAGTGATATACTGAAGTCCTCCTTCACTGATTGAGGTAGGATGCAACCTTAGTATTGTTTTTGGTAGCTGCTTCCTTTTTTGTTTTGTTTTGCTTTGTTTTTGCCTTGTTTTTGTTTGCCTTTTTTTTTTTTTTTCTTATCTCTGGCAACCGCCTGATTAGAAAGCTCCATGTTAGCCTTTTATTCCCATAAGCCTTAAAGCAGAGATGAAAATTTAATTAGAGGTGTGAACTGAAGGTGTTTGTTGTTGTTGTTTGTCTTGAGGGGAAAGTGTTGAGAAGATAGAGAGGGAGGAAGAGAGAGAGAGGGAAGTGACCGTGTCTGAGCTCTGTCAAGTACATGGGCTTCTGAGTCTTTCCACATAGATGGGAAGTGGTTCACTCAGCACCGCTATAGCAGTCCCTACCATTGCCTAGATCCCAGGATTCACACAGTTATTGTCCCTTATTCGGAATCCAATAGCTTGATATGGAGTTTATTCTGTTCCTTGTGTGAGACTTCACAGATGGGATATTTTGGTGATGAAAGATCTCCAGACACTTTCTGAAAAGGCAGAGGGTTTTCCAGGCATTTGCATTTCCAGTTGCAAGACATGTAGCTTTAAGGACTGGACAGTTTGATTTTGTTGCGCTGTCAAACCAATAGGTTTATCCATGTATGCCTAAAGGACAGACAACCAAAACAACTATTTCTGCAGGATGTAAGGTGTTAAATTTCTCTAAGATTTTCTTCAGGATCAGCAATAGTGCACCTTGCACTCCCTTCAGTGGCAACTTTCTTGCTGGAGCAAGACTTGCAGATTTTCATCTGTGCTTCGTTTTCCAATCAGCCATACTCATCTAGTATTATTGACAGTATTATCTGGATAGAATTATTTGGAAACAGTGTGGGTGGAGAATAATAGTTACCCTGCAAATACAGTCATGGGGTTATCCTACAGACCATTCCTGTAAAATGATAATCCAGTTTTAAACAACGGTTTATTGAATGGTTCAATAAGCACCCTCCAGAACTGATGCCACACTGGTAGTTATATGGGATGTCTGCTACTTCAGTCATACCACACTGTAAACCAGAGTATTGCTTTTGGTGGGGATGGTCCTCTCTCATTTTGTGAAAACAGAGCATAGATGAGGAAAGAGTTCTGTATGCTAGTCTGTATGAGGTGATAGTTTTTTTACGATAAAGCTTCCCTTAGCCTCTGACTTGTCCGGACCATTATTTTTGGATATAGTTAAACACTTTTGCAAATGTCGTTTCTAGGCAACCTGTAAGGCTCTTATGAGCTACCTTGCTTAATTATGACCTACTTCTGGCACTGTGTCCACGTTCCTGAATACGTATGAAAATTGGTTGCTGGATCAATCTAGTAAGGGGGAGGAAGGTGTAAGAGATTTATTTATAAATCATAAGTGTCAGTTTACAGTGACCCAAAGGTGTCATACTCTGGTGACTCCAGTAACCTTATGTGTGGTTGGCTTCTTTAGATAAATACCCTATTTTGTGTATGCCTCTGGTTAATTTTTATCCATCTAGATGTTACATTTGTGGGATGAACTGAATTACGTGGGTGGAAAGCAGGAGATATCCTCATGCAACACCTTTTCTCTGGGTAAACAGAGGGATGAAATCCCAAGATTTTTTCCAGTATTGATTTCGCTTTTGGAGCTCAACCCTGTTGCCCAGTAACCCTCAGTAATAGGGGCTGCATTTCCCTGGAGTTTTCCTGAATAAGTGGGTTTGAAAAAGAGGTGAATAACACCTTCAGCTTCTGGTTAACAGCACTGATTTTCTGAGCCCAGCATGCGCTGGGCTGCTATCTGTACTAATATATGAAAACTTTAACTGAAGCCCAAAGGGAGGCTGTGGGTTTTGGAATATAATTAGAGTTTCTGACCTGTTAATAATTCTGTGAAAGACAAGGGTTTACTTCAGGTCTTTGTGGTCTACCTGAAAGGAGAATGCCTATCAATTCCCCTGTCTCAATGCAGTAGCACCTGGATGCTATGGTAGATCAAAAGAAAAGATATCAAGGATGAATAGGACGTAATTTCAATTCTACTCTGAACTAATTAATTCATTTTCTCTATTCTACAAATGCATATTGAGGTGGTTACTTCAGCTCCAATGGCTTCAAGTATTGTTTGGAGCTATTCCTGTAGCCAGCATCGGTTGGAGACAACATCGCTCAAGACCACAGGATTTCTTCAAAGAGCAAATCCTAAGATAAAAAGATTTTCTGTCAGAGAGTTTAAGAAGTGGTTCAGTAAATCAGAAGAACCTGAAATAAAACGAACTTCTTTGATGAAGAAAATCTATAAAAGAGGATGATTAGACAATAGTAGATTGTTACCCTACTCAAAGGCACTGTGGAATAAGAGGAGGCTCCTCTCTTTCAGTGAATCTGTTGAAATGTTAACTGGACTGGTCCCCTCCAAGCCTCCTCTCTGCAATTTCTGATTTCTCACTGTGATATATGCCTTCAAGACCCACAAACTCAAGGCAGGGAATTTTCTTGACACCAGAAGTATTAGAGAAGGTAGAAGCAGTGAGTGAAAGCATGCACCTGCCATCCAAGAAAATTAGTTTTCCATTTCTTTAGAGTGTGAGCATGATGGGAAGGGAAAAAATGCAGGGTTTTGCCGTGCTTGACCAATATTCTACCTCTGTGTACCACTCAGCTGGGAGTTTCATTTCAATGTCATTTGTTCCAGTCCCTCTAGAAGCAGACCTGGATTCTACATATCTGAATAATCTTGACGTTTGGAAAAGCCAAGTTCAGTACCCAAATTCAACACACAGAGCTTTTTCTCTTTGAAAACACATGAAAACACTGAAAAACTATCTAGATCCACCCCCAATTTGAGTTTCCTGAGGCAAATGAGGTTTTACTGCAACATGGGAATTAGCCTGGGAAATGGGGACAAACTAGTAGACTATTGTAGAAACAATCATGAGTCAGTCTGTGATTCTCAAACAGGGTGTAGGTTTTTCAGGAGTCGGTATTTAGGTGTATCACAGCATAAATCTGGTCAGATCATCTTATTTCTCTCCCTGTATAAAGAGAGGAAAAGAATGGGATTCTCATTTGAATTCTGTTATAAAAGTCCATAGGCTTTGCTGAATTCACATTAGAGCAGCTTCAGATCTGCATCTTTTCAAGTTTATTTCAAATGTCCCCTTTGAGCCTAGAAGTCTGGAGAACTTGGGAGCATTTGATGCAATCTCCAAACAATACAAAGGGGAGCCTGTTCTAATTGAGGCTGTCTCGTTAGCATTCGACACCACATTGAAAAGATGACAAAGGGTCGTGGCTGACCTTTCATTTCTCCCTATGCTGCCAAGCTTATGATAACACTTGTTTGAACTTCATTAACACCGCTTAATTGCTTGCATGGCAATCAATACCATGTTGCTCTACCAAACACTGCCATGGAGGAGGGCATGTGGGAGATAGATAGAAAAGGGACAGAGCACAGGAAGCAGAAACCAAGGAGTGTTTCTGTGGCACACCAGTGCTTGGAATACCTACAGTAAAGTGAAAGGAAGAAGGAGCCTGGGGTCCTTTTGGCTGCCTACTGTGCATAAAGCACATAACCCCTCAAATTAAAGCTGAAATACAGCAGTGACATCAGAAATATTTTTAGGCCTCTAAGAGTCTACCAGAAAAAAAAAAGGCCTGAGACTAAAAGAAATTTTAAAAGACCTGATCTGTGGGTCTCAAAATTATAACAACTGTGATTTTTGATTTTAACCTGAGACTAATAGTCTGAGGTAGTACAGAAACTACCTAAGTTATCTGTTGGGACCCAGAGTCTTGAGTCTCTGATCTCACCTTGCTCTCTTTCCTGAAACTATATCTGCTTGGCATTACTCTTCTAAAGGTCTTAAGCTGGTTAAAAAATGTGAGGGCAGTGTTTCTAGGATATGTAAAATGGACAGTCTATCCCCATTCTGGATCTAATGTACATACTTAGTAGCCTCTGATTTCCAGATTCTGTGTTCAATAGCTTGTTTGGTCTCTTCCAGCCCACACCCATGATATCTGTTGACAATTCTGAAAAACAGACTGATTTAATACAACAAAGATTATATATTTCAAATGCCTTAATGTTGTAAGTTACTGAGTCTTTAAACAAAAACATTGGGCTGGCATTTCAGCTCCATGTGCTTTAAAAGAAAGCCTCAAATAGCAGGTAGAAATCTTGGCTACACTTTAAAAAATGTAATCTTCTGCATCTCCTTTCCCTGCCAGAAAGACAGCTCAAAATATAACATACTGAAGGTCAAGGGTGGAGGATACTGTCAGTAGAGATAACAAAAAACAGTGCTGGAAGGGACCTCTGGAGGTCAACACACCCAGCTCCTGCCTCAGGGCAGGATCAGCCTTGTCTAAAGCCTTCCTGACAGATGCTTGTCTACCCTGCTCTTAAAGGCCTCCCATGCCTGGGCCTCCTACTCACCTCGGGCAATCCCATCCAGTGCTTCCCTGTCCATCCCAATGGAGCATTTTCCCTGATGGCCAACACTGGGTGCAATTATAGCCCATGCCATCTCACTGCATTCTCAGGGGCATTCCCTGCCTCTCTGCCTTATGTTTTTGGCATGCCTGAAGACTGATAGCTTGAGTTTCCTCACTCTCTTCATCTCTAAAAAGCTCCTGTTGTTTCCTCGTAGCAGTAAAACATAACTTGTATACAGTTCAGTTTTCAGTAGGCAGCAGGGAGAAAATGTCTTTACTCAGAAGATAAAACGTAAAACCCACGCGAACTCTGCACTGAGCCAATATTGGCTTGTTTCTTCTCTTAGAGAAGCTACCTGCACTCGTATTCATTCCCCAGCCACTGACTCAGTGCCTCCCACCCATTCTCCATCATTTATTCTGAGACAGAAAGGAGCCAAAAAAATGCCATGCACATGCAAAATAAAATTGGTGCCCTAGAGGATACACACACAGACAGATTCCTTCCCTGGGATGTTTCATGGAGAGTCTCTCCATCTGAAGATTTGACAGGCCTCAAGCTAACTTTGGAAGCGGAACCTTTTGTTTAGCTGTCAATATCTCTGTGCCAAAGTTCAATTACTGTCCAACAGCCTGGCCTTGACCCTCTCTCTAAAACCAGATCAATAGGGAGTAGCAGAGTCTCGCAGCTGCCTGCAGCTGAATCAGCACAGACACAAACTTCTGCAGCTCACACGCCTCCCCACAAACTCAAAATGCCATGTGCTGTCTACACAAAGACCAGCAGCATGTCCTTGAACTGCTTCACTTGTTTCCATAAAAGAACTGGCTTCTAGGATGCTCTCAAGCTCTTCTCCAGCCTTTTCCCATCTAGCTGCCCCCCATATCCCTTTCATACATCCCTCCCTCCTCCAGTGGTGCGGATACAGCCGGCTATTGCATAACACTAATTTCGTTATTGCTGTAATTGCGTCTGCCGTCTGCAGCACATGGATTTGTTACAAGCTTTTCATATGCTAAAATGATTATTAATGAGCGTAGTCCCAACCCAGAGACAGCACAACAACATCCATGACAAAAAAAAATCTTTTGGAAGCCAATTAGCTCCACACTAAGCTGTCTAAACCACAGCAGTGCTGGAAAATTTCAGACTGGAGAGGAAGTGACTGGCAACAGGGCTTTTCTCGTTTCCTTTGATGAGTTAATGAGTTACAGAGTGGCAGCTAGCACAGTCATGCTTGTGAAACAGCTCCAGCGAAGAGCCTTCTCTGGCTGGTACCTACAGCAAGAGCATTTACCCTGCCCCTAGCCTAAACAGAGGGTAAGAAATATTCCTGGGTCATTGTTGCACTGCTTTCCTTAGAGGAAAAGACTTCGCAGGGGAAGAGGAGGATGTGGAAGGAACAAGAACAGTTTTTTCTCGAGGCTAAGAGAGATCATCACTGTGTCTCGATGTGTACAAAATCCCTCCGCATACAAGCGTGGCAGGGGAGGGTCTCATGGGCTCTTCAAGGCAGCCTGGAGTGAGCTTCAGTCCTAATGACACCTGTTAAGTCACCTCCTATGATGCACTCCTCTTCACGTTCTCCGTTGGAGTTGCCCATGTGCCAGAGCGAGGGCCGATGTGGATTCCCTCAAAGTGCTCCAGGGTTTCATTGCTTCTGATGTCTAATGCATGAATTTCCTGCCACATCAGAGAGTGAGCAGCCTCGAGGTACAAATCCAGTCTACCCCTGCGACTCAGGAGAAACTCAAGCCCTTAAGGTAGGATCTTTTGATATGCATCTAAGGATCTCCTGGAAATAGCTGGACAGGGACCCGCTGGAGATGACTTACACCAAAGCACAGAAGAAGGAGCAAACCTTGTTCATCGGGGCAGTGTGGTGCATGCCTGACCAAGCAGTCACTTTCTTATGCTTTGGACCTCAGTCATGAATTCATGGAGGCAGTGAAAATTCTAAGACCTCTGGGGCTTAGTGACAGCTTCTCAGTGGTTTTGAAGACATTAGAGGTATATAAATGACAGATTCTAAATACCTCTGAGGATCTGGGCTTGAATGGAAGGTAAACAGAGACTCAGCGGGGATATTGATTCCTACTAAGATGCCTTAATATACACATTTATAGTTTATTAGATGTGATGATGTATAAATAATAAGTTTTTTGGTCATGGCAGAATTCTGATGGAAAGAGATTATGAGTCTTCTCCCTCTACTAGGAACAAGATTTGATTGTTCGATTTTAGGCACATACTATGCCTCCTATCCTCCTATTCTTCCCACCCAAGTAAATGCTCTGTGTTTTTATTTTATTTTATTTTATTTTATTTTATTTTATTTTATTTTATTTTATTATTTTATTTTATTTTTTCTCACAAACACCTCAAAAATATCTTGGTTTGCAGACTTAGTGAGAAATAATTTCTCAGCTGTGTGATGTGACTGGCTTGATCTTGGGGAGACTGGAGGCCTTTGGGGTGATGATGGGGTGGCTCATGGACCCAGCACAAAGCAATCCGGAGGGAAAAATCCCTGAAATTCAGATCACTGCATCCTCTCTTCCCCTCTAGGGAGCATTTTGTGTTGCTTTTCATTCTTTTGCTGTCTAGCTGAGTCATGCCAGTTTTGTGATGCTGGGAAAAACATCTCTCTGCAGGGCTGGAGAAAGAATGGGAGCCTTTCAGACCCTTATTTGTTGCAGACTCAGGGGAGTGTTAAGGGAGACAGGAGAAACTTGGAGAAGCAGATGGTGTGTGCCTCTGTGCTCCACTTTTCCGAAGGGCCTCATCCCAGCACCCAGTATCACACCACCTTTGGATGACAAACTGAACTAGAGAGAAAAAGGAGGATTTCAACTAGTTGTCAGAGCCAAACTGTCGAGCACAGTGCAGTGCTGCTGCTTTGCTCCGCCGGCCTCATTTACTCTTGCTGTGATGTAATGCCCTTCACTTTTCATTTCATCCAGCAGGAGGATGCCCATGCAATATTCATAAGGAGCCAGGCTCCCCTCCATGGGCTCTTCCTAGGCATCATAAATCAATGTATTTCATGGCACTGCAGGCTCTTTTTCCCTACAAGTCTATGAACCGTGCTGGCTGCGCAAAGATGCGCTTTCACTTGGGTGTCAAAGCATGCCCTGGGAATGTGTTCCAGCAAAAAGGAGCCTGAAATAGCACTTCCAGGGATGCTCCCAGCACCTCACAGTATCTCTTGTCATAATGCAGATGTGGCAGATGTCCTATTTCATCTGTGGCAAGAGGCACTGGATTTTGCTGGGAGTGGAAAAGCTCTAGAAATGTCTTCTCTTTTTGTGTGTGTGCTGATCACTAATTTCTCCTGGAGGCAGCTCTGCAGGACACGTCCTCATAGGTCATCCCTGACTTCCTTCAGAGCCTGCTGATCAGCATGTAAAGAGAAATCAGGATGAAATCAAGTCCAGACCACTCATTGATGGAGGACTGGCATAGGGCAATAGATGGACCATGGGACAGAGACTGGCAATATTGCCTCTTTCTGTCCCCATAAGACAAGATGCTTCCTGGCTCCATTTCTCTACCCAAGAGATATCAGGGAATATCAATTTCTCCCCTGAAAAAACAAGGCAGTATGTGAGACCCAGTCATTACAATAAATAGGGGAGCCACAAAACCAGACTGAGGCAATACTAGGGCTTTCTGGTGTGCGTAGTCTTTCACTGCGTAGTCTTTCAAAGGAGGCTGAGGCAGCTGCTTGTCCCACTCTGTCATAGAAAGTATTTTCCCACTTGTCTCTCTGAAGGATCCTTATTGCACAGCACTCCAGTGCCCAATTTCTCTGCTGTGGAAGACAGCCTCCTGCTCAGCAGGTGTCTTGATGCTGTTTACAGGACACCTGTCAGCTCTTTCATCTCCCTGTCCCCTCTGCCTCCTAATTATAAAATTGTGGATCACTGCAGCTATGGACTTTTTTTTTTCCTTCCTTGTGCACAAAATGTCAAATTGCAGAAATTAAAAATGTAAATGATGGTGTCTAATTAACCAGTTGACAGCAGAGCACAGCTGCGAGTGACAGTGACTGATTACCTTCCACAAACCTTGTCCTCCAAGACCTGCTTTACCCATGGGACGAAGGACAGAGAAAATAGCAACTTCCTTAAAGAAATATTGCTCTGTTACTGCAGTCTGATACATGAGCAATGGCTATAGGATCTCCATGCCCTATGGATAAAATCCCAGTGTTCTTGAATTCAAGGAGAAAGAAAGACTTTGACTCCTAAGGGAGACTAATGTTCCCCGGACAGAGTGGAGTTAAAGACGTTAAAACTTCTTGCCTTGAACTGTGATAGCAGATGAGCTTAACTTTTGAGGTAAAACCAAAGTGCAGAGAAGCAGAGAAGTCCCTGGAAGACACTGGATAGTATGAGGTGGATAATGTTAGTCATGGATGCAGATGAACAAGTGTGAGTAGCATAGGCAGACAACCAAAGGGATTTTGGTGCAGGAGCTCTCAGTGGGTAGGGAGCTCAATGTGACTTCTCTGCAGAACTGAGGGCAATGGTCAAAGACCTTGAACATTGATGAAGGAATCCAGCAGCGACAGGTATGGCCTACTTCTTTGGTGGCATGTAGAAAGTTTACACTGCTCTTTGGGGTTTCAGGCTCAGAATAGGGTTGAATGATTACAACACAAATCTGGCATTCAGGAACTAGTAGTTCATCTCTAAGTTCTGCTTTTGGCTAAGTCACTTCTTTTCTATAAAAGAAGAGCATGACCAGCTATTTTATTCATGCACAGGAAAAGCCTGAAAGACACTGAGAAATTTGTTTTTCCTCTTTGTGGTGTTTGCTTTCAACTCATGGCTACCTACTCTCTCCAACCCAAGAAACGCTTGCAATCCTCTCTTGCAGGTACTACTCTGACATCGCCAAAATGCCAGCGATCAGTGACCAGGACATGAATGCATATTTGGCTGAGCAGTCTCGCATGCACATGAATGAGTTCAACACTATGAGTGCACTCTCAGAGATATATTCCTATGTTGGCAAGTACAGCGAGGAGGTAAGAGCCTTGAAGCAGGGCAAAGTAGTTCTGCAGAGCTCATGCATTTTCAGCATGTGTCACAGTTCTCTGTCTTTATCCTGACTAATGATCTGATGGATTTAAGGAATAGAAAGCAAGGGTAGGTACCTGAAAGTGGGCACACAGAGATTTTGTGATTTTTACATCTTATGTGATGGAAAGCAAATATAAGCATGAGCTTTGCTTTAAAAGCAACGTATAGAGACGAACAGAAGCTGGTTGCAATTCTGTGAGGGCCCAGGTGACCACTGGGAGATGTTGTCCAGGGAGGAGAAGCTTAGGAAACTTTGTCTTTTGAATCCATAAAGTCAGTCAGAAAATCACAGTTGCTAGGTAAGAGAAGTCATGGCTGGCTCTGATATTCTGCCTTTTATCTACTGATAGACTCCACAAATAAGGAATTCTTAGATGGTTTGAAGCGGTCTGTGGAGATGCTATTCTTTCTTTATGACCTAAAAGGGAAGGTTAGAAACCTCAGCTGGAGGTTTCTATGTAGACTACAGGTATATTTACATCTTCTAACTTACATATTTAAATTGAAGATAGTTGCATCTTAGCCTGAGTCTAGGTACCCATTATGCGCAGTGTAGACCTGGGACAGTATTCAATTATTTAAATATATGTTTCTGGGACCATTTTAGATGCTCTAAAGCATCTAAGAAGACCCTAGCCAGTATGATACAGGAATTAAAGGTCACCTGCACGGTTCTGGATGCTGAAGACCAGATGAGATACCCTAGGCTCTCAAGTGTCATAGTCATCTGGATATAGGCATTGAGTCAAGGAAGCCACCAAATGATTGGATGCTGAAGATGAGTATCCATTCTATCATTTCCAGTATAAAAATCTGCATTTAGTCAAATCAACCCCAAACTGCCTTCTCAGTTCTCTGCTGGCCAACCTGCTTTGCATGATGCAAGCTCACCTCAGGGACAGCTGACTCTGATCCATTGCTGTAGGATAGTGGGTTTGTTCCTTCTGGGGAAAAAAAAAAAAAAAGTCACATAAATTCTTACTCTCTCTTTTTGCAGATTCTCAGCGCACTTGATCAAGATGACCAGGCTGGGAAACAGAAACTTGCCTACAAACTTGAACAAGTCATAACCCTCATGAGCATAGACAGCTGAGAACTGTCCTGCCAGGGAAACCCTGGGAGGGATAAACCAAGTCGTGCCTCAGTCAAGATCATCATCTTTACCAAGTGCAAGTTTTGATTGGCTGGAAGCAGTCACTGAACAGCTCTCGCTCTTCTCTTTCTCTCTCTCACTTATTTCTCTTTCAAAAAAAATCTATGGACAAAGTGACAAAGCCCCAGGGGTGAAAAGGAAAAGACTGCAGAGGAATCTCGGCTCTGGGGACAAGAAGACATTCAGGTGGAGCTCTTCTTTTTACAGCTTCCCTTCTGCCCTTGATCTAAAGAAAAACTCTTAAACAAACAAAAACCTCCCCCAGCAGCGTCTCATCAGTCTGCAAATGGAAAATCGGGAGGTCACCTCTGTCATGCTGCTTTAACTGTCCCCCTAGGGCTGTAGCCTCTGGAGTGGACATGGAAATGAACTCAGTATTACAAAAAAAAATCTCACTGAGGGGAACGCAGCCTGCCTGCAGGGATCCTGAAGGACAGGAGCAAATGGAGATCCTCTCCAACAGAGCCATTTAAACTCTATCTCTTGGTAGCAACCCACTGGGAGAGGAATTCAAACCTCCCTGGAAAAAAACGCCACCGCTCAGTTCAGAGTGGGACCATTGTGGCTCTTTTCTGCCTGGGGAAACAGCAGTGTGGAGCTGCTCTCTTAGGCCAGGGGAAGGGTCAAGAGGGGAGGAGAAGACCGATGCTCCCCTGCCCACATTTCATACGATTATTCTTATTTTTCAAGGTAACCTGTGTCCCCCCTCCATCTTTCCCATTGTGTCCTGTTGGTCGTAGCACTGCGACAAAAAAAAAAAAAAAAAAAAAAAAAAAAAAGCTCTTTCTGCTCAGTGGCATTCAGTTGGTGGTGATTCTGTTCCTTCTGGCAATGGACAGTGCAGCGTCTCCCTCATCTCCCACCTCAGCTTGGAAAGCAAAAGACATAAGTCTCAAATTGTTCCAGAAGAGGTGCTTGGCCTCAAAAACCAACCAGAGTAATTTTTATTTAAAGTTGTCTGTTCTTTCCCTTTTGTTTCCCAAATGGAAACACTATTAGTGTTTTCTTCGTGGTGGAATATCGGAAGCATACTGAAGGGCTTGCTATGAAGCAAAGTGATGTGTAGAACTAATTGTAGAAGCTTCCTTCAAAACCACCATTAAGAGGAAATGCCACGCATTTTTGGAAGGAAATCTGGGAGGAAACACAAATGAAATACCCCTCAGCTGCCATTTGGTGCCAACTTCTGGACCTTCCTTTTATCCATTTCTGGAACCAAACGGTCTTGCTGAAGGCACAGCTGGTGCTTGGGAAAGATTTGTCACCTCTTTGCACTTCAGAGATCACTGTCATCACAGAACAAGGATGGGTGGTTACGCCTTCTTTCCTCTGCTCAGCTCCTCCAGAGTAACTCCATCTCAATCTACTTCATAGCCAACAGAGCACAAGTTGGCTATGTTGCCTCTCTTCTGCATTTGGCTGGGTTATTTTTCATACAGTTGTCAGTGTGGCTCAGTGTCATGGGAGCGGAAACCCTGGAGAGCCACGAGGGATGTGGACAACCTCGCTCCTGGTACATGAACATGCATCCGTTTCACCAAGAATGAAGACTGCTCTCTAGCAGATGCAAGCGTGGTTTGGTGCTGTGAAGAACCAGCCTTTATCTGTCTTGTGCCATGCTCAGGAAGACAGCCGGGATCTTCTTTGCAGCTGGAGGGTGGTGAGGTGCAAACAGAGGATGTAAATTGATTATGGAGTGAGTTCATTTAGTTTCACTCGTGCATCTTGCTAACAAACCAAGCTGCACAGTGGATCAGTAGTGGATGTGCTGAGGAACGTGGTGCAAGCAGGAGTCAGTTAGGAAATGGATTTCATTCAGCCAAGCACATAAACATATAGAGAAGGTCTTTCCAAACCCACTTAAACAACAACAGTCCAAAATTGGGTGTTGGCAGTGGGGGGAGAATGTCACAAGATTCATATTGAAACAGTAAACTTAGGGACACGTCTTGGTTTTAAAACCCCAGACATTTCTCTCTTGATTATAATTATTATTATTTTGTGTGTGCGTGTGCGTATGTGCGTGTGCGTATCTGTGTGTGTGTGTGTGTCATTTCCTTTTTTAATTTTGCTTGCTTTCTGTTTGATTGCTGAGCTGATGGACTTATCATGCACCTTATGGACATCTCAGCATCTTTGAGAGGCCTGCGCACTGGGGCTGGTTTGGGTTCAGTTGGTTCTGCCACAGTTTTGTTGATCCGTTTAATGGTGTTGGCGCATGTTCCAGATCCATTGCTTATGGCTGTGAAAGTGGGGTGGAAATCCCACCAGAGCCAGCGACTAATGAAAATTACAACAACGCAAACACAATATTTTTTATAAGTACATAAAAGGAAAATTAAAAAAAAAAAAGAAAGAAACCAAAGGTTTTGACAAACAAAGTGCCACAAATGATAAATATGGACCCTATTGTCATGCCTTGTACACACAGCTGGATGGTAGGAGTCTAAGGGCAAATAGCTGGCTTGGAGGGGAAGTGGTTATGAGTGATGGGCTACACTGCCTGGACATGTGCACGTGAAAGAAGGAAGAAGCTGTTAATAAAAAAAAAAAAGAAAAAAAGAAAAAAAAAAAAGGAAGGTATCAAAGTGAACTGATATAATCCTGCATGGTTACAGATGTCAGAGGAACACTACAGGGGAAACCTGAGACTCACCCTACTTATTTTTAATGTTTTCAGGGCTGTTTTTTTTAATGATGATGATGATTGTTTTCCATTGTTAGTATTTTATTTCTTCTTGCTGGTACGGAGTTTTGCAACTGTAAAATATATATATATATATATTTCAAGAAAAACTTGAACACCTCAGAGACACTGAGAATGAAACACTTACGGGAAATGGGAAGCACCATGAGATGGGTATCTTGTCCCTTCCCAAGTTCCCATTTAGGCATTTCCTTTTTCTCCCCACCTTCTTCTCTCCCCTGTCCCCTGGGTTTGAAAGAAAATCTGTGCTTTGATTCTCTTTCTTCTCCTCTGTTTCCTCTGTTCTTTTTTTCTTTTCTTTCTTTCATTTTTTTGGTGTTTGAGCTGATTTTGTTTTGTTTTGTTTTGACTGGAAAATGTGCCAGAATTGTGATGTAAATGTGTAGGCTTCCTGCCCTGACTCCTTCAGTGCCCTGCCCATTCCAGATGTTGTCCCAGCCCCCCTAGTCTATGAGACGTCCTGGCATCTTTCTTCTCAGCCTCACCTGTGGAGCTAATTATTTTTGTAAGTGCATGTAAAATACAATTAAAAAACAAAGACACAAGCAGGAGAAGGATAAACCCTGCTATAACATGGGTGAATTCTTTTCTCCCTTCCTTTGCCTTGTTTACCCCCCGTCCTCTATTTTCCATGCCTAACCAGAAGTGCCCGATGTAAGTGGTATTTCACACCATTTCTCAAACTATGAAGATAAAACTGGAGCCAAAGTTCCTAGAAGTCAATGGACAAACTCCTAACACTCGTAATATGCCAGATGATATGCTAATTTTTATTGGTATTTCTTAAGAACTGTGGTCAAGATAAGGACAGCTGACACTCACAGCACCATCAGGAATGGGGAAAGGGAACCCTTGAAGACCATGCTCTCACCTGCTGTCACAGACTGAGCTTTCTAGTAAAAGGAGTTATGAGAAAAGCTGGATTTTGAGAAGGTGCTATAAATTCATAATACTTGAACAGGCAGCTCACTAGAGTTATAGGAAAAGGAAAAATACACAACCTAAGGGCATTGCTGTCACCCAACATGCTTCATGTAATCCTTCTCTTCCCCCTCCTAGTCCTGTCCCAAAGATATTTGAAGGTTTGATCCAATCTAGCATACACCAGCCTAGCCCAGTTGGTGTAACAGGACTATACCAGTTTTCACCAGCTGTCTCTTCACCACTGCAGTTGTCTTATATAACTTCCTCACTGGAACCAGTCAATCCTGCACCACAAAAAATGTTAAGACCTAATGAAAATTTACTAGCAGATATTTGGTGAATGTTTAAATTGAAAGATCATTGCCAAAATTGGCAGACCTTATATCTGTGCATCAAAATTGTCAGATCTTATGTACAAGCCCACAAGGAAATTATTACCATGAGGGGAAAGTGACCAAATAAATCGTATTGCTGCCATTAATATTATTATTATAAATATATAGCTATTATATATAACAGTGGTATTACTGACAACTAATATATGGTGTTCTAAAAATTCATTAACCACTCTCACTGTGCAGTTAGTCAACACAAACATTACACAGCAACCCAAGCAACGAACAGCCACTACAATGAAGAAAATAGCTCAAGAGTAAGCCAAAATGCACAAGGTACATTTGCCCTTTGACTTTAGTGAAGGGCTGGCATTTTCCAGCCAGACTCTTCCAAAGGAAGCCTGGAAAGACTGAATCCCATGGCTCCTTTCAGTGGGGTATAGGAAGCTTCATGAAGCAACTTCAAGCCCAGGGGACATCTGCCATCAAAAGGAGTCTGGGGTGGTGGAGATGACCTGGGCTCCTCTTCTACATTGCCAAGGCATCCCTAGAATGAGTCACGCTTCACCTTTCCCAGCAGTCTGTAGAATAACTATTCAAAGCAGCTGCCTCTTACATTCTGGAGAGCTTCCTCAGTACTGCAAAAGCAGTGAGAGAAGAATAAAACTTGCCTTGTTTACCAAAATCCTATGGCAGCTTCTAGTGTGCTAGAGGTAATATTCTCCACAGAAGTCTGGTGCTTTCAGGGTCCACTGATGGTGGTAGGAGATGCCACATCCACAAAAGCCCTTGTCTGTAATCCTGCCAGTCCCAACAAGGCATTTTTGGTCCTTCTCCTCAGTTTAGCATGTGGCTGAAGAAGTCAGAGAGAGGGCACTGGATAGAAATGTGCATATGGGTCCCACCAGGTTTGTGTTGGTTTTGTTTTTTCTCACCAAGAATTGCATTCAGGAGACCCCAGTCTGCATTCTTCCTGGACACGAAAGAGCAAAACAGCTCTCAGAGAAGTACTATCCTCTGAACTCCCCTGGGCCTTTGGCAGCATCTTTTCCTGGGATGACCAGGGCGGGACAGGAAATGTTCCTCCACCTCCAAGTTAGAAAATTGCAATCATTTATAAATTACTTCTGATGTTGACAGAACCTCACCTTGACAGCTGTTGGATAGAGAAGAACTTGGTGATGCCAGTACAAATTGCTCCATGCCTCTGATGTGTAATAGGAGTTTTGTCCTCCGAGGTCTGGGACTGTCCTAGCTCCTGTGGTCCTACCTACCTTGGTCTGTTGGAGAGCAGGCCTTTTCCTAAAACTGATGAAGTGAGTGAGCATGGTACGAATCTCAGCCTCCTGACCATTCTCAGTCTGAGTTTTTCCTCTTTGCTCCCAGTGCCATCTTCATTGCTGAATGTCACTGGGTCCTTGCAGCCTTGCAGTTTTTCCCCACCATTGCCATTGTGCAATGTCCCTTCCCCCTGCAAAGTTGTGTTCTGTCTAACAGGGGACAACCACTGTGCAGAGGACTCTCTCAGACTGGAGCTGCCCAGCCATAGGACAGCTCAGTTCTCTGCACTGCTAGAGAAGTACTCAAGGGGGCACAGCCTTACAAGGAACTAATTTCCAGAAGGATGTCAAAAAAGAAAAAAAAAAAAGAAAAGAAAAAAAACTTTGTAAGGATATAAAGCTGCTTAGTCTAATCAACTAGTGATGTGTGTGTTTTCTGTTGTTGTCGTTGTCGTCGTTTGTTCACTGGTGGTTTTTTTCCCCTTCTTTTTTTCTTTTTTTTTTAAACTTCTGTTCTAAAAACAGAGAGTTTACCTCAATTTTTTTTTTTTTCTGCTTGGAAACAGATCACCTCAAAGACCTTCACAGCAGAGAGCAGTGTAGAGGGAAGCTCAGTAAAAGGAACCTGGGTGTGGAAAAGAGGGGGGAAATGAAGGAGATTTTGCTTCTTTCAGCATTCCTTTCTCTTGCCAGTGTAGTGTGGTGGGACTTTTTGACTCTGAGGTTGCTCCTCACTTTCAGATAGACGGAGACACAAGAGCCAGCTGAAGAAATCAAAGCACATTTCCTATCTGAAAGCTACTTTTTTTCCAGCTGTCTCCACCACATTAGGCCATGTGAGACACCATTGCCCAGGCTGCTTCTAGATGGTTGGGATCGTGTCCGAATGGATTAAGGACTTTCTCTCTTCTTTAGAGAAACTTGGTGTTACTTAAAATTTCTTTGCTGCTCTTTTCCTAGTCCCTGGAGCAAACCCACTTTCCAGCCCAGAGTGGTCTACAGAAACAGATATTAGGTGCTAACTAAATGGGCCCAGTATTTTCCCTAAGAAATCAACACAAGAGGCAACTGGATTATTTAAAGCCACAAGACGGGCCCTTCCTAGTGTCTGACCCTGTGTCTTGGACATACACATGAGCCCAGAAGTCTCATTCTCTGTTTTGCTAAAGCTTCCACCTTACATGCAAAATCAATGTAAAGACATATCTTTCACTACAGTGTTACTAACAGCCTCAAAGAGATGTCAAGACAGCATTAGAAAGGAAGTTGGGATCCTTTTCTTTTAGGTTGTTGTTGTTGTTGGTTTGACTTTCTTTTGAATTGATCCTAGTTAAAAGATAAATAAATAAAATCTATACTATTTAAATTGGAATCCCGTTGTTACTTGGTAAAGGCAAAGCTTCTGTACCTTTGTTATAATTAATTGTATACCTGTGTATGTAAATATAAGGCATTCCTATTTTGCAGTCCAGAACAAAAAAAAAGAAAAAAAATATTTGTAATATAGAATAAAGTTTATTAAAAAAATAAAGAAATAAAGAAAAAAGGCTGTGATTGCTGCTTCCTGTGGCTGAATGGAGCCAGAGTGACAGAGAGGGAGCAAGGGGGAAAGTGCTGAGACAGCAGAATGCGGAGACAGGAGAACAGCCAGGTGCTTAAAGCAAGAATTCTTTCTTTGCTTCTCTCCTTAGTTCAGGCTTTCCCAGCCTCCACAAAGATGCTCAAGAGCTTCCTTAGCACATTTTCCTTCCTTCCTTCCTTTCTTCCTTTCTTCCTTTCTTCCTTCCTTCCTTCCTTCCTTCCTTCCTTCCTTCCTTCCTGCCTTCCTGCCTTCCTGCCTTCCTGCCTTCCTGCCTTCCTCGCCTTCCTGCCTTCCTCACCTTCCCTCTTCCCTTCTTCCCTCCTTTCTTCCCTTTTCTCTCTAACTCTCTCTCATCTCTCCTTCTCTTTCTCACATGAAAACTCACTCATTGGGTTATTTCAAAAGTTTTTTGAGGGGGAAGATGGGGTCCACACAGATTTTCCACTCTCTTTGCCTATCAGGCTCTGATCAGGTTGAACTTGAGAAGCTTCTAAAATCAGGATCGACTTTTCAGCCTTGCTAGATATCCCGAAATTTGCCAGTTGACAGCTCTACCAAGAGTATAAACTATTCATAGGTGCTATTCGCTGTGCCTGCCCATCAAAAGTCAAAGTGATATAAGCAGAACTATACATTCTCTGCTGTTCTCTTGTGCTTGGCATCTCCTCATCACCCATTCACGTGCCACCCCTTCCCGTTCACTCAGTAGAGATTAAATAAGGCTCAGACTACACACCTGGTGCTGATGTGACTTCTGCCATCCTCTCAGGGACTAAAGCTGAGGAACCTGCCAAGGAACAAGAGAGCAAGCAGAATTGATAGGACATCTGTCCAGCTGCTCCTTGGGATTCAGCAGATGAGGAGTCTGTGTCACCTGGAAAGGGCTGTGCCAATCATCTGCCATCTCATGCAGCATCTTATAAGTGAATTGGGCAGCAGGCTGCCTGGTTGGGTACCACCTGCCAGACTCCTTGGTCAGCAGTGTGAATGGTGGGAGCTGATGTTAAAACCGCTCGTGTACAAAACAGTGCTTCAGACTTCAGTTATATCAAATAGGGAAGGGAAGGGAAGGAAAGGAAAGGAAAGGAAAGGAAAGGAAAGGAAAGGAAAGGAAAGGAAAGGAAAGGAAAGGAAAGGAAAGGAAAGGAAAGGAAAGGAAAGGAAAGGAAAGGAAAGGAAAGGAAAGGGAAGAAAAGGAAAGGAAAGGAAAGGAAAGGAAAGGAAAGGAAAGGAAAGGAAAGGAAAGGAAAGGAAAGGAAAGGAAAGGAAAGGAAAAAGTGATCCCTTGACAACTCTAAAGAAAAGAGTTATAAATAATTTGTTTATGAGACAATGTTTTTTTAAAAACCTAAACCAAAATATCTCACAAAAGTTTCCTGCAGTCACACTGGTTACACTCAAGATTTGCTCAAGAGGAGTCTTAGGACAAGTCTCTCCCATGCATTGCATGAACACAAGCTATTTGTATGGGCAATGCCCTTCCATGTGATCTAAGCAGAGAGGGGAAAAGAAGACATGGGGAGGAAAACAAGGCACAAAAAGGTGAAATGAGTTACCCACAGGCACACAGCAGAGCTAAGACCTTGCCCAGCTGCAATCAATCCAGTCACGTATTTTTTTTTTGCCATTGGACAGCTCAGTGTCTTGCCTGCTTTTAAGAATCAATGCCACCAGCCAGGGCATCGTCAAGCTGGGTATAACTTGTATGTGAAACTGGACTGCAGCTTCCTCCTGCCCTCTGTGCCAAGACCAGAAAACCACACCAACTAGCTCTTCCAAGACAAAAACACTCTTCCAAGATTAAATAGGGATGGAAGCAATTGCTTGGTATGGCTAAACAAACACCCAGGGTTTGTGGTTTGTCATCATTGGCATAGACACCTTTACATTGCCTCCTCCAGAAGCTCTGAACAAGTCTGTTCATCTCCCAAATGGGCTAAGCTGTATGTTCAAGGATAACTACTTTCCCTTCAAAGCATACAGGAGCAAATTTACCATCTTTTTCATCACTAAGACCGCTAGTGTTTCCCTGCTCTGCCCATGATGGATTGTCCCTCCCCAGAGATGCAGAAAAGAGGCATTTCAAAACTCTCATGCTTTTACTGTGCAGGAGAGAGATGGTAACAGCTTCCTACATCTCAATACATCCCTCCTTCAGGCTTCTCCACTGAACAAATGGTGACCGTTTGCCTCATCTTTGTGAGGTCTCCTTTCCAAATGATATTACCCAACTGCACCCTCTTACCAAAACAAAACAAAGCAAAACAGAACAACAACAACAACAAAAAGCGGCGGGGGGGGGGAGGGATGGGGCAGGGGAAATTTAGGTGCATGTCTGCAGCTCAGCTTTCCAAAACAATCCCAGATGTCAGCTGAAAAGGACTGTTTCCAGCAACCTGGAGAGCATTAATTCGCCTTTATTATTTCCTGGTTCCCTCACCCGCTTTCTGACACTTCACAGGTTCGACGGCCTGCATCATATTAAGTTGTTCCACCCCCTCCAGCCTCATCACCGGGGGGTTTCTCATTCAGCAGGGTGTAACTCCAGCATCATTTGTCCTGTGCCAGCAGATATAACATGCATGAGAGGACTGACAGACCTCTGCAAGATTCTCCATCACTTGTGTTCGGTGTTCATTACTGCCCTCAGGCTGGTGAGGGTGCTGGAGACCATAGCTGCAAATCAGGAGTCCTGCAGAGACTGGGTTGCTTTGAGGTTAAGCTGTGCCAGCACATGGCAGGGCAAAGAGATTGTTGAATTCGTAAGGTTTTATCCAGGGATAATATCAGGATACTCCTCCTCTCTGCAAAACCACTCCTCTTCAAGCCTGGGATGGAAGTCATCTGACTGGTTGCAAATGGTTTCTTCTGTGCTAGTTGACTTCTCTTGGTACACATGCAAGAGATAAAAACAGGTACTTTCAGGATACAACTCATCTCGTTGCAACCTGGATGGTTAAATAGATCAGGGTAACACAAAGGAAAATATTTGTTTCTTCTTATTGGCCCTAAGGAGAATAGAGGGGAGCTAGCCCAGCTATGGATGACTATACTACTCCTTTCTAAAGCCAGGTGTGCTGAATCTCACTAGTGAGTCTACTTGGACCTTCATGGCTATCATCGATATAGGAAAGGGAATGTCTCTTAACATAAATGCAGTGGAGCCCTGATCTCCTGTGAGGTGTACTGGATGATCCCATAACCAAACCAGCATCTGGGAGGGAAGTGGGAATCAGTTTGGTCTTTTGCCTTTAGCAAAGAAAAAAAATGTTCAAAGGAAAAAAATGAAAGGAGAATAACATTATATTGTTATTATTTGCTGCTTCAAATTTCCTGCCTTCTCGTAAATTCTAATAGGAAATGTACGCACTGACCTTATAAGTCCTAGTTCCCAACATCTTGCCAAGACATCACAGGGCAACTTTCTTTCAGTATGTCATATGGGATGCAGCCCTTGTTCAAACACTACAGCATAGCAGAGAACCATCGAGTCACAGTTCATGAGGCACAAACATCTTATGGTTAAGAACTAGCCAACTAGCTCTCTGAAAGGCAATGTCCCGGCACAGCTATGGAAATGTGTGTGTACCAGGAATTTTATTTTCACTTGCATGAATGAGACGGCATCTAGTGTATCTCTCTCTGGCATTTGTGTTTTCAGGCACAATTACTCTACTGAGAAAAACACAGAGTTAGATTGCAGAGAGACACAATGGAAAATGGCCTACTTCACCAGGAAATTTTTGTAAGAAAATGTTGAAAAAGGAGCTGCTTAGAAAGTTCACTCTGTCATGACTCTGACAGTGCAAGGCATACCCAGCCTGTATTTCTGTGCAGGGATATGAGAATGAGGCCTAAGAAATGTTTATTGACAGCTGTGAAATTTGCTTTGAAATTTAAAACCTGGTCTTTAAGGTGCAGGAATGATGGCAGAGAAAATACAATTAGCCAAAATGATGTGTTCCAAGAGTATCCTATCTTTGTGCCTTGGGCAGGCTATCCTCTTTACTGCAGGAGTACCAGAGTGTTACCAGTCTGAAGGTCTTCCAGGACCTCTCCTTCCCAGTGAGGATACAGGGCAGGTCTATAAGCAGGCCTAGGGTCTATGGAACCATATGGATGTGGGGGTTTATATTGAAGTCTTTGCTTGAGGATGTGATTTGAGCACCACCAAAGTGAGGGAAAAAGTGCTCTGCAGCCTTCTGCATTCATGGGAATTTTACTACCAGTAGGTTAGTGTAGGGTAGGTTTTCTTGCTACTCCACAGCTGGTACAACAGCAGAGGAGATAGGTTGGTGGCTACAGTATTTGGATAGATCGGACATATCTTCTGCTGTAGGCAAGAAACAAGTTATTTGGAAAGCTGTGTGACCCTGCACCAAGTGAGATCTCTTCCATCAGCTCGGATATGGGGAAGACCTGTGTATAGGAAATTACGCAGCCCCTTGCTTTCACCAAGGAGTGCTGAATAGGAAGCCTCTAGCATTCAAGACACCAGGGCTACCTAGATGGCAGGGCCATGATTCTGGTCCTGTGCTCTCCCTTCCTTCTGATGGATGAGGGCAAAAGAAGTAAAGCTGCAAACACTGATCCAATTATGCTAATGGTAAATAATTCTGCTTTCTGCCTCCAGTGCCCACGCCAAGTCAGAGTGCACTTGCCAGGCCAACTGTCTCATAAAACTGCCCTGCTTTGGATTAGCACAGGCAATGTGATTAACTCCCCAGTAGGGGCAAGACACAACACCGATGTCAGGCTCAACTACCACATCAGAGACCCTCGGTGAATTAGATCCAGAAGAGGCATCTGTGAGTTATGGGGTTGGAATTCCATCAAGGGCTTCTAGGGAGATCATAAACCACCAAACAGCTCTTGCAGTCTCCCCCCTCTTCCCATCCACCGTCCACAAATAGAATTATAGCCCCATAATTCAATAGGGGTCTGTTTGTCTGCAAGGACAAATGCATGGAGCCATCTGTGGGGGTGTTTGGCTGTAAATATGTTCTTTTTCCTGCCATTCCTTCATCCCATCCTACACAAAACGATGTTTCCATGCTGTGCCCAGGCCATCTGACTTGACATGAAGTCTTTATCCACCCATCTTCTTACTCTCACCTCCTTCTTCCTTCCATCCCAGCTTAACATAAACATAAGAACAGTCTATCTTAGAGATAAGTCTGCTAGGAATAGCCCACATGCAGTCCCCTTCCCTTCATCCTGAACAGTAAGAACAACATTCAATCAGCTTTTCACTTTTTATCCACAACACACTCTCTGGTCCTCACATAACCCATATTGCAAACATGAAACCCACATTAAAACTTTTGAATGAAAGGAATGTGCTGGAAGTTTTCAAGTTGATCCAAACAAGGAATTTAGATTTAATTGTGTTCTTTGATGGTTTAAGATGCATGGAGATCCTATCCCCTGCTCCCTCCTTTTTATTTTATTTGTTTTTTTTCTGGAACTTGCACCCAAACATTCAGTCTGCAAAGCAGAAAGCATATCTGGAAGATTTCAACACTGCAAGTTAGATAAGTCTGCAAGTGATTTCAACTTGGGTCTTATTGTGGGGCAACTTGTGCAACTTATGTTGGTCCCTCAAGGGTCTGGCTTCAATGGAATATAAATAACCAAGCTGAGAATCCATTGCAAAATAAAGCTGTCAGGCATCTGAAAATATCATCAGCACAAGTTCAGAAGGAGGAAACAGAATAAGCCCAAGGTTGGATGCTCTAAGGAGGAAGAGATTTGCTAAAGCTGAGACAGAGACCTGAGGCCCAATCAATGAGTTAGGTGACAGCACCTCTTCTAATAGGCTAGCAGCGAATGTGCATAGATCAGGCAAGTCTGTGCTTGCACACTTTAAATTAAATCAATATCCCCTCTTCTTCTTTTGTCAGAACTTTCAAAACTTCCTGAATTTAGAAATTTGGTGTGATAGTCACCTTAACCAAGAAACATGTCCTGGACATGCTGAAAAATTCCATGCAGAAAATGGCTAGGATCTGTTTCTCACTGCCTCAGAGATACTGTTCTGTCTTAGGCAATGATTACAGGACTTTTGGAAAAGCTTTTTTTTCTGATGAGTAGTGACAAATTTCAGGATATCTTATTCTATTCTCTCCGATAACACAATCCTAACACACTGGGAAAGTTTTTTTATGAGGTAAAGGTTTTTGACTACAGAAATATATGTAGTCATACATGGACTTTAAGTTAAGTCAATAGTCTAGTTCTCAGTGTTAGAGATTTCACAGAGGAGCACACTTTACTGATCACTATATAAGGGAATGGCACACATATTGCACTCCATAAGAAAGAAGATTATCAACAACATAGTCAGGTTCTGATTCATTGTTTCTGACTAACTACCTTCCTACAAGATATTTCCCCCAATTTGGCCAACTAGAGAGGCAAAGTTTATCAATCAAAATTCTGCTTTATTAATCAAATGAAATAATTGGTTGTGGGTTTATTTGTATGTTTGTTTTTTTATCCTGTCATATCTCTGAAAGCTGCCTTTGATGACTAACCGTAACTGCTTCCTGTTCCTTTCCCTTTTGCAAAGTTCTTCCAAGTATTCCTATGGAGATTACTGAAGTAATGATCAGCTAGGCAGGGATATGCCGCAAGCATGCTCCAAAAATCACATCCTAATATTTAGGGAGAAAGAAGATTTAAAAAAGAGAGAGAGAGAGAGAGAAATCCAATGGACTACTGAATTTGCAAATGAGAGCATTGTATAGTAAAATTAGCAAGGATATGAATCAGGACTTTTGGAAAAAATAGATTAAAAGTGTGCCAATCTTTATGAAAAGGCCAACTCACAACAAAACAAAAAGTGTCTGAGTGAATCCCAGCAGAAAGAAACATAATGCAAACTGGATTATTCATCATCAGCACTGTGTTCTTTCAGATATGTATAAATTCTTTAATTAGTAAGATTGCCCCATGTAGTATTTTATAATTTTTAGCCTTTGAGAAGTTGATTGTAAGGGGAAGGTAGGAGACATCGTTCCAGACGTAAGCCTGTTTTTTTTAAAAAAAAAATCCTTTTCTTTTCTTTTCTTTTCTTTTCTTTTCTTTTCTTTTCTTTTCTTTTCTTTTCTTTTCTTTTCTTTTCTTTTCTTTTCTTTTCTTTTCTTTTCTTTTCTTTTCTTTTCTTTTCTTTTCTTTTCTTTTCTTTTCTTTTCTTTTCTTTTCTTTTCTTTTCTTTTCTTTTCTTTTCTTTTCTTTTCTTTTCTTTTCTTTTCTTTTCTTTTCTTTTCTTTTCTTTTCTTTTCTTTTCTTTTCTTTTCTTTTCTTTTCTTTTCTTTTCTTTTCTTTTCTTTTCTTTTCTTTTTTCTTTCCTTTCCTTTCCTTTCCTTTCCTTTCCTTTCCTTCCTTATTTCTTACCACCTTTGAAAATATTTCATTTTTCTTCCTTTGGATGGATAATGCTTTTGGGAGACACTGAACATCCTTGGAGATAAATCTAGCTGGGAGTCATTTGTGGAATCTCTTAAACAGCCTGAGAGTGAAGATCCTCTTAAGATTAGATTATTCCTAAAAATAATAATAATCTGTTGGTCTTTTAGAGAAGGAATGAAAGGGGCAGGAAGGAGGTTTTATACGGAATTGCTGTGTTTAGGGGCAAAAGATGATGATAAAAAGTATACTTACTTTATTACAATCTATTTGCATTTTCTTAAGGGCATTCTAACTGCTGGATCTAAGAGAGAAAATGTCCAGATAAACTTCACTATAGTGTGAAGGTACCTCTAAGCACAGTAGACATTTTCATTAGACAACTGAACGAGATTCCTGTTGAGCCTTCACTCAATAGAGACCCTCTCAGAAGGGCTCGGAGAGACTCCTGAAATCTGCAGGAACCAAGTAGAAGATGCCAAACTGTGCTCTGGAGTTGCTGTATCGTGGGCATGAGGAACTGCTCATTTGGCTTCTCTTGTTCTTTGGTTTTCAAAGTATTTAAGGGATTTCAGATACATCTTCATGCTTCAAAACCCTTTGATACATTGGAAAGTTCCTCATTTTAGTCTAACCTTAATGAAATTTCCTTCTGTTGAAAGGCTAGTCTTTGTCTTGTGAATTAATCGATGTGTGGCACCTTTGGAATAACTTCTGATGGCAGCTATATAGATGGTTGGGGAAAATGCCATAATTTCCCCAAAAAGTATTTGAGATGTAGCTATGGCCATAAGTGTGAATCTTGCCCAGTGACAGGGCATCAGGAAGAAAGCAAAATTTAGGGAACTACTATTACTCATGAGCTACCTTTCTCTCCCACAGATTGACAGATGAAGGGAGAACATGTTTAGCCCCAACCCACCTGAGTGGGGAGCACCTGGCCCAGCCATTGAGATTATGACTGCTGTGATCCTCATCTCAGGCTATGGCATCCTGGGCGCAGTGAATACTTTGATATACGCAGGGGAGCTGAGCAGGAGCAGGCACCCTGTGATCAGAAGAATTTGACAGAACACAACTCTGCCTTCACCTCCGAACTTCTGGCCTTTCACCTGACAGGTTTAATGGGCTTAGATCCCCAGAAATGGTGCCTAATAAACATCTTGGCATGAGACACTGCAGGCTCGTGACTGCTGTTTGAACTTGGGGCCGGAGAATCTATCGAACACTTCCAGAGATAAGATGCACATGGCCCAAATTCCGTTGGCTCCTTTATCTGCTCACATCTGGTTATCTTTAATGCAATCTATTTGCTGCAGTGCGATTGCTGCTTAATTACACGGTAGCCTCCACCATGGTGAGGTGAGGAAAGCACTGAGAAGGCCCCCACTAATCTGTTCCAGAGGCTCAGAGGAGCCGTGGATACTCCCCAGTGAAGACTTCAAATCCCAGATTATCATGAACTATGCAATGTGAAAGATGCCATTGCCTGGCCAAAACAGTCTGGCAGCAAGGAACAAGCATTTCAGGGAAAAGGCATGACACCACTGATGTCACTGCTCTTGCTTAAGGACACTATGGGCCTTGACTTCAATAGAGAAAGATATATAGGGGGAAGTTGTTGTGTGAGACACTTTTAGTATTTGTCTGGCCATAGAACTTGAGGTCTGGGCTCACACTGGCCTCCAGCGGTGCTGAACACTATGCAAACTCTGTTCGACTCTAAGGCTTGCCCTGTGGCCATTCCCAATCTAGATTTCAGTAGACATGGCAAAGAAAATACAATCATGCCTCCTTTTGAGGCATGGGCTGAACATAAGACATAGCCAGATTATGATAGAGCTGGAATTTAAAATCAGATTTCCTACATCAATATTGCAACTGAATGAACATTCTCACACTAAAAATAAAGCTTTGGTATTCAAAACTTTTTTTTCTTTTTCTTTTTTTTTTCTTTTTTAATGAAACTACCTAAGATTGAATTAACAGCCACATGAATGTTTGTACAATTGCCAATATCTCACTTGATAAATATATTCAGGAAAAATATCTGTAATAGAAAACAGAAAACGATTCACAGTTTTGGCCACTTCTCCTATATTTTTCAGTATTCCTAATCAGGACAAATATGGAAAAAAAACCCTCTGTCCAGTTGAGAGGCAAAAATAATAGTCATAATTAAAAAGAAATACGGAACAGTCACCATTTTTTCAAGCAATTCAGAGCATGAAAAAGCTTGTTCACAGCAGTGCTGGAAAGCATGTGACTAACAGATAGCTGGTTAGGAATTACATGATTCGCAGAAAGAATGACAAACACTCAGTCTGCGGGATGAATCAAACTTTTGAAATAGTCTGCCTAGTCACACGATTCAAGCCTGCATGGGGCTGCCTGGCAGTTTCAGTAGGATAAACTCTTTCCTGAAACTGTCAAGATTGGCTTTTGGGGAACTCTGAGAAACAGCAGGTATTTCCTGGTGGTATCTGGTGGGAAACCCTCTTTATCTTCATTTTGGAAATGTGGGGACAATTGTAACCAAAAATAATGTCATCAGAGGGAAGGAAACCTCTGTCTTCTAA